>OY796882.1:52842332-53324089 GCA_963680785.1 Diplosoma virens | reverse complement strand
AACCATGCATACATATTCTCACTCTAACCTGTTTCTATTTTTGGATTGCATGTTATAACGTTTGCTGTTTTGCAACTTCACACTTTTTCTGTCCCAGTCATCTCTAAACTATTTATTTTAAGTTTTTTCTTTTTAATTTTTTATAGCGAATCAGAATAAATTAAATAAATACATTGACCAAAGCTATTGAGTTGGTCAAAAAGTCAATAACAAAATTCTATCAATTGTTAAAAAATTTACCTTTACAGTTTGCAGAACTATTCAGAACACAAACTTATTTTTTCAAGTCCAAATAAAATAAAGGCTTTTATTGGTGAGTTTTTACGTGTTTAGCGCCAGCTTCGACGCAACTTATGTTGGTTCTAGCCAGTGATGGGATTCAAAATTTTAAGAACAGGTTCTCTTTTGTATCGAACTCGCTAACAACAGTTTTAGTGTTGGAATTCAAAGTTTTAAGAACAGGTTAAAAATTAGGGTGTTCTCTAAAAAAAAGAAAAAGGTCTTCACTTCGATTTCATCTCTGATTTCTCCATTTTCTGATTATTTTATCTCTGATTTCTCCATTTCTCGATTTTATCTCTGATTTCTCCATAAAATTATGGTGTTCTCTAAAAAAAAAGGTCTCCACTCAGAATCGTTCTTTACCCTCTAAACAAACATTTGCAGCGGATTGAAACTGTTACATCAAACACAGAGGTATTGAAATACATAGATTACGTAAAGTTAAAAGTGGTTCGCTAAACGTGCTGAAATTCCAAGAACGGGTTCGCTAAACGTGCCGAAATTCCAAGAACGGGTTCGCGCGAACCCGTGCGAACCCCCTGAATCCCATCACTGGTTCTAGCCCTAGTTGAACCACATTAAAAATTTTAAAGTTAGTCTCGATGATAAATTTATTTGAAAAAGCTTGTAACATCAAACTCAAGTATTTTATTTTTGTCTTAAGGTGCAAGACCTTTTGAAATTCTCTGCTCTTGCTTGTCTATGCAGCAGTTTTATAAATCGATTACAGGGAAAACGAAGCAACAAATTAAAGAGTAAAAATTCGTCTAATTTGTTTGATTTACCATAAATTTTATAATGTTGTGATAATGTTATGATGATATTAACTATTACAATTAATTAAAGTTTAAATTTATAAATTTATTGAATTAAAGTAAAAAATAAACAAAACAAAACCAAATGCTGGTTTTAAGCAAACAAATTTGAATTTGCGTTTATGAATAGCTCTATAAACCTTTAACATGTGTTTTATTATTACCTCTCTTGAACTGATGGTAAAAAAGACTTTAGCAATTGTAGGGCTTTCTGCACCATATATTTGAAAAACATTGTATTTCACATTAAATAGTCCGATATTAAAGTTTTTGTTTCCTATTGTTTTCACGGATCCCAATCCGTCTCCTCCAGCGACACCTTGAACCTGTAAAAATAGGTTAAATTTAATTGATTTATTATAAACATAAAAAGCAAAGTTTAAAGCTATAAATTATATTTATTTATTTTTTTCAGTAAACTTTTTGGGCTTTTTTTGTTTTTGCTTGATATGCAAAGAATACTACGCTATATTAAATAATTCAATGTTTTTCAAGTATATAAAGATTTTGGTAAAAGTTACGACTGCATTTTACTACCTCTGAACTTAATTATTCTTTGTTCTTACAGCCAATTGACGGTTTGCTTTCTTGCACCACTCTATCAGACATAGACATACGAGCCGGAGGGCTGGGAAGACAAACGTCTTTCAAACTTGGACATAAAATTTGGGCAAAATCAAATTTTTTCGGGTACCGAGAACGCATTATTTGGGTACAATAAAGTATCCCAACTTAAGACGATTCAGATCAAAGTAACGACCTTTTCTTAGTCATCACTAGTTTTTTGGCATAAAAGGGGATAAATTAGTTTTAATTTCAAGCTTTTTTTGATAACCTTTTTTTGATTATCATCAGATTTTTGAAAAGAAAACGCGTGACTTTTCTTCATACATATTACAATGTTACAAGAGGATGATTTGGGAAATCATCAATACAACTTGGGCAAAACTACATTGCCACTCCCAAAAAAATTCTTTCGGCTAGTATAGCTATGCTATCAAATATCTTGGTATGCCACCAAATATCTAGTCTGCGGCATGGTCGAGTGGTTAAAGCGCCGGGATCGTGATCGACACGGTTTCGATTCAAAACCTACTCGCGCCATTCTGTTGCGTCCTTGGGAAAGACACTTTATGGGATTTTCCCTGCTTGGTGGTCTTGGCAAGCAGTTCTAAATTAAAATCATATCTCTATTAAAATTTCAAGCGGACGGCAATATCTTGGCATCTGCGGAAGCAGGTCGTGGTAATTGCTTGCTCTATGTATGGCGCCTCCGGCGCTTTCCTGCGAGTCAGGAAGATATATAAGATATAAAAATAAATAAGAAATAAAATTAAATAAAGAAAAATCTTCATTTAACACAATTGCAAAACAATCTCGCTTTAAAATTAAAAGTTATAAAATCAAATGCACTGTTTTTTAAAGGTCAACAGTTCTTTTTTTTATTAACTTTGAAATCAATGGTTTGCCATCTTCGCGCCGTTACCAAGTAAGTGCCTTTGTTGGCCCGTCGTAGTTTTTTTTAATTCACACCCCCATATAATAACAGGCTTTGGTGTATGAAAGTAAACACAGTAAAAAAAATAGAAAAATAATTAGATTATTAGACTGATTCTCAAAAAAATTTAAATTGATTTTTTAAAAAAATTTTTTGGTTTAAATGATTTTTTACAAAAAATTTCGAAACATCTTTAAACTTGGCAGAATTATGTTTTTTAAGACATTTATTTTAAAAAAAGCTTAGTTTGATAAAATTTAATTATTTTTATAGTTACTTTAATTGTTTCTATTACACAAAATCTCAAAAATGTCGAAAAAATTCAAAGTTAAACCTTATTTCAATAACCATATGAGGAAAGGTACCAAGTTTCCAAAGCGTTGTTTCAGAAAACATTAATTTTATTGTAAGAGCTGTTTTGGTATTAGCTTAATAAAACTATAAAAATATACTATTTATACTGGGGTGGATTCCAATTCTTTTATGTCTGGGTTCATTTTACAATAAATGTAAAAAATCAATTTTCCTATAACAGATAGTCTGTACTTATGAATTAAGGTCGAAGACCTCTAAAAAGCAAGGTCTTGAATATACTAACATAAGTGAACAAGATTAGAAATATTTAAAGTTGTTCTGCCGGCCGTTTTTTGTGTTCATATGCAGTGATAGCTTTAATAGAGTGCGAATGGAGCGGCCGCACCAGGTACCTCCCACACAAGAGATTGCGTATTTCTTCATAGTAGCACCAGGACGTCAATGGCATGTCAAAAAGAAAAGAAAAAAATTTTGAAGATCCGCAGCATGCTCGGATTCCACTCGTTAGGTTGCTGTCACTTGTGCTTGTGGAAGTAAAGATTTTTTTATAGAGATCACAGTGTATTGAAACAGTAAAAAGTGCCTCACCATTGCTTTGAATTACCCAATAGTACCCCCCTAAATTGATAATTTTTTTTAGTGATTCCTTTGCCTCTCTATGCTTTAGGTCACTCAATAATGGACCCCCTAAATAGAAGTCGTTTTTTTGAGATCTTTTTTTTATACACTAAAACTGGCTTCAACTAGCTTTTTTTATACACTAAATAGTGGCCCACCCCCCACCCCCTTACTTCTCTTGCATCAGGCCCCCTTTTTATAAGGTCATCATTGCTCTTTTTTTTTTTTTGGAATATTTTGCAAAACATTTCCGAAAAAAAAATGTAAAATCATTGCAGATTTTAAAATGTGCGTGAGGACAGAAAGTAATCTCACAACGACATATGTTACCCACGTTCAAGGGTTTCACTTTAAGTCGTACTAACTTAGAACTTTTTAAAAATCTTTGACTTGATCGAAAACAGCCGACATTATTAATAAATAATGCTATAAAATGTTAGTATTTCCGCGGTAAAGTAATCAATGTCAAACCCTTAAGGTGTAGTTCCTCGGAATTTCCAATGTACCGTCGATCCACATTACGGCAATAAAGGGGTAATCACTGATTGATGAAAACTGGTAACCATCTCGCCTATAAGTAAAAAGAATATATAAATATTGGCATAAATACATAAATTGATGAAGATATGTTGGGAAAAATTGCTTTATGAAATCCTTTTCCCGATCATTTAGGGTCTTTTCTTTTTGAATAAAGTTGCTATTGTTGTAGTTTGCACAACACTTACAAAAAAGTTCTTTTATTAAAAGCGAAAACTTACGGATAGGTTTGGTTGTATTTCGTCAGAGTTAAGTTGTCGATTGAAGTTCCAAAACTAACCTTTAAAAGATTAAAAATATTTATTATGTAAATTGTTTTAATGAAATAAAACAAAACATATATATTTTCAGTCGTAGAACATTAAATGAAACTTATGAATAAATAAATAGCATAATTAAAATTGCTTTTAATTAAATTCTGTCAAAAGTTAAAAGACCTACTGTTAAATTGTAATGTTGTTTATGTTTTTATAACAAGCAAGATAAAATCCAAAACTAAGACGATTGAATTTCAAAAAATGTGTAATTAGTCTATATTTAGTTTATAGTAATACAAATTATAAAATTTATTTAAACGGTTATTTAATTCGTCCTTTAAATATCGTTGAAAGCCAGTGGTGTAGACAGGTATGAGCAAACGGAGTGCCTCCCATCAATGCGTGAATGGGCAAAATGTCTTCCTTTCAACTTATGTAAAATTCCATCTATTTTTAGGGTAAGGTGACATGCGTGACATAGTAAGGCAAAAAAATTTTCCGGGTTCTTTGATTCTTTTTTTTTCGACGCAGCTTTTCTTCCTGGAGAAATTTTATCACGGGTTACAAACTTTAAAATTTGGCCTCTCAGCGTTTTGTTGCTGCACCACAAGTTAAAATTTATAGCTAAAAGCAAGTCTTCAATACCTATTCAAGGCCTAAACATACTGTTATCAATGTCCTAGGACCCAAGTATGTATCCCATGAAGTATCTTCACATAGGCTCTGCTCCCACTGATCTCAGCAAAAATTGCTTCAATTAGTTTTTCAGTGGTCATTGTTTTTAACAAAAATCAACTTAATTTTTTGGCGATTTTTCATAGTAATAATAGTCAGTTATGCAAAGTTGCGTACAGAAAATTTTTTTGTATAAAGTTGCTTCGTTTTTCAGGTTGCCAAAAAAATTAATCTATTTTGCTTTTCTTGAAATACAGTCAAACCTTGGTTTGCGAACGTCTCGGAATTTGAACAATTCGGTTTTCGAACAGAAATTTTGAGTTAAAAATGACCCGGTATTCCAACAAAAATTCGGTTCTCGAACAACTTTTTTTGTTCACCAGCGTACGAGTTACAGTACATTCATTGTTACATTGCTTTATTGTTACTTGTGCTTTATTGTTACGTTGTGCATTTACAATTTTATTGTACAAAACATTCTTTTCTTTTCATTAGCCCTAAGTCATGGATCCAATGAAAGCGAGAAGTGATATTGGTCAAGGAAAAAAAATACATGTATTATTAAATATACATTGTTATGTAAATTTTTATGCTATATAAAGTTATGTAAATGTAAATTACTTGTTATGTTTTGTTTTATTTACTCTTGGAAGAAATGGTTTTATTTTATGATATACAAGGTATATTGTAAACAGGTAAACAAGTATTCTTTTGGCGCGTGGAACGAATTAATCTTTTTTACATTATTTATAATGGGAAAATATGATTTGGTTTTCGAACAATTCGGTTTTCAAACAGCTTTCCAGAACGAATTGTGTTCATAAACCGAGGTTTGACTGTATAATTGCATATTAGGCTTAAAAATTAAATAAAATTTTTTCATGCTTGACAATAAATCATACCAAGTTTCCGTTATCAAACATATTGTTTCCTCCAGTTCTTATAGCATCAGCTAGCTCTCCTATTCTTCCGTCGTACAAATAAGGGTACCATGATGCGACTGCCCTTATAATAAGACCAGCAACGCTCCGGATACTTTCCAACATTTCATTGGACTTTTCTAAAGCTATTAATTTGTTTAAATAAAGCTTTTTTTTTGAAAATCACAAAAAAATTTCTAAAAATTAGTAAAAAGCTTTCAATATTTACAAACTTTTGTGTGTCTTTTAATTTTAATTTTTTTTTTTTTTTTGTTAATGAAGCTAACAAGAAAAAAACTTACGTTGACTATATGCAGTGGTTGAATACAAAATCAAAAGAAATAAATCTGCAAGCAGAGAAAAAATTAAAAAAGAAACAATAAATTTTAGGCTTTTTATAATTCAAGTTTTTAGCATATATTTTAATTTTTGTAATGTATATCAAAAATTTTAAATCTATTTATTTATACAACACACACATTTTTTTTTTCTTACCTTTTAAAAAAATATTTGTTAAAATTTTCATTTTGCTTCAAGATCTTATTGAAAATGCTTTACCGTAATCGACTTATAAACAAATAGACTTATAAACAAACGACAACTTATAAAACATAAAAACGAGTTTTACTTAAAAATTGATAAAAAAATTATAAAAATGATGTTTTAAATAGTTAGAAAAGGATTGGAAGTGTTAAAATTTTTATTAAAGCGTTAATGTTATATTTTTCAAGTCGCTTTAATTTAGTAGCCTATTACTCTTTAGAGCACTATATAAAAATAGTGATTTTTAATGCAGCTTTGGTTTTTCGGTACTTTATTAAAACTATTACAACATATTAATGCTTTTCTGTTATTAAAATTTTTATATTGTGAAAGTCTTTAATTTATGGCTCATGCAATAACACTGTAATTATGACTATTTTAATTAAAGTGAGCCTCTCCTAATAGTCTCTTTTAATCTAAAAAATATAATCTAAAAAATATAAGCCTCTTTTAATCTTTAAACTGTACATTTTACTATAGATTAAAGAAAATTTTTGTCTTCTGTAAAAGTTAACAAGTCTACCAACATCAAAGATACTTTTTTTAAATGGCTGAACTGGATCTTGCGGCACCTTGATCACACGGATACAAGAACTAGACTAAATTTGGCGGTGGAAGAAGATTTATTTCTTTAGATTGCTTTTACTTGAATATGCTTTTGTTAAAAGTTTCGCAGCACATTAATGTTTATATAAAAGAGTAGAAAATATAGTTGTGTTTGTTGTTTAAAGTGGCAAGATTTTATCGATGGATAAGTGAACAAAGAATTTTGTATAGGCGGAACTTGAAATCATAATGCTATTCACGTAATTTCATGAAGGTAATCATCATAATTGTTGTAGCATTCTGGTAGCAAAATAAACAAACAAAACTGCATTTCATTTCAGCAACCAATTTATGTTTAATCAACTTTCTCTCTTTTTTTGCAAGGAAAATTACTTACAATAGTTTACTTTTTGTGCTGGGAAACTTAAATTTATGCTATTTGTGATCGATTCCTAGTTTTATACCTGTAAAAGTTAGCTTAGAAAAAGCATGAATAAGCTAAATTGCTTTTTACCATAATTTCAAATTAGAAACAAAAAAAGAAATCATGGATCTTATAAAAGTCATCACAGCATAAAAAATTTTTTAAATCACAATTTATCACAAAATTTAACACAAAAAAACAATAAAAAAATCGATTAGCATCGTCAGTCTCCAATTTGAATAAGACTGACAATGGCTTTTAAACCGAATTCAATTTTTATTATTTTGTAGTGTTAAATTTTTAATTAATTTTGATTTAAATTTTTTTTGCTATGGTGATTTTCGTGAGATCCAGAACTTCTTTTGTTTTGTTTTTAATATGACGATTTTTTTAGCCTTGGATCCACTGTTAAAGAGTTTTCTGTCAAGCGTTTCAGTGACTTTTTAAAAAACAATGAAAATTTCAAATTAAAAACGAATTTTTTTCTCACCTTTGGTTGAATTAATATAAGCTGAAGGCTCGTTTTTACGAGGAGCGTGGAATGGAGCATTCTTTGTTTATTTTATTGATTTTTTACTTCTTTCCACGCTCAAGCGCTAAGCGAAGCAAAAAAGTCAAATAAAATAAACAAACAGTACTCTATTTCACGCTCGTAGTAGAAACGGGCCTTAAGTCATAAAAAATTTTTAAGCGCTTTATCAGACTATATTATCAAACTTTCGCTAACGTTGGTTTTGGTTGTTCGTGTGTTTTTTAATAAGCAATATGGGACATTCCATGTCAACTCACACCCTTTTCGGCATTTTTTTGCCAACCTTCTCCGATTTTGCTGAAATTTGGCATGTTTGTAGGTTTGGATGAGAAAATGTCTCACACCAAATTTCAAGTTTCTAAATTGAATAGTTTTTGATATATGAAGGTTGAAAGTTAGACACAAAATCGCCGCTTGAACGTTCCTGATCGAGTAAAAGTGGCCCTCCTGGCTTTATTTTTTGTTCGATTTCAAAAATGTTAATGCCATTGGAAAGCTTCTTTTCAATGATATTCACACCTCCAATGTAGCTATATAAATAAAAAGTTATTTTTTATTGTGACCTTGTGACGTTGACCTCGCATGACCCAAAACCCCCATTCTAGACAAAAAAATTTTTTCAATATTTTTGTTCCTCACATGGAGGACTATTAGCATGCCAAAAATAAAGGTGGGATCTCTATGGGTTTTCAAGATATTTGCATTTTATTGAATAGGTGAATGATGCAACTTTATTGATATTTTCGCAACTTTGTCGATTTTTCCAAAAAATCATTTTTGCAAATAAATCATTTTTGCAAGTTTTTTGTTAATTTTTTTCTAATTGAAAAATATCTTAAAAACCCATAGAGATCCCATCTTGATTTTTGGTATGCTGATAGTCCTTTATGGGAGGAACAAAAATATTAAAAAATTTTTTGTCTAGAATGGGGGTTTTGGGTCATGCGAGGTCAACGTCACAAGGTCACAATAAAAAATAACTTTTTATTTATATAGCTACATTTGAGGTGTGAATATCATTGAAAAGAAGCTTTCCAATGGCATTAACATTTTTGAAATCGAACAAAAAATAAAGCCAGGAGGGCCACTTTTGCTCGATCAGGAACGTTCAAGCGGCGATTTTGTGTCTAACTTTCAACCTTCATATATCAAAAACTATTCAATTTAGAAACTTGAAATTTGGTGTGAGATATTTTCTCATCCAAACCTACAAACATGCCAAATTTCAGCAAAATCAGAGAAGGTCGGCAAAAGAGGGGTGTGAGTTGACATGGAATGTCCCATATAGGTCAAAATAAATTTATTTAAATTTAACTTACAAAATTCTCATTTCTTGCTTACTTTTGTAATTTTTTGTGCAGCTATGAATATTTGAAATGCTTTACTTTTGCAAATTATAAAAATAGTTTTAAACTTTTTGGGGCTAAAATCTCTTTACTTCACTTTAGGACTCCACATCTCCTTTTTCCTAGTAAGTTTTTAATCAGCAATATAAGTTTTACATGTTTTACAGAATTCTACCAGTTATTTTTGCCTTTTTTGGAGATTTTTTGTGCTTTTTTCCTTACATAGGCGTGCAATCTTTTGTTTACGAATCCTTAATTCAGCCATATGATTCTTAAAAATGCTTGCTAATTTAAAATTTTGTAATTAGTAAAACATTATGTAATTGAACTAATAATGTTTCTTTTTATGCGTATTTTGTTATATAAACACTTTTAGGCCTATTGATGCACCAGTACAATTTTGTAAATAAATTTTCAAGTTTTATACGAATTTATAATTACGCAGAAAATGCTTTTTTGTAGAGTTGGTAATCGTGGATCATAATTTGCCAGACAAATTGAGATTACGCAAACAACAAAATGCAATTATAGCTTTTCTTGATTAATTAAACTGCCATTGTGCAACATCTTTTCATGAAGTTTGTCGATAAATTTTTTTCGATTTCATGTGTGAGCTTTTCTATAAATATCTGTTGTTTAATGGACGAAAAATTAAAAGTCTCGGTTGATTGATTGATAAAGCAATTTATATAAAAGGCAGAAATCAGTCAAAATAGAGACAAAAAAATTTTTTTTGGTCAGTTGTTGCGTAAAGCACAAAGGGCTTTGTTGTTTATCAAATGTTGGTTGGAGCAAAGGCTACGATTCACAATCTATTTCAAGTTTCTTTTTTAGAGCAAAAGTGGAATCACAAATTTTATCAATATGTTTAATTTTTTTATTTTCTTTGTTAAAGACCGGTCCAATAAAAGTAAAATTTAATAATTTGTATTTAATGCTCACCAATTGAAAAAAAGAGGCTGTTGGTAATTGTTTTAGTGTTAAACTTTTTATTGTGCACCAGCTTTTTTGCTCCGCAAGAGGACTACTGCCCAATTTGCCCCTTATATCTGCATTAACTAGCACAATTTATTTATTTATCTTATTTAGGATATCTCAGACGCAAAAAGGTCTATATACAAGTCGTACTTGTACAAACACACACACACACACACAGACATACACAAACTCTTAAACACGCACAAATGAAAAAGACAAGTTTAAAACAAAGTCAGCACAAAATAATGATATTAATACGATCTATACCATAAGTCAGATGAAGTAGTGAAGTTTTTGCTTAACCTAATGATGAAAAAAATTGCGAAGATTTTCTCTCTCATTGACGACTATCGTATTTTGAAGAAGCGCAGCACTCTGTTACCCTAATGCTGGGCGGTTAGGAAGCAGTTTCAAATTCTAGTCGTAGGCCTGTAACCAATAAATAAAAAAATTAAAAAATTTAATGAGTAAACCTTCAACCGGATACTAAAATCTTGTTATCTCCGAAAGCAGGCCCAAAAATTGCTTGACAATTGATGCATCTCTGTGTTAGGTCTGCAAGCCCACGATCTAACTTTATTTGTTTTTTGAATTTTGAGCTCCTTGTGTAGGCTATAGGCCAGGAATGTCCAGCCTGTGGCCCACGGGCCGCATTGCGGCCCACTGCTTACTCAAATATTTTAGTTATATTTTCATAGCTGTATCGTAGGTTTCTCAAAACTGTGTTCAGCAAACTACTTTTTTGACGAAAATCGAGAAACCAGAGTAAGATTTAAAGTAAAGTTCTTTTTTTAGAGATCACTACGTTTTTGAGAGAAAAATCGAGAAATCAGAGTCAGATTCAAAATGAACTTCTTTTTTCAGAGATCACTACGTTTTTGAGAGGAAAATCGGGAAACCAGAGCCAAATTTAAAATGAAAATCTTTTTTTAGAGATCACTACGTTTTTGAAACAAAAATTGAGAAACCAGAGTCAGAGTCAAAATGAAAACTAGGGATGCAAACTCGGACTCGAGACTCGTCGATTCGGTGCAAAACAGCTGGACTCGAACTCGGACTCTCCAAAAAGTATCGAATTCGCCGAGTCCGACTTTCTAGATTTCATGCAACGTCGACGATTTGAAGGTTTCGCAAATTATTGTTAATTTGTTATCAATACTTATTAAGAAAAAAAGCTAAACCTTGAATGAAAAATAAAAAGTTAAAATATAATTTCTTTTATATATTTCCTCTTCACTATTCTAAATTTTATAAATGTATTTTACTACTCATATGTTGTGCTCAAGGTCGTCACTTTTTTTTAATATCCAAGTGTTCAAACAGGGGCGCCGGAAAGTCATTTTGTCAAACGGAAAAGCAAAGCTTATAAAAAGGCACCTTATTTTTTAAAAAAACACTCTTTTTATAAAGAAAAGATTTTACAGAATTTCCATTTTATATCGAGACCGTTTTCAGCACATACATCGAGTGATGGCTAAGAAAATCATCATTTTCAATCAATGTGCAAAATCTTCATTTTCGTCCCAAATTTTAAGAAGACTAAAAAAAAAATCATCGCTTTCAATTAGTGTCAAAAAATCTCAATTTTTGTCTCAATTTTTAAGTGAAAACTAAGAAAAACGTTATCACTTTTAATTGAGTCCAGGATCACTACTTTCGCCCTAAATTTAAAGTGCAGAGCATTACCAAAATAAAAGCATTTACCTTCCACCAATCTGATATTTTGGTCAAGTTTCTATGATTGTAAGATCAAATCTGACCCAATGCTTCGGTATCTGGGCACCAGTAGGCTATACTCATTTTTTGAAAAAAACAGGGATCAAAAAGGCTGGGGTAATTGCCTCCTGCCTCCCCACTTCCGGGATCTCCTGGCGTTCAATATTTGTATAAAAAAATATTGCCAGCTAAATTTTATTTCAACTTATGTCAGTTTTTGACTGGCTTCTTCCATAAAAGTCAAAGGGATAATTCTTAGTATTAGACAGGGATACGCACTCTGAACTCGGACTCGGACTCGTCATTTTATCCCGGAATCTAACTCGCTTGAACTTTGACGAGCTGCGTGTCCATGGTAAAGACGTGTGACCGGCGGCGTGGTCGAGTGGTTAAAGCGCCGTGCTTACTGCTTATGATCAACATGGTCTCGGTTCAAAACCCACTCGTGCCATTCTGTGTGTTCTTGGGAACTTTACGACACTTCTCCCTGCTTGGTGGTCTTGCCAAGCAGTTCTAAATTAAAGTCATATCTCTAAAAAATTACAAGCGGACAGCAATATCTTGGCATCTCCGGTAGCAGGTCGGGATATAACTGCCTACCCTATGTATTAGCATTTCCGTCACTTTCCTGCGAGTCAGGAGGATAAATCACTAAGTTTTCGAGACGAAAATTGAGAAAATAAAATTAGATTGAAAGTGAAGATCTGTTTGCGGCCCGCCACTATAACTAAATTTATAATTTGGCCCATTATGAAAAAAGGTTGGACATCCCTGCTATAGGCTATAAGCTAAAAGCTTAACGAAGAAATTTTAATAAACCACGAAAACATTAACCAAACTTGTTTTTTTTCATACACCGGTAGCTTTAATAACAAATTATATAAAGCTCGTCAGCGAGTTTTAGGAAGGTTATATGCAGTGGTGGGATTCGACCGGTTCGCAACGGTTCGCACGAACCGTTGCTTAAAATATTATGAGTTCGCCGAACCGGTTGTTAAAATTATGTAAACCCCCATTCAAATCAATTTTAATTATAATTTTTAATGTATCAATAATCTCGAAACCCCGTGGGGTAAGAAGTAGCGAAAATAATATGTTAAATATTGAAAAAACAAAGAGAAATGTTTATTTTTTTATTTAAAATTTTAGTTAATACTTATTTAATGATGTTATGTTCTATAAGTGTTATTTGTTCATTCAAACTTTTGGTAAAATAGGGGTAAAAAATTGTAAACAAACAATTTGTTGATTCTGTAAACGTTGTGTTTTATAGGATTTTTCAAGTTTTAAGTGTGTTTTTTGTTTTCTTTTTATATTTTGTATTGATCTAATTAGTTTATTACCGTTAAAAAATTGTTAGCCTCATATAAGAAACAAGGTGAATTCTGACTAAGAAGAATCGGAAACGAAAAACGTAGTTGAAATCGGCATCGGAGTCAAAAAAAAAATTGGCATCACCCCATTCCCATCATTAATTTAAACACTCAATGATTAAGAGTAAATAATTATTCAAATTTTATATGACTAAAACATAATGTAGCCGTGAGAATTGGATAACTTAAATTTTTTATTTGGTTCAGTTTTCTGGTGATTGTTACGTCATAAATTTATCTCTTGAAATTGTAGAGTAAAGATTTGGATGACTCAATCTTTTTTATTGCCTTTATGTTTCGTCACAAACGTTCTCGCTTATTACCTCGTGATTTAAATATCTTGGGACTTTTTTATTTCGCGCACATGTGCTTCTAAAGTTTTTCACTAAAGAGATAAAGTGTAGCTGTTTGTCACTGCGTAGTTTACAATTCATAATAGTTACAATTGAACCTTTTCATTGTTTAGATAGCGCCACAATTGATTTTCATTTAGTTATATTTCTTGGTCTCGCTTTCAGATTGATTAATATAATTGCAAAGATTAGAAGTCGTGATTCTTGTTCGAATAGAATAGTTTATTGCAAAAAGGATTTAAACACTAAATGATAAACTACTTGTTTATTAAAGAGCTGGAGAGCCCGAGCTGGGGAGCCGGAGCCGGAGCTAGTGGATAAGCGCTTGATAGCTCCGGAGCTGGAGCCGGAGCTAGTGAATGAGTACTTGATAGCTCCTGCTTCGGATCCAGCCGTGCTCTTCTACAGTGGCTCCCCAGCCCTAGTTATAAAATTTTTTTAGATCCGTCCTTGATTTATTGATAATGTTTGATATGTAGATCTAGTTTCGGTCAACCGGGCAGAAGGCTTAGAAATATGTCAAAAATTTTTAAAAATCTACTGATTTAGATCAAGAATCTAGATGTAGTTTAGTTCATTATTCATACATTATATAACACATGAAAAACTGAATGTGAATCCACTGTGTTTTTGGGTTGGTTTTAGACAGAATATTATTGAATTTTTTTATTCCAGGATTCAGGTCTAAAATGAAGAGGCAAACAAAGTTTACTTGAGCTTGGGTTTGCGAAAAAAATCTCTAGAATTGAAATTTTAGAACAACAGTCAATTGAAGATAAAATGTCCGTATCCAATGCCGTTATAGATGCGGAAAACGCTGGTGCAACAAATGACCTGCAATGTAGTGATAAGACAGATGCTATTCCAGACTGCTGGAGCAATAAACAATATGACTATTTCAGAGAAAAATATGATGGATTAATTGTTTGTAATAAAAAGCTCGGCTGTAATCATTGTGCAAAACTAGACTCTTTACACAAAAAGGGATATCATGTGTCACTAGAATGGAAAAACTGCAGCATTTCAGCTTCGGGAAAAGATACAACAGTCCAGCAAGCATCTCTTCGAAAAAAAATGAAAGAACATTTTTCTTCAAAAACATAGAGTATTTGCTTAGAGCAACTGCAACATCGTGCAAATGATCAGATTACAAAATCCATGGATGCATTAAATCAGAAACGTATTAAATCCACATGCAGGGTTTTCAATATAGTGTATAGTTTGGTAAAGCGAAACCGGCCATTTTCCGATATTGAGGATGAGGTTGAGCTACAAATAAAAAATGGATGGACATGGGTCATGGACTTCATTCTTGTAAAAGTGCGGTCAAAATAGTTGATCACATTGCCAAAAAAATAAAAAGTGAAATATTTGCAAAAATCACTGAACAAAATAGAAAAATATGTATCGTATTATAGATGAAGCATCAACAATCTCTAGCAAGTCTGTACTTATAATTTTTGTAAAGATTGAAAATAAAGACTTTTCACCAACAATTTTTTTTGGACTTGGTGGAGTTATAAAGTCAGGGAACTTAACAAATTTTTTATAATACCATGTTAGATAGCTTAAATTCTGCTGGATTTAGTAATGAATATCTAAAACAAAATTTAATTGGTTTCTGTTCCGATGGAGCAAGTGTCATGCTTGGCAGGAATTCTGGAGTTGGCACAAGGCTTCAAGACAATTTCCCTAAAATAGTTATCTGGCATTGCCTTAATCATCGATTACAGCTGGTATTGGATGATTATGTAAATAACATCAAGCAGGTGAACCACTTTAAAATATTTATGAACAAAATATACACAATTTTTCACAAGTCAAATAAAAATCAAGCGGAACTCTTCAATATTTTTCAGGAACTCGGACAACAAATCTTAAAAATTGGTAGAGTATTGGCCCCGAGATGGGCATCATGCAGCTTAAGGTCGGCTCTAGTTGTGTGGTGTACACATCCGGCCCTATACAGATATTTCACATCTAACACAAAATTTTTAGGAATAGCTGCCCGTCTTAGCAACAAAATTTTCTGAGGGACCTAGCTTTAATGATTGATATTTTACATGAAATTTCATTCCTCAGTAATGCCCTCCAAGCAAGAGGTACAGGTTTGTTCAGAGCAGAAAACCTCATAGATGAAAGGGTTGCTTCTGATGCATTCAAAGAGATCCAATTTTTGAAAATCATAGATTTGCTAGCCTACCTCGTCAAATGTTACTAGATGCAATAATAAAAAACATGAAAAAAAGACTAGTTGCCGATGATCACGTTAAAGCTATAAGCACGGAGCAAGAAAATGTGTTTGATTTATTTAACTTGTTGGATCAAAACACTTGGAATTTGGAAGAAGCCGTTGTACCGTGGGTTGCAGCAGAAAATAAATTTGGCAAACTTAATGAATTTCTACATCATGAAGTGAGTATTAGTGATTTCAGAGATTTTGTAGAAAATGTGCTTAACAGCAGTTTACATGTTTTAATTCCACAGAGTGTACAGAGAGCCAAAAACATTATCAATATAATTACAATCAGCTCGGCAGAAGCAGAACGAGGGTTTTCATTAATGAATCTTATCTACAGAGACAAAAGAAGTAGTCTCTTAGTGAAAAAAGTATCAAATTTAATGATAATAAACTTCATCGGTCTTCCATTAGATTTATGGAATCCAACTCCTTCAGTGAAAATATGGCTCAGAAAAAATCACATTGCTGATGACAACAGGGCAAAAAAAACAACCTAAAGACTATGGATGCAAACCAGGTGGCAATTTGGAAATTTTTTGAAGCGACAAAATGAAAGACTGTTTATATTTTTTCAATTAAATGATTAAAAAGAAAAGTATTTTTGTTATATTCCTTAAATTTTTTAAATGTCTGCAGCAAGCAATTCATTATTAAAACAAAATGTTTATTTTATTTATTTAAGAACAGTTTAATATATACAGACTATTAGTGCACTCACTTTGCACAAATGAATTAAAAAACCATAATAGAAAGTTTTTCTATTGTGGTACTTCATTAGGTAACAACTTAATTGTTTAATTTTATCATATATATATATATATATATATATATATATATATATATATATATACAATCTGAAGTTTGCAGCTCCTTAGAACCTGTTCTTAAAAAATTTGAATCCCACCCCTGGCTATAGGCCTGTAGTGAAATAAGTTTGAAATGTACGAAAAAGCCTACAGGCCTATTAAAGTTTTGGGTGAGTAAAACCAAAAAGTAGCCTAATTATTGTTTGCAACAAAAGTAGGCTATAATAAAATATCTTATAATGTCTTTTATCTCAAAAAGTTTTAACAATTTTTTTCCGACCTTAGCATCCAAACATTTTTTAAACCGGTTTTGTAATTATTTTTAACGATAGTAGGCCTAATTACAGCTTAGAAAAACTGAAAACTTAAACTAAATCTATCAATATGATGTTATCATCATTAGCCTATCTATTAATCTTTCCGACTCGTAGAAGGACAATGAATGATTTTTGTATTGATTGACAGTCAAAAGCATTAAATTATAGAGCAGCCATCAATACGTTGACATATTGTCAAAAACACCAAGATATTGCTGTAGACCAACCGATAAAAGTTTTTTTCTTTGTTTTTTTATTAATTTTGCTGTAGTACCGTAAAGTGTCTTTTTCAGGGACACAACTGATGACAAGAGTACCTATAGAACCGAAACCGCGTCGGTCAAGATCGCTTTTCAAATGGCGTTCTTACTTATTCGACTATGCTTTCTTATTATGCCAAAATGTGCTCCAATTAAGTTAATAGTGGCAATCTTCACGTTATGGTGTTTCAGGTAGCAGCGAGACTGAACTACTTGTAGCAACTGTGGCAACCGTTTGACAATACCCAAATGACAGTGATGGCCTTACAAAAATGAGGGCCTGGTGCAAGAAACGTAAAGGGGGGTAACTATTTAGTGTACTGAAAAAAGGTAGCTGAAGCCATTTTTAGTAGGCTATATGAAAGCAAAGTGATCTCGATGAGACAAAGTGATCACTTAAAAAAAAAGGTCTTTAATTTAGGCGGGGCCACTATTGGGTGATCAAGCATGGACAGGCACGTTATATTGCCCCAAGACATTGGGATCTCAAAAAAAAAATCAGGAGTCTAGGAAGCCGTTTTTTTCAAAATGCTTTTTCTTTTAATTTTTTTTTTTTTTGACATTCCATCGACATCCTGGTGCTACTATGAAAAAATAGAGCAATTTTTTGTGCAGGGGGCCACTTTTTGATTTATTTTAGGGGGGCTGGTGTGGCCGCACCGTTCGCACCCTATTAAAGCCATCAGTGTCAGGGAAGCCGGACCTTTCTTTGCCAGGGGGGGCAAAAGTAAAAAAAAAAACTTTTTTGTCAAAAGGACACTTCTAGCAAACTCAAATTTTGGCAACCCTGATTTTTTAAAAAGACACTTTTCGTAATCGTGACCGTTTTCAGTGCAAAAATCTAGTCACCTCTATAAAAAGGTCATCACTTTTAATCGGGGTCCAAAAAACTGGATTCTCGTCCAATATTTTAAGTGTAGAATTATAAACAATAACTTAGATAAAAGCCTTGACCTTTACTTGATCTGGTATTTTTATCGAGTTTCCCAGACTTTAAAGGCAAATCTAACTAAATGCTTTTGTATCTACTCATAGGAACCCTCCCTCTTTTCCAAAAGGCAAATTTTTCCCCAGCCCCCATTTTTAAGGTCTGTTAGGGTAATGGGACAGTTTCCCCTCCTTCCCACCGTCTCTCGTGCCTCTGACAAGACTAATTAGTCAACACTTAAAAAAGGTAGCTAAAGCAGGGCGTCGAACCGTTTAAAATAACGTTCCGGTTCAGGTTCAGGTTCGGCAAATTTTATTTTTAAAGGTTCTGTTCCGGTTCAGGTTCAGCAAAAAAATTTTTTTCGGATGCAGTTCCGGTTCGGTTTCGGCAAAAAAATTTTTTCGGGTTTAGTTCCGGTTCAGGTTCAACAAAATTTTTTTTAGGAATTCAGTTCCGGTTTAGCTCCGGTTTGGGTTCGGAATATATCTTTTTTGTCTATTTCTGACAAGCGTTAGGACTGTAAACACAATTTGTTACCTAATGCTATCATGGGCGTCCGCAGATGCCCTTCCTGGAGGAGTGATGGCATGCAGTCGGAAATACAAAAAAAATATTCTTAAAAAGGGCTTTTAAAAAAATTAAACTAAACTAATTCACCGGCATGGGTCTTGGTTGTAAAAACCAAGTCTTACCAATAAATTTATAGCAATGATCTTGCGAGCGCCAAAAGCGGAAACGGAAGTTTTTTGTTGTTTTGTGATCTCAAAACTTTCTTATGGATCTTTTGTGATCTCAAATCTTAGATCTTAGCCACTGATACACTTGTCTAAGAATTTTTTGATAATTTTTTAGTGGCGGCCCTCACGCAGAAGGTTTACTAGTTATGAAACGTCATTAAAGATTGCGTGAAGTAAAAGATTTTTCTTCCCAAAGCTTTTCATCTGACACTCTTCAGGGGAAATCGTCAGAATATAGCAGAATTGAAACCGAACTGAGTTATAAAGGGGAAAGCAGAGTTCTCGTTGGCTGAAAGAAGTTAGCCAATGAGAGAAAAGATTAAAAAATTTTCAAAGAGTAGACGAATTCTTTTTGCTTACACAGAAGGGGTTTGAGAGATTTAATGAAAGTCGCTTCAAGAGCAGAAAGATGAAAAGAAGAGCGACCTCGAGCGAGAATAGAAAATTTTTCGTTGTTGTAGTATAGAGCGCATTGGGCGTTGTCAAGATGTTGACCAATGGCGGATTCGTGAAATTGTTGTAGGCGTATGTTGGCCTTGCAAGAGCGGGAAAGGCTTTGGCGGTTGTGCGAGGCAGGAGGATTGGCGATGGATTTAGGAACTTGTTGTTTAATTCGCTCTTTTAGGCGTTGAGACGTACGACCAAATTTTATCGATAAAGTAAAAGGTTGGTGGTTTCGCAATTAAAAACAGCCATTATTAATGCAAAAATTGTAGTTAAATATCATCCGATTTTATAAGCTTTTTTTTATTAAAACTTCTTTAGGTACTATAAATAAAAAACAAAAACCGATGACGGTCAAACAAAAAAATGTTTGTTATTGAAAACGAATATTTTTTAATAGCAAAAAATTTTTTGCGCTTAATCATCATCTGTTTTTGGGTTTCATTTATATTATCCGAAGAAGTTTTAATAAATGAAAGATTAAAAAGAAATACAAATGAATTAAAATCAAATCTGGTGTTATCTAATCCAGAGGTTCTTAAACTTTTGGTGTTATGGAGCCCATGAAGAAGTTGACCATTATGTACGGAGCCCCAAAATAGGTTCTTCGGAGATTGATTCAAAGTGAAGACCTATTCTTTTTTTTTTTTTTTTGAGAACACCCTGATTTTGGGACGAAAATAGGAATTTCGGAGACCGATTTCAAGTGAAGACCTTTTTTTTTCTTTTTTTAGAAAACACCCTGATTTTGGGACAAAAATAGGTGTTTTTAGCTGGTTGCGGCCCGCAAACTCGAATAATTTTGAAAAGTGGCCCACGAGAGTGCAGAAGTTGAACCACCCTGGCATAAGACAATCAAATTATCGCACAGGGGCTCCTCAAGCCTCTGAAATGTTTTATTGGGGTTCCGCTCCACCAAAAAGGTTGAAAACCACTGAAGTAAACGAATAGCTCGCGGAGCTTCTAGGTTTCTCTCGCGGAGCCCTGGGGCTCCGTACGGAGCACTTTGAGAACCTATGATCTAATCAATGAAAAGTTAAAATCGTAACTATTATGAATTGCAATCTCCATACTGACAAACAACTCAATCTTTATTTTTTCAGTGGAAAATTTTAGAAGCACATGTGCGCGAAACAAAAACTTCCAAGAGGTTTTAACGTACGAAGTAATTTATGAAAACGTTTATTATGTATTAACGCAATAAAAAAGTTTGAGTCAGCCAAATCTTCACTAAACAATTATAAGAGATAAATCTTTGACGTAAATTTGGAGCGAACATTGAAGCAAATGAAAAATTTAAGTAATCCAATTTTCACTGCTGTAGTATCTTTAAATAACCTAAAAACTATGAATAGCTCATCTCCAATCAACCTTACCGCAAAAGTGAAGGTCTTTTTAGATGTCAACATGCATATTTGAGCCTAATAAGAAGCTGAGAAATAAGAGAAAAGCAGTTAGCTTACAAAATATTATTTAAACTTCACACTACAAGGCGAAGTTAATAACTTCTCTTTCTACTCTCAACAAATTGTCTTTAAAAGATTTTGTTTTTTTAAAAAATCAAAAATTAATTAACTTTATTGCATTGCTTGCTCGACATTATTTTTCACTCAATCTCAACTGTTAGGGATACCATCATGTTAGTGAAAACCATTTGGGGCAACTATAAGTTACACTGAACTCGAATCATTCAATAAGTTTACACTGCTTTTTTATTAAACTTCTCCACGCAACTAAATTTTAGTCGAATGGTTCCCCAACAGCTTGCACTGAGCAGCTTTGATTTTTTAAAGGCGTCAAATAATTTTGCTTTGTTGCGTAGACTACGACTACGTATAATTTTAATTTAAAAGATTTTTAATACAAAAATTGTTCGAAAGACATCTTAAAGTTTTTTTTTAATTAGTTTATTCCAATAACTTAACTAATTGTTACACTTACACTAAAAATAAAAGTCATAATCTAGATGTGATGTTCGTCCTATATGATTTGTTTTCACCATGTTTGCTACGTCTCTATAATAATATGTATTTTTTTAAAAGTATGGCACTGTAGAAAGCTTAAGAACAACTGCTTTAGCATATATCTAAAATCTTGCTTTCTTTATCTAGCAAGTGACATGTTTTTGCTTTAACTTCTCGCCTGAAAAAGTCGTTTATAACGTTTCTGTATTGCCACACAACAAGTATCGCGACCAAAAAATTGCGGCAACTTCAAAGACAAAATAGTGATTCTGATTCTTCTACAAATAACTTTAAAATTAAAATGTGAGCATCAAACGGTCGAACCGGATCCGTTTAAAATAAAGTTCCGCTTCAGGTTCGGGTTCAGCAATTTTTTTCTTCTGGTTCAGCTCGGTTCAGCTCCGGTTCAGTTTCAGCAAATTTTATTTTGAGGGGTTCAGTTCCGGTTCAGGTTCAGCAAATTTTATTTTTTCGGGTTCAATTCCGGTTCGGGTTCAAAAAATAATAACGGTTAATACGGGTATTTACGTATTTACGGATCCGATTTGGGTCCGGTTCGACGCTCTGAGCTAAAGTCTTCAAGTGCCATCTTGCGGAAATGGACGTTGCAAACTCGTGAAAGGTTTGGCGCATAAAATAAATCAAAGAAATTTTTTAAACAAACGAAAAGATAGTAGATGTAATGTTGAAGTTGAATCTTGTGGAATAAAACTGAGTTTTTGCAACTCGGAAGCTCCTAATAAAGGCTAAATGATTACTATTTTAGAGTTCGAGTTCTCGTTCACTATTCGCCGAGTTTAGTTGATTTAAATTTTGGGAAATCATCAAAGCCTGCCCGCCCGGTTAGCAACGGTCAACAGCGAACAAGATTCAAAGTTCATCTCTTATCAATATAAAAATTATTGTTGCAGTCAAATATTTTCAGTTTTTTACTATTTTATCTACTGTATAATTTTAATGAAAAATATTTCTAAAAGCTAATCACGTTTATTACAAAACTTTGTTTCTAATGTTTTCCTGAATGTGTATTGATATCATAAGCTGACCTTAAATAATGAATGGTATGGATTCATATATTGCAATCATTGATGAATTCATAGAAGATGAGAATAAAATTGTAAGTTGGTGAAGTAATTAGGTTTGATTAATTGAAATAATTTGTTTTTAAACAATCTACTTATGTGTTTGTGCTTTGGGATTAAAATTGTATATTTGTTAATCATGGAATTTTACTTAATTACAATAATGATTTTTTACAATTTATTGGTGCTCATGTCTTCTACTGTTGCCACCTGTTCTTTTTAATAGATTTAATTCATAGGTGGTTGTTATATAGCAAATTCATTTATAGTTTAAAATTAACAAGTTAAAAATAAAAATTTGGGTATAATTAAAGTTTACGTACATAAATTATTTAAGCTGAAAAACGATGGAAAAAAAGAATATCTATGTTTATTATCTATATGTACAGCAAATTTAAACGGGATAAATAACATGAATCATATTCAATTATTGTTTAAAGTATTTTCCATTGACAACTGTTTGTCTATGTAAATGTCAACCGTATTGTCGTAAGTAATTTTTTTTGGTGAAACTAACCCAGGATCCTCCCTTAAACACCAAGATGAAAAAGAAAACAAGAGGAACGAATATTTTTAAAAAGCAACAGTAATCAAAGGGGATTTGGGTTAGTTTTATATTCTTTTTTTCCATTGTTTTTCAGCTTAAATAATTTATGCACGTAAACTTTAATTATACCAAAATTTGTTTTGGATGTGTTGCATTGCATGCTGTAAAAAAAAAAGTTTGATAGCCCCTTTTAAGTTTAGTGGTTAGCATTCTTAACTCCAAATTCTTAACTTGATTTGAGTCCAGGGATGGCCCAACTTGATGCAGTTTCTGTGTAACAGTGTTACATGAGTAGTTTGCTTAACAGAGCATAATTTACAAGTATAAACATTAGTAGAATGTAAAAAACAGGTTCTTTTTTGAGACAGATTGAGAATCTTTGTCATTCAGTTTCACTTTTGCATGTAATAATTTCAATTTGAGCAAATAATTTATCAGTTTACTGAGATTACAATATGTTAACAACAGGTTTGTCCAAACTGGTGCCAACCAACTGAATATCACCACTCACTATAAAGGATAGGGGTCTCGGATCAAGTCTAATATCTGCCCGGATTAATGATCAGGTCTAATACCTGCCCGAATTAGGGTTAGGGTTAGTAATCTCTTATCGGGATTGGTGATAATTACTGAGTGATGAGGCTCAGTAATTATCACCTAACCCAACCCTAACCCTAACCCTAACTTTTTTCGTTGTGAAGATCAAGTCTAATATCTGCCTGGCTGGGTCTCATTTAGAAAAGATTGTAAATGTTTTTTCTTGGTGAAACTAACCTGGAATCCACCCTGCAGCACCAGGAGGAAATGAAAAAAAAAACAAAAGAAAATCTTTCAAAAAATAATAACTAAGGGGGTATTCTATGTTAGGTTCACTAACAAAAAAGACTATGGTCTTTTGAAAAGACACACTTTAGCATTCAGAATAAGTGTAATGAACAGTTATGGTTTTAGTGTAATTTAGAATAAATAATTTTTAATAATTCTTAGTTAAAGTAAAAAATAGAATTGACTTGTCTAATAAAATTTAACTTTATTTAATGTTACTGTACTTAGTTTTTTAATACTTTATATTGTGTTTAATATACTACTATATAAATCAATGGTTTTTAGTGTTGTTTTGCCTATTTAATCTAGAGTAAACTATGTGCCAAATTGCATTAATGGACTGCTGCCATTTATTTATTTCATCTTGATATTTATCCTATTGAATTGAAAGAAAGCATTGGAGGCCCTAAACACAGAGCAACTGTGAAACAATGATCCTGACCTCCTGGAGTGCCAAAATATTTTTTTAGTTATTTAGTTCAGAGAAATGACTGAAATTTAGAGTTGCTTGCAAAGACTGCCAAATAAGGGAAAGTGCTGTGAAGTGTGTTTTTCAAGAACACACAGAATGGCACATGTAAGTTTTGATCCTCAACTCACTGATGCTCAACACTCATGATGCTCTTTACCACTTATCCATGCTGTCAACTACAGGGTGATTCAGCGAAGTGTGCACAAATAAAAACTCATCTTTCGGACTTATAATTAGGTCAAATGAAACAAGTTATATGCTGTGAAGATAGTAAATTTAATAAGCTTTCAGAAAATATACAAGTTATTCAATATAACCCCCTTTGTTTTTGATTACTTTCCGAAGTCGTGGCAGAACCTGGGCACATTTGGCACGCACCACTTCTGGGTCAATTTCGTCCCATGCCGATGTCAATTTTCGCTTTAGAGAGTCCAGATTTGGATGAGAAGTACGGCAGGCTTTTGTCTCTAAAATAGACCATAACCCAAAATCCATAGAGTTCAAGTCTGGTGAAGACGGCGGCCAAAGCTCTTTCTCCCAAAAACCTTTGAATTGCATCAACACCAAGCTTGAACTGAGTTGGCCGTGTGGGAGGTTGCACCGTCCTGTTGAAGAGTAACTCCTTGTTCTCCGACTACTTCTTGGGACCCAGGGAAGGACTTTCTCCTCCAGCATTCGCCTATAAACGGTCTGGTTTATCTTGACCCCTTCAATAGATATGAGAGGAGTTTTCAGCCCTTTTGATGTTGCACCTGCCCATACCATTACGGAGGTGGGTTTTTGTCTTCTGAAAGAGCTGCGACGCTCAACTGGGACCATGTTTATGTCTGGAAGCCAAATCCTGTCATTTTGATGGTTATGGACAGCTTGAACAGTGAAAAGTTTTTCGTCTGTCCATAAAACTTGAGGCTGCGTGCCATCGACAAGTTTCTTGACCAAAACCTTTGCTCTATTGAGCCTTTTCTTCTTAGTGGCCTCCGACAAGAGATGTCTTTTGGTGAACTCGTATGGGTAGCTCTGGAGATCATTCTTGAGAATCCTTTGCATGCTGGACACACTCACAGAGTAGTCTTTAGCAAGTTGTCTGGCACTTCTTGCAGGATTTCTCCTCAACTTCTCTCTGACCTTTTTGATCAGTTTCTTCGTCCTTACGGTTCTTTCAGGGTCACTCCTGATTCTTGGAGCACAAGTCCCAGTGTCCTTGAACCTTTTCACGGCTTTATAAACTCCTCTACGGCTTACAACCTCCTTCATCAACCGGAAAATTTCACTTGGTGGGAGCTTCTTCTTGCAATACTCTTCTATCACGTCATTGATCGTTTTACTCATCGTTTATTTTTACTTCAAATAATACCAGATTTTAAATTTTAACTCTTAAATAATAAGAAACTGAAATGTTAATAATTGAAAGTTAATAATGGACGAAATACATGTACATAAAACTAAGAAAAGTATTTGTGCACACTTCTCTGAATCACCCTGTATAAACTATCACTTGAAATTATGATGAGTGATAAACTCCATCAATTCTTTTTTTTAATGCTGCATAATAGCATTGAGAAGCTTTTTTAGTTTATTTATAATAAGAAAATAAATGTAATATAAATTAAATCAAAATGAGCAGCAATAAATTTTTACTCAAAAACTATAAAATTTATGTATCTGATTAGGGGAAATGTCACTTGACCAACAAAAGTGAATTATCTAAAAACGCCACTTGACCAACACAACAACTGCAGCTCTCACATGTTTACCCTCTTGCTTCCTGCCTCTTGCTTATGAGGTTAAGGTTAGGGTTAGAAAAGCTGACAGCTGTTGTCAGACAACTGACTGTTTTGAAAATTTTTCTTTGTTGTTGGTCAACTGCCAGTTTGAGGGAATTTCACAAATTTTGTTGGTCAAGTGATATCGACCCTCTGATTATAGTAGGAAGTAAAAATAACTACTTGAAGCAATAAACAAAAACAAAACTTAAAGCACTACTTTAGCAATTGCTTTTGTCAGCCTCATCATGTAAAAAAAGGCTAAAAAAGCATGACTACTCCAATGTTTAAAGGATAAGACACAACTGGCTATTCTGTGGACTAATAAGAAGTTGTTTATGGTTTAGGCTGTTCATAATCCACAACATGACCGGATTTAGTGCAACAATATGTGGAAGTTATCTGCAGAACAATACACATCATTTCAGTGCCCAAAACTAGTGTCCATAATAGTATGGGCCAGTATGACATCATATGGGAAAAAAACACCCTTGTCTTCATTGATCAGAGGGTCAAAATCAACCAGCAAGTTTACTTAGACATGTTGAAGAATAACAGTGGTTTCCTGGGATGAAAAGACCATGAGAGACAGCAGGATAACACTTCTGCAAGACAGGGCAACCTCCCATACTGCCAAATTGGTTCAAATATTTTGTTGGGAGAATTTCAAAGGGTTCTGCTCAAAGGAACTTTGGCCCCCATCTTTTCCAGATATAACCTGATGGACTTTGGGAGTGTGGTCAATATTAGAACAGAAGGCTTCTGCAACCTCCCATAAGAACATTGAATCATTGAAATGCATGTTGCTTAAATGCTGGGATGAAATAGATGCTAAAACCTTGTGTGCAATATGTTTCCAAGTTTCCAGCAAACTCTGGCATGTAATTTATGCAAAAGGAGGTTATATTGAGTAAAACTTGATTGAATAAAATTAGTCTTTCTTTGCCACTAATTTGCCCCATAATTAAATAAAATTGCTTAAATAAACTTTTTGTGAGGGTTTTAAATTGGCTACACCTGGTAGTTGCATAACAATATCCTCCTGGATTAGTTAAAGTAAAACAATATATATATGTATAATTGTATAAATAATAATATTTAAAACTTTTGACATTTTGTATAACTTCTATATTTCTGTAAATATTAAGGCATACTTAAAAACCTTATTTTTTAATTTAACTTTTGTTTAATTACTACCTTTTTTATACTTTTAGGTCACATATAAAATGTTGAGTCAACATCTTGCACTCCCTGTAAATAAATCAAAAGAGTAAGTTTGGTTTATAGTCAGCTGTTTGTTATTACAGGGTGTCCCAAAAAAAATGTAACACTTTTGTTTTGGTCTGTGCTTATTATTCTTTACTCTAACATTTTCATCTTTTCAGGTGTGACTAGCTAAGTATAGGAGATTTGTTTGACACCAATATTTTAATATTTTGGCCAAGATGGTGTACACATATGAGCAAAGGACAAAAATTGTGGAGTGGTACATTGAAACTAAGTCCTATGTGAAGACTCAAAGACGGTTTGCAGCTCATTTTGAAACAAGAGCGAAACCAAGTCGCCGTATGATTCAATACCAAGTGGAAAAATTTAGAGAACATGGGACTGTACAGAATCTGAATAAAACAAGATCAGGCAGACAAAGAACTGGCAGGTCGGCAAGCAATGTCAACGCAGTCAGAAACTCTGTGGTTCAAAGTCCCAAAAAGTCAATTCGCAGACGTTCTCAGGAGCTTACAGTAACAAGAAACTCTATCCATAGAATCTTGCGAATGGATCTGAATCTGTATCCTTATCAGGTACAGATAACACACAAATTGACAGATTTTGACATGGAAAGAAGAATGGAAATGGGTGAATGGTTTAATGAGATGATGGAAGGAGATCAAGAATGGATAAAGGATGTGTGGTTCAGTGACGAGGCACATTTCCACCTTAATGGCATTGTCAGTAAACACAACTATCGCTTCTGGGGAATAAAAATGCCTGCTGATTTCATTACCCAAAAACCTCTTCACAGTTCGAAGGTCACTGCATGGTGTGCTTTAAGCTACAGAGGAATTATTGGACCATTTTGGTTCGAAGATGAGGATGAGAATGCAGTAACCATCAATCAAGAGAATTACAGAAGAGTTGTTCAGACGTTCTGTACCAACCTTTGTCGGAAAAGAAACATTACCTTCAGTACACAGTGGTTTCAACAAGATGGGGCTACTCCACACACTGCCAAGGAAACTCTTGAATTTCTTCGGCAAAAATTTGAAAACCGTTTAATTTCATTCAAGACGGCACACCTTTGGGCTCCTCACTCACCTGATCTTAACCCTTTGGACTTTTTTTTGTGGGGCTATGCCAAAGAAAATGTTTACAAAAATAATCCCCAAACTGTTCAGGAACTAAAGGCTGAGATCACTCAGTTCATAAGGAGAATTCCAAACGACATGTGCCAACGGGTCGTTGAAAACTTTGCTGTCAGGCTAAATGCCTGCATGAATCGAAATGGAGGACACATCGAACATTTCATTCACTGCAGAGATCAGTGCTGAAGGCAAAAATAACTAAATTGAACTTCAAAGTAGGAATTATGACTTCATTTTTTCAGGAAAAAATTTCCCTAATGTACTCTATCTATTGGCAAAAGCACTATTAATTTCAATCTAAAATAAAAAATTAATTGCAATGTAAAAGTGTTACATTTTTTTTGGGACGCCCTGTACTTACTAATAGTTTTGCTGAATTATGAGGAAATAAACATATTATACTTGTTTATTACACTAAATTGCAAACAATTTAAGTTTATTTGTCTAAAATGGAGCCTCTTTCAATGTAAATTACCAATTATATATTTGTTATGTTGCTAGTTATTTTAAGATTATATAGTTTAACAATGACAATTCAACTCTAGCATAATGCTACTCCTCTTTGTATATTTTTTTTTTAATGGTTGTAAAAAATCTATATCTATTGTTATCGTTGTTATACAATGCATGCACAAAAAGATCTTTGTTAAAATACATTTACTTAAATTTTTTATGCTTTTAGAATTTTGACTTATTACAAAAACAATTCTGGAAGTTCAAAGTTATATGCTTTGTATTCTTTAATAGGTATGTACATATTCACAACATTTTAATTCTCGGCTCAATATTTAATGTGAACCAACGTTTTAGGTTCGATAAAAATATAGAATCTGCTATTTGTTGATAATATTATAAATGAAAAGTTAACTCTACATAAAAATTTTTCAAAAGTTTTAATTTTATGTCAATTGGTTGGACTTAAATTGATAGTAATTTTTTACAGGCAAATACAAAGGAAAAATGGTTGTTTGTATTGTACCTGGTTGTAAACTTGATTGGACAAAATCTCGGTTTGATTCTGTTATAAGTTGTCATATATATTGCATTCAAAAAGCAAATCTTAAAGACCCTGCAACATTATATGGAGTGGATTATGACATGACCAAAAATGCTCTGTACAAGTGTGCCAGGTGTTGCGCTCATCTTTAAATTACTTAAGCACACTTCGAAGTTCAGCTTTGTAGATAGTAACAAAAAATAACACATTTATTAATATTTTGCAAAGAATGATGTGACAAAGGTGACAGTTATTTCCAAAGCAGACAAATGTATTTTACTGAACAGCTGCTACGAGTTATGTTTGATTCCATTGCAGGTTGACTACAATCATTTTTTAAGACAAAATTTCTCTTAAAAGTTGTTGTCCTTGTAGAGTAAACTACCTTTAAAAACGATTTGAAAATTTTGTTATTGACTGGTTTGCATTTGAATTAATAGAGTACTATTTTCTAAAACTTTATTGTATTATCTCTAAGGGACACTGCTTATATGTTATAGCTCCAATTTGTCAAAAATGTAATATTTGTTTCCACAGTATTAATGTAAATTTAGGACTTATACCGAACTCAGCCTGGTACAACTTGCTACAGTCTGATAGAAGTCTCTTAATCAATAATAATTTTACTTAACTCAAATTCAACCATGATAGTTTGTTTCAGCTTTAATTTTCCTTCTAACCCCGTTAAAACTTTGTCATAGTGCTGTTGGTTATAGAATCGGAAACTTGATCAATATCTATTTAATGGATTGCGCCCTAAAAGTTTGCACAAATATGGAAAAAAATCTCTCATTTTTCTATCTACAAAGTTGAAATTGTTTAATCCATATAATTGTAATGTCACTGTTATAATGTTCAGGATGTTTCAAATAAATTGATATCGTTAAACATGTAAATATCACGGAAACTACATTCAAATCAAATGAAACTAAACAGAATTAATGTTGACCTAAACAAGATTTATTAACGAATAATTGAATAATAAATTCAAAAGCACGTGAATTCCATGAAAGATTTTACAAATGTTCGATATGCGCACCGCCTGTGATAGGGCACAAGTCATGTCAGTACTCGAGCTCCGCCAAAGTAAGCAGCAGCATGTCTTGGATAACAGTCTCCAGTGCGGTAGTGATTCTTAGTTTAAGTTCCACTATATTTGCCGGAAGAGGGGACATAAAACAAACTCTTTTCATATCCCCAGAAAAGTTTGTTCAAGCCTACCCCAACATACAAAATGTCTTTTCTATGCTATTGAATACCATTTAACACAGTATGAATAATTTATCAGTTAAAAATTTCTACACCAGAAAAAATAAACATAGCAAACATTAAAACAAAATTTTGGTTTGTTTCTACATGTATTGTGCAAAAAGTAAAGTCATTTAAACAGAAACTGGCAAAGTTATTAGATTGCAAAATGATATCCAATTTTTTGAAACGCCTGCGTACTGTATAATTTAGAGCTTGTATTTTGTAAAAAATTTCAATGCGTTTTTTTTTTTTCTGCCAACCGTTATAAAATAGTTTCTATGTCAACTTTCTCTGCAGTTATTCAATGATTCAGTTCAATGGATCCAAGCAACTTACTGACGAGGAAATCAAGAATTTTCAACATTCTAAGAAACTGAATGAAACAGAACAAAATCGCATTGCTAGCAATACATTGAACAGCAGCACGCCCACTGAAGAAAGGCAGGGATTAAATTAGTTAAATTTTCCTCGCATTGTTGTTTTTGGATCCCGTTTTGTTCCGGTTTTCTTTTTTACAAATGTGGCCGGATTCACTTCAACCTTTCAGCCACCCTCCACATCTCTATTTCTCTATTCCATTTTGTGGACAAAACATTATTGTACTTTTGCTCTCTAACAGTATACAATACTTATTCTTCATATCATAACTTTTCCAGCTCTTTTTGATAATCCCATTGATGTCTTTTTGTAACTTTTTTGTCCGATGTAGTTATAACTACTTTTAGATTGTTGTTCTTGTATGTCTAGTTTTTTCAATGCAAAAAAGTATATAAATAGACTGAGCAATATAAATGTTTTATAGTTTTTGATAAAGAAAAAACTTAAATTTCTGGGATCATTAGTTTTTAATTTAATCAACTTTTTTTACTTGAGCTTAAACTCTGTTGTTGTTTTTGTAATATTTATTTTATAAATAAAATCGTTAATTTGCTGAAATATTTTTTCTAGGTCTTCTGCAAAACCTTTGAAATCATTTTTTTCTCAAAAACCTTCAAATAAAGGTAATGCTTCGTGGTTTACTAAAAGTGGTACTAATTTTTTTGTAGTTTCAGTGTTGAATTTCGGCTTTTTTATCTTTGTGCTTTGTAAACTCAATTAAATTTGAAATCTTTTTCTGATTTTTCTTAATTATTAGGCTTTCTTCACGATCAATGATTGCTAAGTAAAAATGTATTTTATTTAAAATAAAACATAAAAAAACTTTTTTAAACAAGCTGCATGAGAAACACCAGACTCGAGTTTCGCTCTCATTAGAGCTCATCAGTGATGCTTATCTCACCGCGAATCGAACCTGGGACCTGTAGTCTTCCACGCAGGTTACTATACCACTAGACTATAGATCCCGGACGACAGATGGACTCAAAGCAGCTGTTCGATTCGCGGTGAGATAAGCATCACTGATGAGCTCTAATGAGAGCGAAACTCGAGTCTGGTGTTTCTCATCTTTATGCAGCTTGTTTAAAAATTAATTCTAAATCCTCTTAATTCTTCAAATATAAAAAAACTTGTTCGTTGATGTTGCATGAAGACATTTGAAGTTTGTTTTTAGCTCGCAGCTCACCTACAAACCAAACACCTCAATTTGAAGAAAGCAACGCAGGTATTTGACTTTTTCTTTTTCTTTAACTTCTATATTAGAATCTTTTTTGCCTTTAGATGTAATTACTTCTAATAAACCGACTAGCCAAAAACCGTCCCAACAGAATAAGCCTACGGGAATGAAAATGTTTATGACTGCAGGTATATCTGAAACTAGATTGTCTTTGTTTTCACGATCCCTTTAAAATAATTAAAAATTACTTTTAAAAATTTCAAATTCAATTTGATAATTTATAATTTTTCAGGAAAAACCGATTTATTCGAAACGAGCAAAAATAAACCCTCGTCGAATGTCAATAATTCTAAAAAGTCTTCTTTTCCTGAAAACGAGCGTGTAGATATCTCCCTTAATGATTCCGAGTTATTAGCGCTCTCTGAGAAGATGGAAGTCGATGACGTAAGAACTTTTTTAGAACAAGTTTGTGTTTGTAATGCTAAATAGAAAAAATAAAAGTTTTAAGATAAAAATTATTTGTTTGAAAACCCTTTGTTAAGTACCTTAGGTCTATTTTAATATAGTGTAATATATAAAGTTTTCCAGGAAAAAAACACGTTTGATTATGTTTTTGGTCGAACTTTGTTCAGAGTAATTTGTGATTATAATTTTTGTACTTTAGAGGGCCCCACGTGTCTGTTTTGTGTCTTTTCTCGGGTAGCGCTTGCTTGCAGTTGTTTTTTTACATCAAACTATTTCGATGTCTTCCTTCGATCAACCAAGAGTCCCGCTAGGGTTTTACACTCTACGAAGTGAAACTTTCACATTTGTTATCTTTAAGGGTTTGAAAAACATCAGTTCGTTTTAGTTTGATTTTGTTTAATTTTTCAGTTTGATTCTACGGTTAACAAAACACCAACTTTACCGACGATTGACCAATCGCCGACCGAAGCTGCAATGGATGTTGATGTTAAGAGTACAGTCGCTGAACAAACTGTGCAAAGTTCGAAAAAGAATTCCCAAAAGAAAAATGGCGGAAATAAAGTCAAATCTCAAAAGTAATTCTTCCTTGGTTGAAGCAATTTTATTATGAAAAATGTTTATTATTATTAACCCTTTTGTTACGGCAAGTAGACCCAGTTGCTGCGAAAACTTGGTTTTTGGATATGTCCCTACTTTTATTTTAACGAAGACTTATTCGTTCTTGAAACAATTTTTAATTTTTCTTATGTTTCCGAAATGAGAACGTTGTTAACTATAGTTACTTGGAATTGCCGTGTTACCGTTGGTATCGCAACACAAAATGTGTCATCCATAATCAGGGATTTATTTTGCAACAATCAAGAGTCTAAAACTTAATTAAATGACGTATTACATGTTTGAAAAGGGAGCAATTTGCTTTCTAAACCAGGGGTGCTGGTATCAGTGGTTCGTAAAAAATTTTCATAGTCAGTCGGCAGAAAAATCCAAATTTTGAAAAGTTTACGAGTTGAGAAACGAATTAATCCGAATCTAACAACCTTTGAGTTATATCGATGAGCATTTTTATTTGAGAAATTTTCAAAAGCGAAGACCTGTTTTTAGTTTTCATTTGTTTTTGTGTGATTTTTATTGCACAAATACAGTATATTTGTAGTAGCTATGCAAAGTGGAATGACAACTGCCCGGTTACTGTCGCGAACAAGTACTATGGAATAAACCCTATTAAAAAGGTGGAGAGAAGGGTAAAAAGCGAGAAAAAATATTTACCAAATTTTCCTCACCAAAATGCGAAATTCTGAAATGGAAGACATAAACACGTGCGATAGATTGCTGTCGTGCATACAGCGACTGCAATCCAGAAAGTGGTGGTGGAATTTATTTTCGCACATGGTGAAATTTTCTGTTGTGACCATAGCCATATCCAGAGCGGGTGTCCCCAATAAAGAATGTAAATTCCCCCATTAAGAATGTACGTAATCTACTCAAAAGAGAATTATTATATGAAAAAAAGGAAAGACAGAAAAGGGTTTTTATTTTATGTGTTAATGACAATGTTTTTGTTCGGCAAACCCCTCTTCCCCATGACAAATTCCGGCATACACCACCGGCTGTGACTGCTGACAAGTTTTATAACTGGGAGAGCGTGACTCATTGATTTTTAAAGATTAAAGAGCGCTGATAGAAGTAGAGTGCTCCTTTCAGTGGTCAACTCCACCATGCAGTGTCGTAAGTTTCGACCGAATTAATGACTGTTTCGAATTTATATCATAAGAAGATCCACACTCTGTAGAATGCAGAAAAAGATTACATAAACTGTGCAGAGATCTGTGTCACCCGAAAAAATAAAGTTGAAACATAGTTAATCGAATAAACTGTTTTATTACATTTTAGTTATTAGCATTTTTTGCATTTTCAATAAATTGGTCAAAGTATATTCCCATCCATTGTTTCGATTTTTGCAATGGAAAGATTTTGCAAAATAACCATAATTCTGCGCCTTCAAAAATTACAGACTTTTTAGACCCTTTAGTTATCAACGTTCCCATTTCAGAGACATCATAGCAAAAAAACTGTTGTGAAAGCTAGAAATTACTATCAGTGAATAATTTTTTAGGTTAGAAATAACCTTGTTTTTGCCAATAAACCGTGTTTGAAAAAAATTTTATTTTTAAGTTTTTTTAGAATGATGTAATACTTAAAATAATAACAATACATTTTTGAAAAAATTTTGATTAAGTTTTTAGCGAATAATTCGTCGTCGTTGAGCAAATAGTTTGTGTAAAAACAATGTAATTTTTACTGAAGGGTGATTCGGATGACTGATTTTTTGGATAATCAAACAAAATACAGTCTTGGAATAAAAAGCATCACATAGCCTACATATACGGTCATTTATAGTACTTTATGAGTAGTATGGTGTAGTGATGTACTGATACCACTACCGATACCCGCATTTAGACCCGATACCGATACTGCCGATACCACCGATACTTTTTCATCTATTGAGTACCATCGATAAAAACTTTTGTAAGCAGCACCAAAGAATTTATTTACTAAATCTAGCTTGTTATTGCATTTTGAATTTTTTCTAGGTATTTATCTATCATTATTCATAACAATAATATTGCAAATCTGTAAAAGAAAGTTGAACAAATCAAGCAGACGGTTTTTATAGCAAAATATTAAAGCAATGGATTGAATACCATTATTCAAAAAAAATAGGCGTACCTCAAAAACACAAAAAATATAAAATAAAATGAAATGAAAAAGTAACAATACCGTAACCAAAGAAAAAAAAACTTGACAACGTCATGAAAATACCTTAGCAACTGAAAACTAAAACGTATTGATAAAAAAGTATTAGCCAGTTGTAGCTATTATCAAACAAACAGCACTCATAAGTCAAAACTAAAAAGTATATAGTACTAAACTGCAGCTTTTTTATTTTGTGCTTAAAAAGTTTCGGCAGGTATCGGCTATATTTAACCGATACCGATACTACGATACCATAAAAATAGGCCGATACCAATACTTAAGTATCAGTACATCACTAGTATAGTGATTACACATTTTGTTGTTTTACGTTTGTTACTTTTTCGTCGTTGCCAAGTCTTTAATTTTTTGTAGAAGCAGAGCTGTGTTGAACGACACTCACTCTGTTGTTCGCACCATGCTATCACGTTGTGCCACCATCTTAGTAGTGTTCGGATAATTGGCGTTCTACAGTATATCCTATAGAATCGAATATAAAAAAAACAGCATTACAATATAACCTCAGCAAATGAACCTCACAATAAATATTACCAGCAAATAAATCAGCAAATGTATATTGTTCAATTTATGTTTCCGTTTCGGGAACGTTGGTCTGTAAAGGGTTAAAACGTTCAAAAAAGTTGCAGCATTGTAAAATCTATTATCATTAATTAACCTAAAGTAGGAATTTAATTTAATTGTGATTTTAAATGGCCGGCCAGACTTTGTCGAAAAGCGAATATTTTTATGAACTGTAATATTTAAAAGTTTATTTTTTCAGGTCTCTTTCGCGAAAATATCCAGTTGAGAAAGGCTCCGATGATATTTCGAAAAAAAGAAAGCGAATCAAAGTGAATAAGCTTTTATTTTTCTTATTTTCATCCTCGTAATACCTTCAAAGACATAGTGGCTAATACAAGGGTGTAAAAATTGCGCACTAATACCTCTATCCCTAAGTTGATATAACTGTGATTTTTAATCAATCTCGAAAGCAACAACATAATTGACTTGTGATGTTTCTATCTTCTGGCATAAGCAAGCTCGTTTTACTAACAACTAGCACTTCGTTTCATTATCTCGTCATGTATGAAAGAGCGCGCTGTGGCTGATTGCTGTTGATTATAGATTTATAGATTAGCGGTCGGTAACCTGCGCTTCTTTAATTTCTTTGCTCTATTATCTTTTTCTTTTTCTAGGTCCTAGGGAAAAAAATAAAAAATTTAAAATAAAGAAAAAAAAAGAGCAAAGAGATAGTAGAGCAAAAAGAGCAAAGAGAACAGAGCCGCAAGGTGCCGACCGCTGGTTTAAATACAGTAAACGCTGAATTAGTGTTGACCTATCGTCATAGACGATCGTATTAAAATGAAGAAAACTGCTTATCAATTTTCATTCAACAAAAACTTTCGTGCTCAGGAAGTTTTTTCATCGTCATCAAGCGAGTCGGAAGAAGAGTTTATGGATGATAGCAACGTCATTCCACCGTCACCACCTCCATCTACAGCTGCTGTGTTAGCACCGAAAAACCCTCGTAAAAAAAGGTTGGCAAACACTTAATGATTTAGTGCAGCGTTTTTTAAACTGTTCAAGTGTTCCGCGAATTTACAAGTGTTCCGCTGAACAATGACGGTTTGCAAGTACTGTACGTCGTAATGAGTTTCCATTACCACTACATATATTTTTTAAAAGTTTCATTTCCTTATTTTATAAGTTACGTTCTGGCTTGATAGTAACTTAAGCAACTTTATTTTTATACGGTGCAAAATTAAACTTTATTTATATTCTTGAAAAATTTGCGAAGAAAAAAATTTTTAACGAAAAATATTTCGTGAGTTAAAAAGATAAAAATAAAAAGGAGTTCTTGAATTAAAAAGTTTGAGAAGCTACTGTCATAGAACAAATTGATTTTATTTAATATTTTTTTCATGCTACGTTTTTATTTTTCGTAAGGGTTTTGAAATCACGAACATACTTAGACGATGAAGGAGCAATGTTGACTGAAAAAGTCTGGGAAGAAGTGTCTTGTTCGAGTGAAGAAGAAAAAGAAGAAATCAAATCTTCAGCTGCGAACAAGTCTCCCGGAATGGAAGAGAAACTTTCACTAAAACAATCCTCCTCTGGAAAACAAAAGCAAGCGACATTGTTTGGGTTTTTCAACAAGAAACAGTAGCGAGAAACAACTGGTGGTTTTCCATCACCAATCAAAGCTGGCATTTCTCGTCACACGCCGCGGGCATAATTTGACCAACACAGACCAGTGCTTTCTTTCCCATGCATATTAAGCTTTTCCGCAATAGCAAAGATGTTTCTTAATAATGACTTCGCGACTCCGTAACTCTTTTTATTAAAATAAGTTTTCATTTTGTGCTTTTTTTAAAACCATTTCAATTACATTAGCTAGGTGTACATGCGATTGATTGTGTTGTTGGTTCGATTGAATCAATTGCAGGCAGTTTCCAGAGGTGGGCTTTTTTTTAATTAGCAAAGCGCAAGGAGTTTTTCAAATTAGTAAAGTGCAGCGCAACTAGCGCAATGTGCTTTTAAAAATTGTGTTTACCGCAGTGCAATGTGTTTGAAATACCTACATTAAGCGCAGCGCAACATGATTTTGACATCATATGAAGCACAATGTTCTTTTTAAATCATAAACGCAGTCCAACCCGAACTTTAAATATCTGTTATGTCTAGGCGTACCGTATTTCCAAAGGGGCAAACCAGGTTGCTCGTTGATAGAAAAAAATTCGTTTCAAAAAAGTAATATTCTCTGAAATAAAAGTCTTTACTTTAAATCAGTGTAGGATTTCATAATTTTCGTCCCTAAAATGTAGGGTTCTTTAAAAAAAAAGGAGGTCTTTGAATCTGTCTTGAATTTCTGGCAAACCAGCCCGGACAAAACTCTTAAAATTGGGACGTATGGTAAACAATGCTATGTCATATATAAAAAACTTAAAAAGATAAAAAAAAAACTTTTAACCCAACATTGTCTTGTAGGGTGGCCCACTTAAAAGTAGCCCAGAAAATGTAGTGGGGAAGAGAAACATTTTTTCATTGTTTAAATTACCTGTAGTGTTACAAAAGATTGTTTTATTTACCTGTGGTGTTATAAAAAATGCTGGAAGTGCTTCCCGTTGACATCTATGCATTTCTGGAAAGTTTAACAACGTTTGCAGATACTGCCTGTAGCTCTTCTCTGGTGATTTTCCTGATAGCGTTGGTAATGTTCTCCTTTAGTTGGTCTACAGTAGATTGTGAGAATTATATGCATAAACTTTTTGTTTTAAAGTCCCCCAAAGATAATAATAATAATGATGAACTATATCAACCTATCACCTATACAGCCTATCAAAAGATCAGGCTACTTTTAAGTGAGCCACAACCTATCGAGAGATCGGGCTACTTTTAAGTAGGCCTCCCTGTATAACAAAAGAACATTTGTACTTACTAATTTCAACAAAAATAAAGAAGCACTTTTGTTGAGTTTACTTTTTCTAACATCAACTTTCGTGAGCTACTGCTAACATCGTCAATTGCATCAAATTTTTATACTAGCAGTTCTAAAGAAACAATCAATAAAATCAAAGTTAGAAAAAGAGCATTTTTTTCAATTTTGATTGTATGCAATTGATTTGTTAAATCCCTAATGCCTAGCGTAATAAAGCGCAAATGGTCTTTTTGTTTCTCAGTGCGCAGTGCAATTAAGCGAAAACTTAAAATTTTCTTATCATTAGCGCAGCGCAATTAATTTGTTTAATCTTTAATGCCTAGTGCAATAAAGGGCAAGTTAAAATTTTCCGCAATTGCACAAGTTGCGCTCTGCTTACCTCTGGCAGTTTCCCTGCGTTGCCAGGTTTATTTATGTTGTAAGCGCAGATTCTAGTTTTCATCGGCTTTTGTAGAAAATTCTAAAAACTCTTAATAACTTTTAATAGCTTGATTAGGCCAGAGAAGACTACATAATAGCTCTTTCATTGGTTGGCTTGTTTCGTGGCTCGCACCAAACCCAGGTAAGAACCACACTGCCCTTGTTCAGCACTTTTTAAAAGGATTTGCTTGAAGGGCCACCAAACAATGCTAAAAGATTGATAGTTATTTTTAGCTATTAAAAAATACCTGCGGTCCAAAAAAATTTTTGTAGCTCGCTTAAGAAGTTTGGCAGGTCATTTTAAAAAAACCTAAAACAGCGTAAATAAATTCTTGTCCTTGCTGATCGTTATAGACCTAAAGTAGGTGTGTTTATAGACATAAACTTTCCTACTTTTCTAAAAATTCCGAGAAGTATACAGTACATACTTAATAGGCCTGCAAAGATGTTTCTTATTTAACTTTTAGGCAAATTAGAAAATACTGTATTCAGTGGGTAGCAATAACGAAGAAAAGTAGTTTATTCACTAAATTTTATCTAAGGTTTTGGCTAGATTTCGTTCAACTTGAGGAAGTGTCAAAATAAAAATTATATCCATAAAATATCAAAACACTAATTTTTCAAAAGCTTGCAACATTGCTCTTCTATATAAAAAAATTTATCTCTACTTTCCAGAACGTTTGTTTGGACACAAAGTAGAATAAAAACATTTTTTATTGGTCGATCATTTCCTGCGTTTGCCATCTTTGTTCATTATAGTATTGGCTGGACTGGTTTACAAAAAGAAAACTTTGTTTTTGATATAAAGGGAAAAATAGGTAGCCTAACTGCCAAAAAATATCTTGGTAACGCATTTATTCACTTTACTTTTTGATTATTAAACATATTTAGACCAGCGAAGTTAGACGTAAGCCCATATTTAGAAAAAAACTTTAAGGATGAAAAAAAGAAAGGAAAGAAGTACAAAACAAATAATTAAACGTAGCCTATATTTCTGATTTCCACCATTAAAGAGATAGACGCATGCTTTTAGATTGTGATCTAACCCTTGGTATGAACTTTAATGTATTGTGGGTAGGGGAGATGTGGCACCAATTGGACACTGGGACCAATCGGACGTGACGTATTTCCGCCATTACGTGGTTTATTTATTTAACTATTGCTTCTCTGGAACCGAGATTTCATTTGTTGCTAGTGCACATGTTTGTTTTAGGATTGAGCGTGAAGCGTGTGTTTTTTAATAGAAAAGGTGTTTTTAATGCTTCAAAGTAAAAAAAAAGCAGTCGGAAATATTATAATTTTTAAGATAACCCAGATATACTAGTTAGTTCATTCTATGTTAAAATGTAGGACTGAGCTATAGTCACAGAAGTAAATCAAGTGAAAACTTATTGTAAATCAGTATACTGATGAAATTTGTAATTGTGTTCAGTATGGCTGACAGGGGACCTTTCGGACATGCTTTTTTGACACTGTCCGAATGGTCACCATTTCTGTAAAACGTAATTGATGTCTACTTTTTTGGAAGAAATACATTAAGAATAGGCTATTAATTTCACAATGCTTACATTTAAAAAACTAAAAAAGAAATCTAGTTTGTTCACTGATGATTAACTTCAACTCGCTTTAAAGAGCACACTTGAAGATGGAATAAGCATTAGAAAGGCGGCCAAAGAATTCCATGTCCCTAAGTCCACTCTAGCAGATTATATTAGGCGATCTAAGATGAGTGGGAAAAAGTCTGTGCCAAAGATGTCCATGACAACGATGCAGGTAGATTGATATTAAATCAGCTTTTGCAATATCAACAATAATTTTTTTTTCATGTTCTATCGTTTAAGTTGAAAGCTGCTCGCTTTTTTAATGACTGTAAGTGCGTATCACAAAAGTTAATTTGTCTTTATTAACTTTGGACTTATTAGATTGCTCTATTTACAAGTATTCGACTCTGATGAAGAAAACGCCTTAGAACATTACATTCTTCATGTTTCGAAGATGTTTTTATGGTCTAACTAAACTCCAGGTGCGACAACTAGCGTATAAATTTGCTGAAACAAAAAAGATTCCTATGCCTAAAAGCTGGACCGAGAAAGAAGCTGCAGGAGAAGACTGGCTTCGTGGATTTCGCAAGAGATCCGGAAAATTATCACTTCGCAATCCAGAATCAACAAGTTTAGCTCGATCAGTAGGATTTAATCGCCCTGCTGTCGACAATTTTTTTTGTAAATTAAAAGAAGCTCTTCTTAGAGATGGTACTATTTCTCCCCAAAATATTTGGAACTTAGACGATACAGGAATCTCTACGGTTGTCAAGCCAAGCAAAATTTTGGCAAAAAAAGGAGTTAAACAAATTGGACGAATTTCGTCAGCTGAGCGGGGAGTGTCAGTGACAACGTGTTGTTGCATCAACGCGATTGGCAATGCACTTCCACCAGTTTACATTTTCCCACGAGCCAACTTTAAAAATTATATGTTGAAGGATGCTCCGGCAGGTAGCTTAGGCTTGGCATATCCATCTGGGTGGATGACTGGTGATCTTTTTGCAGAAATATTGGGCCATTTTATTAAATTTATGAAAATAAGTAAGAGCAATCCTGGTCCACTTCTAATGGATAATCACATCAGCCACCTCTCAATTGAAGCAATCGATATGGCCAAAGAGAATGGGCTGTGTTTACTTACCTTCCCACCGCATTGTAACCACAAGCTACAACCACTTGATATTGAAGTGTATGGGCCATTCAAACGCTACTATTCATCTTTTTGCGATTCATGGATGACATCAAATCCTGGAAAATCCCTCTCAATTTATGAAGTTGCAGAATTGTCAGGCCATGCGTTTCATAAAGCATTTACTATTGAAAATATTACTTCTTCTTTCAGGTCCAGCGGAATTCACCCTTTCAACCCAGACGTTTTCCCCAATGATGCATTTTTACCGGCTCTTGTTACAGATATTCCCCTTCAGCTTGATGAGGCTGATTTATCCACTGCTCCATCAACAAGTGAGCCTGCAAAATTCACAAACGTTGCTGAGCGTCAGACACTGAATGATGAAGAACTTCTTGCTGAAATCAATCCATATCCTAAAGCTAATATTTCACAAAAACGCCCCAACAAAAGAAGATGCAAGTCTGCGATAATTACTGATACATCTGAAAAAAAAAAATTTTTCTCGCTGCAAAAAAGTTCAACAAAAACGCCCAGAAAAAACAGTCTCCTCCAGTAGCGAAAGAAATATATCCATCCATCTATTATCCGATAGTACAAGTGACAATGAATCCAGCACGACTACAATTAGCGCCACTACCAGTAGTCGAGGCTCTGTGGAATGCCATATAAAAATTGGAGATTTTGCTGTGGTAAAAGTTTTTTCAGCGGAGGGAAAACATAAAAATTTTATTGGAAAAATATGTAACGGGCCGGATGAGGATGGTGACTATGAGGTAAATTTTATGAAGCAATCGGAGAAAATCAAACATGGTTTTCAGTTTCCTGAAAAATTCGATATTGCATCTGTTCAACTGAATGATATTGTTAAGCTACTACCAAAACCAACGTCTGTTGCTACAACCAAACGACTTTGTGGCGTTTTCAAGTTTGCTTAATTGTGACCTCTCTTTTTATGCATTGTAGCTGCGTTTGAATATTGGTGACAGTTTTTCACATTAATGATCAACGTTGTTACTGTAGGACAAAAGTAATGTTCATTTCTGTAATTTTTGCTTTGTAATTTCTTATTTTCTATGTATATTAAACATACAATTTTAAACGTGCGAGAGGGCCCCTACGTGTGGACGAAAGGTCCCTACGGGTGGGGACCATTCGGACGCTTTTTTGTGAATTTCGTATTGTAAATAAATTTATTTTCAACTGCTTGAATTTCTTTTTCCAAAGCAGTGTAAGTTTGTCATAGACCAAAGTATAAAAAAAACTTAAAAACACTAAACATAGCTTAACCAGTCAAGCAGAAAATCAACTTTAATAGATTTTGTCCGATTGGTCCCTTACTTCCCCTACTTGATGTTAGGCTATTTTTACTTATCGGCAGAATAACTGAGAGGGAAGAGCGGCGTTTTAATGATGGCCGCGATCAACATAATCTCAGTTCAACTCTTACTTGTAGGCCTACAACATTTTGTTGTGTTCTTGGGATGGGCTAGACACTTTTCGGGACTTTTCTCAGCTTGTTAGTCTTATACGCGCTTTAAATATACCAAGCAGATATCATTAAATAAAAAAATTAAAAACTTTTAACCGGAAAGCAATATCTAGACATTTTTGAAAGCTGGCCGGGGTAATTGCGTAAGAGTTTTTTAACTTTAATGCTTCCCATGTTGTCCTGCGAGCAGTGGCGTACCAAGGATTTGTGAAAGGGGGGCCATATCACCACAACTAAATGTGGTTAGTGGAGAAATTTATTTAGGTGGTAGAAAAAAAAGGTCTTCACTTTGAATCGATTCCGGATTTCATGATTTTCCTCTCTGAAGTCTATTGATTTAAAAAAAAAAAAAAATGGGTCTGCACCTACGGCATTTTTCTATATTTTCTAGCAAATTTTTTTCCCAAAAGATCTTTAAGGGGAGCATTGATCTCTAAAGGAGGGCCATGGCACTAATGTCCAACGTATTGTAAGCCTATGTACTAGTGATCTCCAAGGATAGAACCATAGTGGCACAATGACCCCTTCTAAATACGTTACTGCCAGCAAGTCGGGATAAAAAATACATGATATTAAATACAGGGTGGCAAAAGATTCCGGAAAAATTAAGTTGACAATATTTCAAATATGGTAAAGGAATATTAAATAAATCACTATATAATATTATTACTAGGACTATCATAATAAAAAATATGTGTCTATATTTCAATATGCCCTCCTTTGGCTTTTACTACTCTCTCGAGTCTTTCTCTAAAACTCTCAACTGAAACACGGAGGCCCAGGCTTTCTTCAGAGACACCTTCAAACCTTCAACGGTGTCGTGTGTTTTAGCCCAGCCTTCAACTTTTAATATCGACCAAATATTGAAGTTCAGAGGATTCAAATCAGGCGAAGCAGGAGGCCATATTTCCTTGCTCCAAAAATTCGGAAAATTGGTTCTGCACCACGCTTGAGTTATTCTGGACATGTGGGAAGGAGCACTGTCTTGTTGGAAGGTGAAGTTTTCGTTTTCGAAATGTTTCTTTATTGCTTGAGATGCAGGGATTAAAATATCCTCAATATACGCATTTGTATTCAGTTTCGTGCCTTGTTTAATGAAAATGAGGGGTGACTTTCACACTTTGGAGACCGCCGCCCAAACCATAACTGAGGCCGGTTTTTGTCGGATATAAATTTTTTTCAGATGTTTAGGGATATTATCACGTTTCTTTGCCAGCACTCTGTCATTTTGAGGATTGAATTTGAAATTGTTCGAGCTGTGCGAGGGCGTCCACTTCTAGGACGGTCTTTGTCATCATCTAGTTCCTTAAATCTTGCTACAGTGTCATACACAGTTGATTTTGGTACTTTAAGCTGCTTGATAATTATCGAATTGGACACTTTCGCGCGATGAAGCTCAATAATAGCATGACGTTTACTCATTTTTGACAAATTTTTTGGCAATTAAAATTAAAAAACCAAACTGTAAATGAAGAAGGATAATACAGATTTCAATTGATCATCAATTCATGCTTTAGAGCAATTAAAATTTGTTTAAATTTAAAGTTTAAAAACAATTTCCGGGACTTTTTCCCCACCCTGTATAGCGTATCAGTCTTGAGCAATAGTGAGATAGATGTAAAAAGATTTTATTATCGGAAAGCTCTCGATGATAAACAAATAAAAAGTGATTTACATTGAAGAAAGCTCTGATGTAAATTGAAAGAAAAAGCAAAGGAAAAGTGAGATATGAGAAGATTAGAAAAAAAATACGTTTTCCACCTTAACAAAACGCCTCGAGTGGATATACTTTACCAAGACGCCATTCCCGCTCACTTTCACCACACGTGTTTAAAAGTTGGTCACAATTTAGTACAACTTGTAATTGAAAGTAAATCAGGTCTTATGTTAAAATGCTGAAATTATAATTTGCAATTGAGAATTTACTTAAAGCAAAAGGGAGAATTATCAATCCTGGCAAAATGTTGCAAGTCCTATCACAAAGAATTTACCCCAAAAATTGGCCCCGACCGTGCACTATTTGGGCATGAGAAAGTTACTAATTTCAGAAAGATCGGGATCAGCATAAGATTTGATTTGAAGACTTTTTTTATTTGTGTTCTTTAAAAGTTTATCTGGGTTAAACCAATCATTTCAGTTCTATGTACCAAAGATGAGGGGAGTCACTTTTTTTGTGGTCCAAATCCAGTCCGGCTCCATTGATTTAAACTCCAACTCCAATCCGACTCCAAGAATTTTTTCTAAACCATGATCCGACTCCAATCCAACTCCATGTTAATAAAATTTCATAAATAAAAACAAAAAACAACATCTTGTAATAATAAGTTGGTCGTAACTTTACTAATTAATCAGCCAAATAATGATCAAACAAAAAACAATGATCCACCAATGTATTAAAAGCCATTCCAAAGTCTGATAAACTTTTAAAAAGTATTTTTTCAAGGTTTTCTGCTGTTTTTGCCTCATTAAATTCTTCCACCCATATCACTCTTAATTGAAGAAGATTGCTGCTGATAAAATGTATGGCGATAGAATAAAAGTTACGTGATCTTAGATCTGTTCATAAATCTGTGGTAATACCAACTGAACTATATTTTTTATAGCCTTATTTACTTCCTCTATCAGCTTTTCACTTGAAGATAATGCACTTTTTTCTATGCTTCTTTTTATAGTGAATCTGGAAGGAAGTATTGCTTTTGCATCAACAATGCCATGTTTAGCTCCAACTTTTATCATTGCATTTGCAAACTGTATTAATTTATCACCTTCCACTGCACTTAATGGTCTTACATCCGATACAACAAATGCAACTGAACTATTTAACACTGTGTCTTTTATAACTTTTGACAACCTCATGTCAGACTTACTAAAATATGCTGTTACTTTAGGAGAGATTTTTCATTATATTTGCATTGTTTTAAGTGATCATTTAAATGTGTTGTTTCACTAGTCGATTTATTATGTTTTAATGCTTGCTTACTAGTTTTACAAATTACGTATCCAATACAATCTTTACTTTCAATATGATTTAAATATAAAAATTTTTGCCAAGCTGTGCTCTTTCCAGAAGTGTTAGGTATTTCCAGCAATTTGTTATCTTCAAGAAGGCTGCTTAAAATAAATACCCTAGATATATCAAATCTATTTTAACTAAATGTAATAATATTTTATCTTAGATTGAACTTAGCAGCTTAAACTTAACATTGGCAAATATCACGTAAGTATAAAAGTAAATTTGCACTAGCTTAAACTTAACATTTAAAAAAATCATATACAGTAGATAGTTAAAATTTTTCAATAAGGGAGACAAGAATCAGTCCAAATTTATTAAAAACTTATTTATTTTAAATTTAAAATCGATTTCGATCAAAAGATCATCATCAGTTAACGATTCTATTAAGTCTGTGAAATTTTAAGAATAAAAATTAATAGAAAATTATTGAAAATTATTGATTAATGACTAAATTTAGTAAATGTCATAGAATAAAATAAAATGTACTCACTTAACAAAACAATTCTTTTCAAATACGTAGTAAAGTAAAAACTTACTGTCAAAATTGTAAACTGCTAGTGCCAATTAAATTAAATGAATTATACAATAGTAAACATCAAGAAAAACAGCTGATTGCATATTAATAAAGGCGATTGTGACGTGTGAAGAGTCAAAAGTTGAAATACAAAATTTCGTAGTAATGTAAATCAAGACAGAAATAATATAGTAGTGAAATGAAGAGTGTAAGTGCAAGGTAGTGTAAGTGTAAGTAGAAAGTGTAAGTACAGTGTATTATTTAAAAAATTTTTTTTAATAGCAATATAAAGAAAAAATGCCTGGAGAAAATATATAAAGGAAGAAAGAGAAAAATATAAAAATATAAAAATATAAAAGAAACGTACAATAAAAAGAGAAGAGAAGCATTCAACGTTGAATAGGAAGAAGAGTAGCTTGAATATTTATAGAGGCATCTAAGAGATGAATCCAGCGGGATTCACAAATGTCTAAAGAAGAATTTGAAGGTTGTTGTAAAAAAGTAACTGTATAGCATTCTGAAATAGGTTTATTCTTATATGGAAGATCAGTGTGGTTCTTGTGGTAATGTATTGATAATGCTGCCTTTTCAGAATCCAATGTGTTGCTATTCCAAATATGGCGGTGTGTATTCCAACGTACGGAAAAACGATTTATAGTTTGGCCAACATCAATGCACTTGTTGTACCGTTCCAACAACTTCTGGAAAGCCCCCTGGAAGTCTTCTTGTGTGAGCGTGTTTAGGACCCTCGTCACAGCCTCTTTCATGTCCTCAATTGTGGAATAACGATTGCCTCTGAGGTTTTCCTTGAGCTTTGGGAATAGCCAAAAGTCGCAGGGAGCAAGGTCCGGGCTGTAGGGAGGATGGGGAACCGTCTTGATGCCCATCTGGGTCAAATAGTCTGTGACGAGGATGGATTTGTGGACTGGGGCATTGTCCTGATGGAAATGCCACTGACCTGATTCGAAGAGTTCTGGCCTCTTCCGACGGAATGTCTTCCTGAACTCCTTTAAAACTTCAATATAGTACTCCTTGTTGACTGTGATTCCAGTGGGAACCCAGTGAATGTAGATTATGCCCATGCTGTCAAAAAAAGAGATCATCATGAGTTTCTGGGTGGACTTGCTCTGTCTGGCCTTCTTGGGTCTGGGAGATCCAGCATGCTTCCACTGGGAACTCTGTCTCTTGGTCTCTGGGTCATAACAATAGATCCAGCTTTCATCGCAGGTTACCAGGGCATCAAGAACTTGGGGATCTGAATTAATGAGCTCGATCATCTCCTTGCTGTCATTGCAACGTCTTTCTCTCTGATCTTCCCGGAGCACTCTTGGGACGAACTTCGCACAAATCTTCCGCATCTTCAGTTCCTCACGAATGATTTTGTGTACAGCTCCCACACTGACATTAAACTGTGCGCTTAGTGTCTCTATAGAAACACGACGGTCCCTATTCATGAAATCGTTTATTTGGCCAATCATCTCTGATGTTCTGACTTCCCTACTCCTCCCACATCTCTCATCATCCCTCAAGGACTCCCTGCCTTCCTTGAATCTCTTGTGCCACTAAAAAACTGATGATCGATTCATGCAAGATGGTCCATAAGCAGTCTGAAGCATACCATACGTTTCCGTGGCAGTTTTTCCAAGTTTAAAACAGAACTTGATCGCATATCGTTCTTCTAATGTGTCCTCACGTCCAGATTGCATTTTTGAAATTCACCAGCTGTGACAATCAGGATTTAGTAAGGTGTACTCTAATTCCTACTGTAGCTATAAATTTGCACCTAAACAAGAAAAAATTGGTCAATCATCTCATAAGGAGTATAGTAACAACATACTGAAATATTTCGAGTTTACGGCAATTATAAATGCCTGTACAAAAAAAGTCTGGAAACTTATTGAATGCACCTCGTATACTGAAATTAGTGCAATTGAGGTTTTGCTTAAGTTGAATAATTTTACCATTTTTACTTTTGATAAAATTAGTGTTTTGGACCATGTTTTTATGTGTTCCATGATTACCACAAAGACGAATGTCACAATCGCCTTTATTAATATGCAATCAGCTGTTTTTCTTGATGTTTACTATTGTATAATTCATTTAATTTAATTGGCACTAGCAGTTTACAATTTTGACAGTAAGTTTTTACTTTACTATTTGAAAAGAATTGTTTTGTTAAGTGAGTACATTTTATTTTATTCTATGACATTTACTAAATTTAGTCATTAATCAATAATTTTCAATAATTTTCTATTAATTTTTATTCTTAAAATTTCACAGACTTAATAGAATCGTTAACTGATGATGATCTTTTGATCGAAATCGATTTTAAATTTAAAATAAATAAGTTTTTAATAAATTTGGACTGATTCTTGTCTCTCTTATTGAAAAATTTTAATTGAGATGCGTTTCACGAGAATCGTCCTAAAATCTTCATCCAATAGGTTTGAACAGATCCACTGAGTTTTTTAACAAATTAAGCTTATACAGTAGATAGGTTATAACCATGGAAAAAAATTTTTGCATTTATACCATCATTTTGGTAACAAGACAATTTTTATCCAGACTACAAATACATATACAATAAAAACTAAGGTATAATACCAGCCACCAGTGTATTAAACAAGGTGATACGGACTCATTTAAAGGAACTCGTGTAAAGGCAAGCGTTACAGTTAAGGTTAGGTTAGGCCCGGATTTGTTTGAACAATAGCGATTATTTTACATGTCAATTTTGAATAATAAATAAAGAACTAGCCGCAAGTGTCGGGTATGAGCAATAAACTCAAAATAAATGCCAGGAATAAAACATTTTGAAGATCAAAAAAATATTTTATGATATAAAAATGTTTCTTCTAATATTTGAAATTAATTGATTTTTAAAAGATAGACTCCGACTCCAGTCCGACTCCATTACAAACTAGCAAAAACCGACTCCAGCTCCAGTCCGACTCCGACAAAATATGCCATACTCCGGCTCCAGTCCAACTCCGACTCCAGTTCATGCTCATCTCTGCTATGTACAACTGAAAAAACATGTGAAGACGAAAAAGAGGGTCTGGTTCACTGTTCGCCGTAACAAACCTTGCAGGATTTAGAAATTTCCCAAAATTTAATAGTTTATCAAGTGAATTTAGCAAATTGAAATCAAGAATTAAAAAGTGATTTTCACATTTAGTGGTGGATATTCAAATTCAGGGGCCCGAGACAAGGATTTCCAAAAATTGATGTTCTCTAAAAAAAAAAGAGCTTTGATCTGGTCTTTCACTTTTTTCTTCCAAAATCATGGTGATCTCTAAAAAAAAGGTCTTCACTTCAATTTCATCTCTGATACCCCTGTTTTGCTCCTAAAATCAAGGTGTTCTCTAAAAAAAAAAGGTCTTCACCTCGAATCCAAAGCCCCTAAAATCGAGGGGAGCCCGAGGCAACTGCCTCATTCACCTCACCCAATATCCACCACTGTTCACATTAAGTCTTATTGATGTGCAGGCATCCGCAAAATCATCAGATCAAGCGCTGAAAAAAAAAAAATGGCAACAATTTTGCCCTCTCAAAATGTTTTGGTCTTGTTTAGCTACTACTACTGCTAAACTAAACAGACTATTAATAAACTAAACTGCGTTATAGTTGAATTTTCTGACTCTTGATAAAATCTATAATAGAGATATAGCTGTAAAGTAAAAATTGCGATGCATGAATTTATTAATAAAATCGGTCAACTTTCAATTTATTATAGCAAATAAAAGTTAAAATTTAAAACCAACTTTTATTATTATGAAAAATCGATTTCGACCTATAAAGGTCATCATCAGTTTCTGTAAAAAATTAATTAATTAAAATAGATTACCATATATTTGACAAGACATTTTGAAAATTCTACTCATACTATACGGGTCCTGACTCAATGACACAAAGTGAAGCTTTCGATAAAAACTAAGAGCTAAACGACACAATTTGTGTCGTTTGATGTCGCATCGCAATTTGATCAGTTAAATAAAATCGTCAATGTAACTTTACTGAAAGAAGGGTAATAGATTTCTGATAAAAAAACTTTAACATTTAAAGTAAAAAGTAATATGTTAATCGTTGCTAGCCTATCATGTTCCATTTTAATTGTTGGTACTAAGTTTGCTTTATTTTTGTTAACTATTGAGTGTTTTTAATTTAGTTAAAGGCAGTTTATACTTGAACTAAAGTAATAAATGCAGTTATCTTTATCATATTACTTATTGGTGTTTGGATTTGTGAAAGGTAAGTGTAAGTTGTTTTCTTAATCTTAAAATCAAATAAAATGTAAGTCTTGCATTTGTAATTGTAAAATTGGCAAAAATTTTAATTGGTCTGGCATATTTGGTTTATTTTAATTGCAGTTCCAAAATATACTGTATGTTTACTGTTTTATATTGAGTGTTTTAGTGCTGGTATTACAGTTTTTGATTCTCTATGTGATATTTTTAAATTACTTCTATTTATGTGATTATTTTGTACACATTCAATTCACCGTATTGTTACAGTAATGGTTGTTGAATTTTTGTTGCAGCCATTTCAACTGATCTTGGCCATAATGATATTGATTCTGATGATGAAGCAATTATTCAAGTGGAAGAAGATTTTGCTATAAATTCAGTCACAACTGACTCAACAAAACAGCACAAAGAAACTGAAAATGACAAGAAAACCATAATTACTGAAATTTTAAAGAATAAAAAAAGATTTAATAATATGAAAAAAATTGATGAGGGTGTGTTTACAATGGGAACTGATGAAGTTATCACAAGAGATGGCGAAACTCCAAGTCGAAGGTAGGTAAAAGCCAAGCAATTAAGTTACAGCATTTTGAGAAGCAATTTAGGATTTTTTAGGTTTACTGTATTGCAGGTATTGTAGTATTTGTCTTTAGTATTACTTCCAACACAAATGTTTATATTTTAAAACAAAGCTGTTTTTAAGGTTAAGGTTTATTTTTACTGGTTTCTATGTTTAAGTATTTTAACTTAAAAATTTTTACTATATCTGCCATATTTTTGTGAATTGCTGTCATATATTTACAGCAATGGCACATTATTCTTTTTTTTTTACAGAATTTATATTGATGAATTTTACATGGATATGTATGAAGTGAGTAATATTGATTTTGCTCATTTTGTGCATGAAACCGGTTACATAACTGAAGCAGAGAAGTTTAAAAATTCTTTTGTTCTTGAAACTTTGCTTAGTGAGAAAGTACAGGCTGGAATAACCCAAGCAGTTGCAGGATCACCATGGTGGTTGCCTGTTGAAAATGCTGATTGGTTGCATCCAGAAGGTCCTGATACTAATATTACAAAACGGTAATTTATAAGTTTGAGAAGCTTAGCATATCTTACATTCAAGTATTATTGTTTCATTTTTTAATGTTACAAATCAATGGTTTCCAACTGAAGTGTATCAGAAGCTTAGAAATTTATGTCATTTTTGCTGCTTTTGGTTTTGCAAAAAAGACCTTCGGTTTTGTTGGCTTTGCAAGCATAAAAGGTAAAAATCACTCCAATACACTTTTTTATGTATTTTTTGTTTCAGTTTTAATCATCCGGTTTTACATGTGTCGTGGAATGATGCCACTGAATATTGCAAGTGGGCTGGAAAACGCCTTCCCACTGAGGCCGAGTGGGAAAAAGCTGCACGTGGAGGACTTGAAAATCGTTTGTTTCCTTGGGGAAATAAATTTATGCCTAGAGGACAGCATATGTAAGTGTATTTGCACGAAATGGAACCAGGACCTAATTACTGACTGTAGTTGTGTTTAGGGTGAATATTTGGCAAGGAAACTTTCCAAAAGAAAACACTGCCGATGACGGGTATATTGCAACTGCTCCTGTTGATGCCTTTTTTCCTAATAAATATGGTTTGTACAATACAGTCGGCAATGTTTGGGAATGGGTACAAGACTGGTACTCGACGCATCACTCTGATGTCACTTCAAATCCTGTAAGTTGCAGTGTTTAAAAGTGTTATGTTCCAAGTTTAATTGTTGACGTTCAACGCAGACTTCATTCTATTTAACCAGGAACTTCATTCTATTTAACTTATTTAATTATTCAAATAGAAATAAAACAAGAATTAGAGCATAACAATTACTATATTACATACAATTTATTTAATCATAATTAAACTTTAACGTTATCAAATTAAAGTTCACCGGAGAGTATGTATTATCTCTAACAAAGCCACATCACTGTATGAAAGTAGGCGCAATATTGCGTGGTTATGCGATTATGGAGTCACAGACTGTGAAGTTCAAACATGTAGAGATATAGAGCATGAGAAAGATAAATTCTATATTTAAGACAAAACTTTATAACTAATATAATGCCTACAGTTGCATTTTGTGTGAAAATATGAAATTATAGTTATGGCTATCCAGTTAATTGCTGCGAAGTAAAGAAGTTGCATGTTTTGTGATAAATTTGATGTTAGTTCAAAGAAGTTTGGTAGTTTTCATATGTGATGTTGAATTCATGAATACTTGATGTAGTGTTAGCTTTAAAATACAATGTTTAGACTGGACCATCAAAAGGAAAAGTGAAAGTGAAGAAAGGTGGATCGTATATGTGCCATAAGGTAACCCTGTTTTATCCTGCTGTGTGCTTTCCAAAGGCTGTGCTTAGAATTTTAATTATAATTGGTCTTAGTAACATCTAAATTGTAAGCATAACATGTTTGGGATGTGATTTCAATCTATCTCTTGTCCATTTTTCATAAGTTTTTAAAGTCTATTATCAATAGCAATTTTGCCGCAAAAAAGGTTTTGAATTGGAATTAAAGTAGTTTCACTGTATTAAAAATCATAAGATTAGAATAAAGATCTCAGGAATATTCTCGAGGTAGCATTTTTATCTTTGGACGAATCAGTTTGATTCAAATTCAAATTTATCACTCTAACCCTAATGGCTGCCTGTACTAGCGCGATCTTGCGGAGATTAGTAGCCCAAGCTTCTGACGCGCATTGGCGTAATAAAGTTAAATAAAGTTAAGACAGCTGATTATTCTATTTTACTTTTAAACGCCTTTATGCATGTGACTATTAGATCCCAACTAAATGTTGTTCAGGACTTCTGCTACAGATACCGTTGTGCGGCTAGAAGCGAGAATTCGCCCGATAGTTCCGCTTCAAACCTCGGCTTCCGTTGCGCTGCCGATATACTTCCGGATTATTTGAACCAGGATTCTCGTACCGAGTTGTGATTGCTAAGCCTGCTGACTCTATTATTTTGATCTTTTTCCAGCTTTGGAGGAATTAGGAATATAAAAACTGAAGTCACTCTGTTCGTACAATTAATCATGATCGTCGTATCAAGTAATTTTTAATCAACTGCCTTCATACTATGTTTTGATTTTCTTTCGAGATGTCCTTACTTTTCTTTTCTATTTTCTTTTTTCCCACAATCTTCTCATGATAAGTCCTTAAGTTGTTTTTCCAGAATTTAGGAGAAGATTCTCGCCTCAGAATTTTTACCAAAGGCCTAATAGTTAATAGGATTAAAATCCTACATTAGCAATCATCATTTTGCTTGTAATATCCGAGTCATGGCTTGCTGTTAGCATCGCATGTCCATTATCGCCAATGTCATAGTCATCAATATGATTTTTCGTTTTGTAAGAAATTGTCCACTGTCCTTAACTGTCGAGTGTACAGAACTCATATATTAGAATAAAAAAGATTTTAATTGCTAGCTTTCCGTAAGAGATTTTGTTTTATTTTTGCTGAACTTCATCGCCAAACAATTGAAATTACATTAAATTAATTTTCAATGCGGTTTAAAAGTTCTAGAAACTTCGCAAATAATTTAACTCTACGTTTTTCTTGTCTTTGAATAAAGCATTGTAAATGTATGATTCCTGTAATACTCGTATATTTAAATTTATTATGAGTCTTGTAGTTTCTGGAAAGTAATTGTTATACTGCGTTTTTTAATTTAAACAAATGCTGTAACTTTGCAAAATCATCACAAAATCATTGAAATCAATTTGTTTTTACCTGAAGTCTCTAACACTTAAAGACCTGTTGTTTATAATTAGCTTTAGCCACGTTCAAAACAAATTAACTTTTGACGTTTATTTTTGTTTGCAGTCATTGTTGTAATCCATTTCTGTGTACTAATAACATTTGATTATGTAGTGCTATTATCGATTAAATCGATATGCAAGTTACAATTTTTATGAAAGCTAAAAGAAAAATTTTATACAGTTACATATAAAAGTACTAGTTGTGTTGTCTTGGGATTTTGGAATGATTTCAAATATCTAATTGTGTTTAAATCCTGCCCTACTTAAATGAAGTCTCTGTAGCATTTGGAAGGTTATATTTTTATTAATTTTCTTTCTTAGATGTACCCCAAAATCGAAATTTGCGTCGTGTGCAATGTCGTTGATAGCTATGCAATTTTTCCCTATTATTCTGTAATTTACTTAAAAGCTTCGAGCGGAAAATTACTTTTGACCGTAGCTACATCCGAAACTTGACAATTATTATTTAAAAATTTTGTAGTATCTTTTATTTGCAGTTGCAACAATGCAAAATTTAATATTCTCATATTTTGTTTTTGCTGCTTTTAAAGCATTATTAATACGTGCTATCGAATTTCATGAAAAGCTTTTTATACTGTAAAATTTTTCAATTATTTTAGATTACAAGTGCATATATGTTTGGTTTGGCTCGCCTTCAATTTTAAATAAGTGTTCACAATTGTGCTATCCAGATTTTTTTAATTTGAAACTGGCAACACCGTAGTTTTATTGAGAAATTTTTCTTAGTTTAACCATAATTGTTGAATATAGCTTTTAAAATTTATAAAAATTTTTAGAAAATCAAAACTTTAGGACTTTTAGACGTAATAGCTTTAACTGTGCAGTGATGTTTAAACTTCCTGTTATATCCATTTTTTGTCGAAAATGTCGCTTTCTCCTTTTGAAATATTATAAAGGTGGAACAGGCAGCTTGCAAAAGTGTTTCCAACATAAAATTAAAAAAGACTACACCGAAAAGCTTGGGGTCTGCCCGCAATGTGGCTCAGTTTTTGGAAGATCTACAATCATACGACAACTTCCTGCTATTAAAATAATTGGTGGAAAAGTTTTTTGGAAATAAAAAGAGCAAAATAATACGATGCTTAAAACAACAGAAGGAATTGATCGTGTCATTGCATAATCATTTGGGCTGTTAGTATTCAGTAAGCAACGAGGTTTAAAGAATATTGAACTTCGTCAACATCTTTTATAAAATGTTTAAATTTGATGCTTCAATTTATTTTTAATTAAGTTTATTTAAACCGATTAATTTATAAAATCGATTCACCACTGCGAATTTTGTTATTGTAAATCTAAATTTTTTGTTAATAAACTACTAAAATTATTGCTGTCTAGCGGTTAACAGTCAAAGCAAAAAAACAACTTCCATGTGTTTGTTCAAGATGCTCTTGTTTTCGAAGATAGACCCGATGTAAATGTTGCAGTTATTAGCTTAACTGCATTTCTTGTAGCTTCACTAAGATAAGCGATCACATGAATCTTTTATTTCTTTTCAGCAAGCTAGATTTTATCAGCGCTGAGTTTCTAAAATCGTGAAAGTGAAAAACAAATATTGCCCGTAACCTTAAAAGGAATGCAAGCCGAGTTGTTTGGAAGTTTATAATTTGACGAGAATGCAAACACGTGACTAGGGCATTTTTACCTTTTCTCTAATAGTTTTCAAACTAACCCGAGTTAAGCTTAGTCAGTGTCAATTAAATAAAATTCTTGTTTGTTAATGTAGTAATGAATTTACTTGAATTATCCGATTGAATTGCAATAACGTGGTTATAACGTAATGTTTCATTACCAAATAATTTGGAAACAATATTTTTACAAAAATAGGACTGTTGTAACAATTATTATGTACAAACTTTCACATAAATTATTTGTAAACAAAAAATTACTGTACTGTATTGTGAAAATTACACAATTTTTTTGACCTAATTGATGAAAACAAAAATGAACTTTTTCATAAACAAAAAATTAGTTGTCTTGCACCATATTGCGGTCACCCGTCAGCAAGTGAAGAATAAATTAGTCTTATTCGCGGATTTCGGAATTATAGTTCAGTTGAGAAACAAATATCTATAAATTTGAAGGCTTTTCGACTCGGAACAATTTTAAAAATTGCAATTAACCGAAAATTTGTTAGTGCAATCAGATGACGTAAATGAATGCATCACTCCTAATGTAAACAGAAATACTCATTGGTCTTTAATAATACACTGTATCTCCCTTCAGAAAAATACAGAGAAAGTCCATCATTGTGAGCAGAAAGTGTTAAAAACTCAAAAACTCTATAAAAAGTCAAAGTGAGAAATTAATATAAAAACTCTATAATGAAAAATTAATATGTAAAACGACTATACGTGGTGAGATGTAGGTTAGTAAAATTGCAACATTTAGTAAAAAGTTGTATGCAGAAAAACCACGGCTCCCCCGCCCCCAAAAAATTTTTAATTAGTTTATAAATTGGTCCACATTATCATTATTACTATCATATGAATAAAAAATTTTAAGAAGCCCCTGATTTAAAAAACCACTGTAAAGGTTATATAGAAATTAGTACAATTCCTAAGAAACTTTTTTTTATCATAAGAAACAAACCGAAAAACAACGTAATTCATTACGCGTTTTATATATCCAAGGCTAAATTTCCTACATCCAAAGCATAATTTGGCTAAAAAAACATTTTAAAAACAAGAAAATTTTTTGTTTGAAAAGTACTAAAAATCGGTACCGACACTAGCGTATCGAGGGGGAGGCCACTGTGCCATGCCCCCCCTTCAGACCCTAAAAATAAAAAACTGTAAAGCAAAACGAAGCAGTTTTAGCAAAAAACAAAGTTGGTTTTTCCTAGTATTGGGGATTCGCCCAGAATTTCGAAGCATATGCGAACACTTTTTTGGTTTTCGAGAAGCTTCCGATTTGACCGGTACGAAAACGCGTATTTTTAGGTTTAATTTTGCAAAATTTTTCCGGGACATGCCCCTGGACCACTCTATAATGGTCGTGCCTTCGGCACTCCCCAAGTTGATTTGTGATGTCACACGATTGTGACGAAACTTTGGTCCCCCCTCGGAAACTTTCTGCGTACGCCACTGGGTACCGAATACCGTTATCGTCGTTATTTTCTAAAAAATGTATTGTTATCGGTACCGCCGTTACTTTTTTAGCAAAGTATCAGCACCAATATCGCCGTTACTTTTAAAGTACCGAGTGACCACCTCTGACAGAGAGATCGTTTAATTTTCTTTAGTAACTCAAAGCGTTCTTTAGTGCTAGGTGTCCGCAGAGTAACCGAATGAGTAGTGGGATTGTATTGAAAGATACGGTCGTAGTTCAAAATTTAATCACGTCGCTTTGTTGTGTCCTTAAAAAAGAAACGTAAAAAGTGTGGACAAGAACGTCTCAATTCTTCGGTTTTAATTGCTTGTAACACGCTCTGCATGTGGACAAAACTCGTTTAACCAGTACATACTGTAAAAAAAATAACCAATGGGTTTTATTTAATAAACTGCTTCCAATTCTGCTTGTTGCTACATGTCCAATGATTTATTAATATTTGTTATCGCCCATGCTAAAAACTCTTTATAAAAAGTTAAAGTGAAAAATTAATATAAAAACTCTGTAATGAAAACTTAATTATCGATTAAAAAATAAGAATCGTTTTGACATGCATGATGCACGAAAAAGTTTTCCTTCAAAGCTTTTTAATCTAAACTTGAAAAAAATATTTTCCACCTACCATGTAATAAGCGTGTAAAACAATAGACAAAATAACGGTGTCCTTATTCCTAAGATTTCTTTTATTTTTTATTTTTGTCTTATTGTTCGATTATAATAAATTTCTGCCCCCACAAAAAAAAAATTTTTTCAATCCGCACCTGGCTGTATGATAGTTTAATTGAATTATCTTAATCTTCACTTAATTTTATTGGATCACGTATCACTTATCGTCATATTATCTGATTAGATTTTGACCCGCAGAACATTTGAAACATCAAATTTGGTTCAATCGTTAAGCGATTATCAGACCTGTTTTTGGATGTGTCATGATATTATTGTCCGATTGAAATTGATTATTTTTTATCAGTAATCACTGCAAGCTGAAACTGCATGTTGATACTGTCGAGCAGAAGAAATCTAAGTAGCAACGTTTTTAAGAGGTGATTCTTTTTTACTGCTTCAAGTTTCTACTGTGTTGCATTTTCAACTGCAGCACGAGAGGCTTGAGTTCGATCCTCGTACCAGTATAACTGGCACAACTCAATAATGCTGAGGCATGATCGTGGAATGGTTTTTACCAAGGCTCAATCATGTTGGGATCAGTACTGCTTATGCTAAGCGTTTTTCAGAGCAAAAACAAGCATCATTCAGCCATTTGTTGATGTTATTTTTAATGACCATTAAGATATTAGTAAAACGCACTTAAAAAACTGACAAGCTGCTTTCAAGTAACCTTTTATCTTTAATTATTGCCGCCTGCAAATGAGGTTGATTTTTTCACGTTTTTAAGTCGACTCTTCAGACCGATTTTTATTGGACATTTTTTTGTAAGCTTTTATTAACATTACCAGTTTTAAATTTATCGGGTTGCAGTTCTTTTGATTATCTTTTATTATTTATGACAGACTTTATCTGTAAAAGCTTAAACTAAATTATCCGCTTTACAGTCCAAGTACGAAAACGCGTTCCTCTCTCACACTAAATTCTAAGCAAAAAGCGACTCAAACTGAATTGTTGAACTTACTGTTTTTGCATCAAAAAATAATAAATAATAAACTATCACGTGACACTCGAAAAACAAAATATTACGTCAGCAATTTTAGGCTTCCACTGTTTTTTTTTTTTATGTAATCTACTTCTTTGTTGTTGAAGCGGTTTGTTTTTGATAATAAGTGTTCACACAGCATTTGCCGGATTCGAATCTAAATCGAGCTACGAAGCAATACAGCAAGATAGCAGCGGATCATTTTTTAAATTTTATTGTTCAAGAAACAAATAAAGCAGTACTGACTTGCATCATCGATTGTATCACGAAACTCTTCATTGAAACCGATTAAGAATGAAACGACCAATTGAAACGACAAATAAAAGTACGTCGTTAGAATTTACTAAGAATGATAAAGCGCAAAAAACGTAATCGCTTTGAAACTGACGTCACATTCATGAAAGCCAGTCAGCGGCTGTGCTATTTTACTCACAACCCTTTGTAAAAACACTTTTACTTCAATTTTCACGGTTATAAATTCAGTTTAAACGTTGAATAAAGCCGGGTTGATGATTAAAAACAAGCGATTAAGCAGAAAGAGCAAGATTTGAAAAAAAGGAACCCAAAACATTCGGAATTGTTTGGTTAACACCGACGCTTACGCAGCTTTGAAAACAGTCGAATTTCACTGATGAAAGAATCAATGCCAGCACGTGCAAGAACAATTATGTCTAAAACACGAATAAAAGATGATTGGAAACACAGTGAGGGCGTGGTACAAGAAAAGGTTAAAGGTCAAACTTTGGCTAACCCGATTTTCGCACAGGAGTCGATATTGCTTGCGTTTTCGTACGGTAGTTTCGAGTCAAACGTCGAAAGCCGATTAGTGACGCTTGGTTCAGCGTACGACGCTGTTTGACGTCGTTTTCGGCGACCAGAAGGAGCTAGAATTCGCTCGAGTTCGCGATCGAGCATTTCGCTTTTCGGAGTAAGGGAACCGGTAGAGTGTTTTTTCGAATCATTGCGCATTGGGGAGGACGAAGCGTCGGAGGGCAAGCTTAAACTGACAGGTCGTCGGGGGGTGTTGCGTTTCGCGGTGTTTGTCAGACGGGTCGGGGTGAAGTGTGGGGGGTTCGAATACTCGCACGTACAAATGTCGAAGGAATCGGACGAGAGCGCGCTAGAATCGCTGCACATGCTCTCGGTGCGAATCTGATTGCCGACGCAACCGTCGTCACTGCTGGTGCTCGCGAACCGCTGCTTCAGCGAGCACCTTCCAAGCGCACAAGCGCCTTGCAAAGTAGAGGAAGATGAAGTCGTGCTGGGCCAGCTGGAACGCTCGATAATAACCTGATGGTTTGACAGCGACGGTCTAGAACGTTCGCTGGTGTTGAACAATGTGGGATCGGAGACACTCGACGTTTCGCGGAGCACGTGCCGAGCTCTTTCCGGCGACGAGTAGTAACCGCTTTCGCGGTCTCGCTTGCTTCGAATTAACTTGTGCTTTTCACCGAGACGCAGAGACTTCAACACCAGGCTGCTTCGTTCGCTCAGGCGGCAAACAGCCGCGAGTTTCTCGGCCAACGCCTCTTCGGTGCTGGGGGTGGCGGGTTCTGAATGCGGTTTCTCTTTCAGGCTGATTGTATGCTTCAAAATATTTTTTGGCGTCGAATTTAACGCGATGTTCGCTTTCTGATTGGTCGGTTGGTTTGTTCGCTTCGAGATAGTTTCGCTTTCGTTCGAAATTGGGTCGGTTTTTTCGACGGGTGACGATGCATATGAAGCCGCCTTTTCTTCGGAAAAGGGCGCCATCCATTGATGAGCGGCGACGTCATGCAGAGTGGCGCGCTCAACGGGATCGACTTTCAACAACCAGCAGATTAGTTCGTGAGCGCCTGCGACAAAACGCGTTCTAATTATGTTCCTACGAAAAAGTCGCTACTCGGATGCTGCGCTCTAATCTTTCTCGAAAGTGACTTCGATTAATTTTTCTTAAAATTGCAAGATTAAAGCAGTTGAAAGAAAAAAGTAAATCTACAAATCTTACTATTACCAAACCATTAAACGAAAAATAGTTGCAAAGGAATAAAAAACGCGATTTCTCAGCGTTAAAAAATAATACGTAACAAGCGAATCAATTATTAAAAACAAACCTAGTATTGCAACCATCTAAATTCTAAAAGAATCGCGGGTTAAGTTTACAATTCACAGAACCAGGAATAACCTGTTGTTGTCACCAACTCACCACGCCTTTTCACAGTGGAAAATTTTACGAAACGCTACAAAAATAACGAATCAGATTAATCACAGCAACAACTGCAAAACGCTTACCTGAATGCCTTCGCGGTTTCTCGAACATGCCGCTGGTTATTTGTTTCGTTAGAGTCGAGTAATTTTTTCCTTCGAACGGCATTGTGCCGTAGACTAACGTGTACAATAACACACCCAACGACCAACTATCGACCTAAATACAAGTAATAAATCGATTTTTGTTGATACAATATCGGCAAAAAACGTCGTTTTGTGTAAGTGCAATCAGGTCAACGTGAAAATATGACAGTCGTTGACCTTGAAAAGGACAAGAGTTAAAAACAAAAGGCTTTGCGCTGCTATGCAAGCAATAAAGCAATATTTGCATATAATTATTCATCGATAAAGACCAGCTTTTTAACAGTCCAGTAAAATTGCGCAATCGGCAATACCCTTTGGGCCGGCCATAAGCGAAACGATTTCCAGTGCAAAAATTTTAATGACTCACTGTACGGCAAATGCGACAGCGTTGATAATTTGCAGCTTAGATACTTGACTAAAAAGAACTTAACTACGTACGTTCATAATCACGTCATCTGCAACATTTATGAATACTAGAGCTACTTGGGTTTACTAATAAAAAACTCTTGGAAAATTACATTGTGGCAAGAAAAAGAAACCGATCACAATAACACGACAATGTAAACAATGTTTAAATACGAGCAAAATAACCAATGTAATCCAAGCAGACTCGCGTTATACAAAATAATTAACGTTAAATAAGGTCATGAAATGGTCAAGTTTTAAGAGTAAACTCAAACGGCAGCTGAGTCATTTTTATTTGAAGAACACGAAAAGTTGTTTGCCTACTGGATATGCTCATAAGCTCGCCACGTGAGCGCCCGGCGAAGGTTACACGCGCTGGCTGCGTGAACAAACGCTTAATGCACAGATGCATAACATGTCATAACAGAAATGATGTCAAACTAACTTAATGCACAGAAGTCGGAAAACCAGGCTAAACTACCAAAGCGAAATGAAATTGGAAAAGTTTGGGGAAAAAACCTCGTTCTAAGTTCTGAAAATCCCTAATATGTTTGTTCGGCTATTGACATTGGATATAACTGCTTCGCTTTTCAAGTGATTGTCACGCAATTTAATTTTTCGGGAAATAATTTTATATATGAAATTTAAAAAAGTTTTCCGATTCCTATAGAGTGAAGAAAGAGCCCGTGCTTAAAGAATTATATATGGAAAAAGAAACGAAAGAACAAGTTCACAAAAAACATCTGAATCAAACCGAAAATTTTAACTAACTGAGATATACAAAATTAACCAAAACTTTGCTTCAAAATCATGCGACGTGGCACGTGACTGAAAAACGATTGTGACGTGGGCTGCAATAAAAGTTTAATGAGCACGTCAACAACTCATTCTACAATAAGCTTTCCACGTATCGCTTCTCGCTTTTTCTAATTAAATATGCGAATGCAAGTGCTTTTCGAAGGGACACGCCGCAAGGGAACTCCCGTTTGAAACGAAGAGTAATGGGTGTGTTTGCGCCATTAATCGTTTTTGACAGAAAACCAATAGCTGCTGTTATATAAACGTGAAATGCACAATTGACACATGAAGCATGGTGTTAGGTGGAAGCTTATGTAAGATTAAAAGTCGTTTTTTTTTCTACTCGTGATACAACAAAATGCGGTTTAAGTTAATTTCTAATACTCGCTTTAAATACTGATTGTGTCAACATTAAATTTCAAAGTGCATCAAAGCCGGAGGGGTAGCAGGCAGGTGCCTTAGATGTACAAAATAATACGGATTGCTGCCTTGCTTCGAATGCGTTTGCAATTCTTACGGTCGAAATAGAAGTTTTTAAAGGGTTTCGATCAGGCGTTAATTAAATTCTCCTGTTCAACAATACTAGTGGATTGAATAACTAATCTTAAATTAAACCATTACGCTCTAATATTTGAGAAAAATTTTTCTTATTGCTAAGTGATATCAAACAGCAAACACTTCAAGATGGCTTCGATTTCAACAGCTCTATTAACCTTTCTTGAGTGTTTACGGAAACAGTAATAAAACACCAATCTACACAGTCACGAATCCATGCAGTACAGTTGCGAAAGTCGAAAAGAAGCAGCAATTCAACAACAGCACAAAGCCTTACCTCCGGTCCTTTATATGGGACGCCGCAAACTATTTCAGGGGACGCGTATAGGGGACTTCCGCAAAACGTTTTCAAAAACTTGTCACTACTGAACGAATTTGCAAGGCCAAAATCTGCGATCTGCAAAATAATTCTGTGGCATTAAAATTTTTTATCCAATAATAAGCGCACCTAAACATACTGATATATAAAATAGAAATATCAACACTATATAACAAGCGACTACAATTTAAGAATAAAAAATACTTAAACTTAGAAATTATTTAAAGACTTTTAGTCAAAAACATAACATTCAAAATTAAAAATTTTTCTCGAGTCACTTACATATCTTTCCAAAAAAAATTGAGAAATACCACCTATACCTTGTATGATATACATACGCTTTAAATTGGCTTGGCAGCAGCAGAGTAAATCAAAAAACGCCCACTAAGTGCTCTAGACCAGGGCTTCTCAAACTGTGGGTCGTAAAAAAATTTTTTTAAATTTAAAAAAATTTTGGGGTCGCAAAACAAATTGGTTTTTTGTGCTTTTGAAATTGTTTTTTACGATAATATTTATAGACGGTCAAAAACTAGAAAAGGTAAGGTGTCATTACACCATTGTTGCGTCATAAGGTAGTAAGGTGGCGTGATCAAGATAACTGCAAGAAACGAAATAAAAAAAAATTACTTACTGAGTCTAAACCCAAGATTGATTTTTATAGATGAATGCAAAAAAATTAAATTATTTATTTGTCTTGATAAGGCAGCTGTGAAAGAATATAGAGTAATTTTTCCATCCTATTAATTGTGCGTGATAATGTTTATTAATTAAATAAAGTCTGTGTTTGTAATTTGGTTAATTCTCTTTAGCTTACTACATGTATTTCCATTTCTTGTTGATATTACATAGTTTTTCATGCACACGCGTGGTTTTCCATAGAAAAATTTAACGTAAAATTAGCCTACACATACTGGGGTCGCACAAGAATTTATTTTTTAAAATGGGGTCGCAGATCAAAAAACTTTGAGAAGCCCGGCTCTAGACTACTTATATAAATAGGGTGCATCAGCGTTCAATTAAATTTTCTGTTTTGCTCAGACAAACATATTAAAGCCAAGAAAATCTACTTACTTTTATACAACGATTTTCATCCAACAAAATGTTTTCCAATTTGATATCTCGATGCACTATACCCATCTGTGAAACAATATCACGCATATATTAGTTGTAACAATTACATACTTTTAAGCAGACTTCTAACGCAAATCCTTCGGCAATGCTTTTAGAACAGTGATCAGCAAACTATGGCCCGGCAAGCATTCAATGTTATATTAAGAATGCGGCTATTTTTTACTTTTAACTTTGGTATACACTTCCCAAAGTGAAGACTTTTTTTTGTTTTCAAGTTTGAGGCACGATAATTAATTCACGTAATAAATACTAGAGTGCGGTCCTCGAAAAAAATCAACTTCTAAATGAGGCCCTCAAACTAAAAAGTTTGGCCACTCCTCCTGCTTTAGAAGAACGAGAAACACTACTAGCGCATGTCACTTCAAAACAATCAAAACATCGGCATGGATACGTGTGTAATCAAAGTAGAAAATTAATATTTACAAAAAGTCAATCATAGCCACAAAAACAAGTCTGAAACCGGCGTTAAAGAAGCTTTTAAAAACCCCGACAAACATGTTTTCCAATCAAGTTAACGAAACCAAAACGTTTCTCCCTTCTATACATAATTAATCGCAACGTGTGTGCAACTTCAGTTTGTTTTTTAACATAATGACGCACGCGACAGTGATAGCAGCAAATAAACGAGTGTTTGGCGCTTATCTGACCAAATACAGCAACATAGATTGAAGTTCAATGTCGCGCAAGAACTTATTAAATTTACAATTGCAAAAAAAAAATAAACCGTTCGTTTCGAAAATAATTGAAAACAGACTAGATATTAATGATAGCATCTATAAAAATAGTTAGGTTTTTTCAAATTTCGATAACTCAAATAAGCACTCCTTCTAGGTAGGACATATTAAACCGGTAATAAAGAGCAATTAAATTTTTTTGGTATTTTAACTCACATTGTGGCAATAGCGGATGGCTGACACAATTTGTCGGAAGAAAAACTTTGCTTCTTCGTCGGATGAGTTTGGCTTTGAAGTAAGATAGTCATATAATTCTCCGCCAGCAGCGTACTCCATTACAATAACAATCTTATCTTCATTTTCAAACACTATAAAATAGTTAATATTTACAATGAAAACAGGCCTGTCGACATTTGCTTGTTAAATGACGTGATTATTAATCTTATTTTTTTTATGTGATTAATATTTGTTTAACGTTCTGAATTCAATCATAGCCAGCCACAAACTATTAGAATATTAAACCTTAGCTTTTGCTATTTACAAAACCGTGAATAAATAAATTTAATCATTTAAATTTGTTCTCAATTAAGATCTAACTGAATACGCAAAGGAAAGCGTACCTTCGTATATCTGTATAATATGCTGGTGTTTAATTGACGACATAATCTCTATTTCTCTTCGAATATGACGCATGTCCGTGCTATCCTTCACTTTTTCTTTTCGAATGGCTTTCACGGCAACCTGAAAGCAACAGAGCAATTATTCTTGTATCGAAACAGTACAGACGTGCTATCTGCAAAGCGGTGCTTTTTCTATCCCCGTTTAAAGCGCAAAGTCGAAAAAGGCAGTGGCCTGCGTTTTTTTAATAATTAAGACAATTCGCAACCGGATAAATGAACATAAAAAAACTAAAAGAAATTTAAACTAAAAAATCATCACTCGAATTGATGAACGAAAGACAAGATTTCTTTTAAACAATAATATATTGAACTTCGAAATTGTGTCACAATGACAAAAACAAACACAAGGTCACATGCAGCCGTGTTGCTGCATGTGACCTTGCAAAACAATGCATTTTATAAACTCTCGTCCCATCGATGAAACAGTCTTCAAGGCATTAAGAAATCAATTTTTCGTTAATTAATGATTTCAGCAAAAAAATAATAATATTGATAAGGAAAGATAACTGAAAAATTCGTTTATTCCAAACTCGACTTATATTTTTATAAGCAAAATCAGCTTGGAGTAGTAGTTTCACAAGCAATACATTTATTAAAAAAAATTATTTTTTTAAAAGTATGATTCCAGATTGGATAAGACGCGCGCAACACAGATTAGCACATTGTCATGGGGCGTTCAACTATCAAAGCAGGGAAAATAAGAGGGAGTTATGGTAAATCGTCACAGATACATTTTAAAAACAGTATTTCTTAAAATGCCATGAGTCGTTGTCAAAAGTGCCACTACACTCACCTAAAAAATTCGAAAAACTTGCATTACAAAATAAGTTGCCCGCACGCGACTAGGAAAGACAAAATTTATAAAAAGCTCAACGTCAACATACATTGAAATATCTACATCGAACAACGACTACGTGTGTCACTGGGCAGGATGGACCATACGCTACACATTATACTAGCATGTTGCCAGTAAGAAATATCATGTTTTAAATTTTTGTTGCTGAGTTAACCCTACATACAAAGTGATTCAACATAGAACTAACGGTAAAAAACCGTTTTTTAATTTAAGATTTTGAAATAGGTTGGAGGCGTGATTTGAATCACAATAATGACGAGGACCACCCAACCGCGATTGCCTGAAACCAAACCGGACAAAAAACGCAGAACCTGTGTCACGATTTAAAATTTTACTTTTATGACTTGCTTTTTGAATAAAATCCTAACTGAATATAGAAAATACACAGTAAAAAACTAGCATAGCTTTTGATGATTTCATCATTTACAAGTTTAAAAAATTAATTGATCTATGAAAATTGCCAGTATGCTCTACGTACAACCTCGATCAAAAAAGCTGTTTGTTGTGACTTTCCAAACAGCAGTTTCAAAAAACGGCTCAAGGCTTAATCATGTAAACGTGTTGTTATACTACTACTGCATGAAATAACGTAAAAATTAAAATCGTATCTAATCAATACCGGGTATTGTTAAAAAGTTTCCGCGTTAATTAATCATTAAAATGTTCAGTAATTTTCAGCGAAAAACTATTCGCATATATATTCACAGAATTTACAGCCACATCAGTTTGTGCCATAATGATAGTTGGAGATTTGATGCGTCAATAAAATAGTAATTATAATAAAACATTATTTTTTTTAAATTCTTCACTGATTCTCGTCTGCCAAAGTGAAGAATTTTAATTGAGATGCGTTTCACAAGAATCGTCCAAAAATGCTCATCCAATAGGGTTAACTAATCCACTGAATTTTTTAACTGGTTAAGCCTTATATTCATTTATTTATTTTTGGAAAGAGCAAACTAAAACTTTTTCTAAAGCTTTGCTATTTAAAAGCAGTTTGGTTCAAAGTGTAAAATAGGCACATATAGGCATTTATCTAAAAATATTTAGCGGGTTGACGTTGTTTAATGCTGAAGTAATAACAAAATGATATCAAAAAGCTATTTTAAGCAACGTAAATTTAATAGGAAAGTTGCAAGTGCGTAATAATGAAGTCAGCAAGGGAGTGGATTTTAGTACAGCATCTCGCCCGGTATTAAGTGCAGTGAATAGCTTCGAAAGCTTCGAAAGCGCAAAAAACGCAATCGTAAATCAAGCAAAATTTTCGTTTTCTTGTGAGTGGCATCAAAGGAGAAAAAACTGTAAAAATGGGTGTAAAAAAGACAAAAAAAAAACTGCTTTACAACAATGCGTCCTTAACTCAGAAAACTTAATTAAAACAACAATGTACAAGCTATTTAATGGATCAAAGACGGCTTCATCCATAAAAAAACCAGAGCTATTTATTGGTCGATTCTATTGAGATATTGAACAAGAACCGTTGTTATTAAGACGCAAAATCTTGAAAATTTACTGAAAAAATATGCGATGTAATGTTTGGTTTTTAAAAATTAATAAAACAATAACTAATACATTATAGTGCATCGTAGAATATTCAAAGCTTTTGAATTAAAATTTACAAAAAGAAATAGGTTTTGACGTATTGAAAAAATGATATCACAAAGGTAAACAATGTATCATCTATTCTAAGCTGATTACGTTCTATTTCCATTATACTATACAATGGATATGAATCGGTGATTTGAGTTAAAGAATGGTATAATATGGTTACATTAATTTTAAAAAAATGGAGCTACATACAGTGAGCGCAACTTAACAACAATTAGACAAAATAAAGCAAATGAATAAATACCACTGTGCAACCACCAAAGAAACACAAAAGTCTTATTATTGCGTAACGAATCCATTGATGTTGGTATAGTACAAGATGTATACACATGACTTCAACTTGAAATCAGGAGATAATGATAAAACTTTAGTCACTATTATGGTATCAAAAAAGTTCTTGAAAATTACTTAAAAGACTGCGCACTTGTACAATTAAAGTTAACCCACATAACTGTACTTTTAATTTTAACCAAATTATAGCTACTAGATTCCTAATGTTTTTGTTTTTTTTTTCGGTTAAAACTGAGTACCAGCTTTTTATTTTGCTTCATCTGTAAAAAAATCACTTAAATTCCTTTATTCTACGAGCGAGATAATTCACAGAGAGGGTAATTTGAACTCTGGCCATTAAGGCGATTGGCATATTACTGTGTAAAATTACAACGACTCTTTTAATTTCAACAAATATCGCATTTGCACATTACTATGGACAACCGCATTGAGAAAACTTTTATCACGAAAAACAATTACAAGCAAAAACCGCAAATAATAATCTATAAACAATTTGGTAATCATTTGACGAATAAAAAAAAAAAGGTGTTTGATGAATTAAACCAAAAATTAAATGTTGAGAAAAACTTAAATGGGAGCAGAATCTGTTCCGACTGATTTCTTCCTTAACAGTTTGATTTTACAAAAATTTAAAACTTTAAGCACAAGAAAAATCAAAAGATTCCAAAAAGAAAAGGATGATTAAGTAATCTCGCCGAAATTTCGCTTTAAGATATAGACGCTTTTAAAGTAATTTGTCATTTGGCTCGATAATAATAAGCTAAATTACCCTTTCTGGAACTAGATGTGATTCGAGTTATATTGCTTCAAATGCTGCAGAGTTGTGGTAATTTTTTCTAACCATTTGACATAATTAGTTTTAAGCTTGTTCGAAAAAATATTTTTTTTTAATTGACAATAATTATTCCAAATATTTTTAAATATCAATAATTTTATGTTTTGCGTTTTTAGTTTAATGTCCTTTTGTATGGCTATAGGGGTAGCATCAATCGTATTTTTATTTTCTTTTTATAACTGTGATGCAGAATGTTCATCAATTGCACACTTTACACACATGGGTATATGGTATTATATTATAGTGTAGATCGAATACAATAACGGTACAAAAAAAATTAAAAACGAAGTTTTAAGTTAAGCATAGTATGTGTAAAAAATTAGCTGAGTCACACGAGAACGAATAGCAGAACTTTCTCGAATGTTCGCACACCAATTCATTGCCATCAATTTGAGTGACAAGCAACTTTAAATTAGCAACAAACAACTGAAGTTCGTTCGCGTGCGAAAACGATCAGTGCGTTGTTTACGAGCATCGTAAACTTTTGTTCTCGTTCTTTCGCTACGGCTTCGAGCGTTGCGCACTTGTTTGTTCAAGGCGAAGTAACGCAAGGTACGTAATCCCAACCAGGTCGCAAAAAACAACGTTATACAACAAGCGACGGAGACGTTAAAGTATTTTCAAAATCTCTTTAGCCTTCGATAACAAAGCAAATGAGTATTTGATAAAACTAAATAACAAAAAAAAAAACGGGCATTCCTCTGATAATGCAAAAAATCAGTATTTGCCTATAACTAAAGCAAAAACCACCTGGCTTTAAAAAAAAACGACTACAATGATTAAAAGTTTGCATTGGTTCTAATGGCTATTATTGGTAGAAATGACCGAATCAAACCTATCAACAAGGACGCCAACTGTAAAGCTGTAATAATAATAATATTGAAGTAATTTTCGATGATATTCAATTTTACTAAAACCCTTTGTTAAAAGTAATGCATTATAGCTTTATTTAATGGTCTATAATAGCTTTGTCATAAAAAAGGTTAAATAAAAATATTATCATTTATTAATCAGTTGATTTAAGATAAATTTATCTCGAAAGAAATGCAAATACAAACCAAAAAAACTGTTGTGAAACAAAATATTATGAGTTGATTTAAAGTAAATGTCAAAGCTGACAAAAAAAAATTAAATTCAGTTAAAATGAAACTGCTAACTAACTTAAACATATTTCATGAGTAACATATAAAATTGCATCAAAATATAAAAATATTTCTATTTGAAATGAATTTGCAAAGTTAAAAAAATATCATGAAAAGCTCAGCAGTGAAGGTATGAATTTGGTTACAGGCCAGAAAAGCTAACCAGTGAATTTACTACTCCAGTTTTGATTAAGCTAATATTAACAAATACAAAAATTAAGTTGACTGAAGCCAAAGTCAGAAACATTTAGCCACATCAACTTTTCTTTAAAATATTCTGATTAACTATTTTTTGCAACATCAAGTATCATTATTCATTGAAAACTATTTAAAAAAATATAAAGATAAATAAACTCTTAAGATTTACTTGAAAATTCTTTTCATAAAATCAAAAGTATAAAACAAGTTGAATAATCAAGACCAAATTAATGAAACAAAGGATTACATTGATTGTTAGGGTCTCTTGAAGAAGAGGCTGCAACTGTTTTTTGTAGGTGAAACTAACCCAGAAACCCCCAACAGAACCAAGAGGAAATAAAAAAGAAACCAAAAGAAATAGGACCTTTATGATAGTAACTACAAGGGGGATTCCAGGTTAGTTTTATCAAAAAAATTGCTTGCAGTCTCTTCCTGAAAAGACTGTATTGTTATGTTTATTTAATATAAGCATTATATTATCATATTAAAAAATAAGCAAATTACCAATTGACCAGTTTCTCTATGTCTTGCTAACTTGACTTTTCCATAATTGCCTTTCCCAAGTGTTTTAATAAATTCATAACGACTGTTGACATTGTGTCTATGTTGATGTTTTCTGATGGGTGACATATCATCATTAATGGATGAAACAAACACATCATCTAACTTTGTCATATTTTAAATTAAATAACTAGTGAAAAATACAAAATCATTAGCAATTATAATAAAATAGAATAAAAATTCCAATAAAATCAATACATTTTCCAAAAAAAGACTGCAGAAGATATACCTTGATCAACATTAGTGAAGACATTTTTACCTTCCACTTCTTTAAAAATTTTTAATTAGCTTTCATTGCCATTCATACACATTAATATGAAATAGCATTAAAAAGTATAAACAAAATAATCATGGGTCTGTTCAAGGAGACACTATTACTGTTGTTTGTTGGTGAAACTAACCCAGAACCCCCTATAGCACCAGAAAGAAATAAAAAAGGAACAAAGAGAAAAAGAATCTCTCAAGAAACAATAGTAAACACTGGAAGATCCAGGTTAGTTTCATTAACAAAAATCAGTTGCGGTCACTTATTGAAGAGATACATAATTATTACTATACAATATCGTCAAACTTTTTCTTTCAACCTTTCTCTTGAATCAGGGGTAGCCACAGCATATCATGTTTCTCCAAACCATCCTGTTTTCAACATCCTTCTCCCTTCCACCAACTTCCTTCATATCTTCTTTCACTACATCTAAAAATCTTCTCTTCAGTCTCCCTCTTCCTTTTTCCCAGTAACTCCATTTCCATTATCTTTCTTCCTACATACTCCTGGTCTCTTCTCATGACATGTCCATACCACCTAAGCCTGCCCTCCCTCATCTTCATTCCTAACCATTCTACCTTAACTGTACCCCAGTTACACTCTTTTCTAATCTTGTCTTTTCTCGTCACTCCTATAGCAAACCTCAACATTTTCATCTCTGCAACTTTTATCTCTCCCACTTGTTTCTTTGTGACTGCCACCATCTCGAGTCCATACACTATTGCTGATTTTACCACTGAACTGTACACTTTTCTTTGTACTCTAGCTGGTAACCTCCTGTCACAGATTACTCCCAATACTTTTCTCCATCCGTTCCATCCTTCCTGCACTCTCTTCTTTACCTCCTTCTCACAATTGCCACTTTCTTGCACTGTTGATCCCAAATATTTAAAAATTCTTTTACCCTTGGCACTTTTGTATCCTCCATCTTCACTGTTTCTTTGTCATTTCCTCCATTTATGCACAGATATGCAGTATTTGACCTACTTATTTTCATCCCTATGCAATATTATTAAACAAACATATAACAAATTATAAAATTAAAAGTTTTTCTTACTAAAAAATGAACATTTAATTTCATTTTATATTTAGTTTGCAGCAAAAAATTCTTAACTATGACCAACATTTAATTCTTAACAAAAAAAAAAGGCATAAAATCAAGAAATATAATTGAAATTTTTAAAAAGCTTTATGTAAATAGTGAGTTTTGACATATTATTGTAATCATTAGTAAATGCCTAATCAAATTTGCATACATAATACATTGCATATAAAGCAAAATAAAACCTTTTAAATTCAATAAAATCTTTATCCAACTGAAAAATATAATTAAATTACAAAATAAATATTAAAAAACCTAACAAAATTTTCAACTTCAATGATTATTGTAACAATTTCATTGTTTTTTGGTTAAGTCTATAGTGGCACAATGGCTTCATCATCAAACAGTAAGACTTCATTTTAAATTTCTTGTTAGATTTTTGCTTAGATGAGAAGACTTTTCATAAAAGTGTTAATTAATATTAATATGGCTTTAGAATAATACTAAAAGTTGAGATACTAAGGCTTTAGAATAATATTAAGAATGTTAGTTGAGATTACTTTTGGTTAATCTTGATTATGGGTTGGCTAAGTTAAAACTAGGATAGACTTGAGTCATATCTAACAATTAAAACATAAAATATGAAATAAACGCAAAAAGGAGAATTTTATTTTTTAACATATTAATTATTGTCCTTTGCTGACATTGCCAGATTTTGGTCATATAAGCAAAAAAATAATAGAATAAATTAAAAACAGAACAAATCATTACCAGATCTTTAAGTGTAAAAATCACAATCTAGTACTGAATCTTTAGCTACATTAAATTAAAAATTACAATCCACTGTGACAATACAACAATTTAAAAAGTATATAAGGTAGGGTGTTTTTGCACAAAAATTCATATATCATAAATTTACTTTTCTACATTTTAATAAACACAGAATTAAAATTATTTTTATGAGTTAGTAAATGGAAATTTAAGACACCTACTCACTGTATTATTGTAAATTGTGATAAATATAAAATATAGAAAATTTTAATTGTAATATTTAATTCTAAGATTACTACATGCTTAATTTAGAATAACTTTCCAATTAGATCAGGTCAAAAATCCTAACAAAAATATAACATCAATTTTTATAAATAGATTAAACTAAAAAAATTAAAGTAGTCTCAATTACTGCATATTTTATTCAGTAGTTTGTGTTTAAACATTTATCAATTATTTTACTACAACAAAGAGCCTAATTGCATGTTTTTGCTTGCATATGACTACCTTTTACAGCTCAAATCACCTGTGATACAGTACCAGCACAAATAACGCAAAAGTAAATTTTATTTTTGCATACATTTTACCATAGGTTATGTCTCTATTCACCAAATGAAAAATTGAATGATTTTCACCAAAAATATTAAAATAAAGTCAATTAAATTTTTTTACCAGTACGTTACACGTTGATAAGCTTAGCCATAGCTTTACATCATTATGAATACGAATTACTCTCTAACTCCTAATTTTAGGAAACAACAATAGTCTTAAATTTTAATGAGATATTACACTCTCTTAACTAAAAACACATCAGAGCCTACCTGTTATACATGAAAAGTTAAACTAACCTAACATCAACTATTTCTTTAAGTAGTGGCAAGTTGTGAGCAAAACTAGTTAATACCCGTTCTTCGTGAATTTTGTTCTTTTTAATATGAGCTATCTCTGTGAAAACTTTTTTTTTTTGATGGATATGTGACGTCTGCAATGTTTTTCTTTGTTTTGTTAAAACAGTTTCCACAATTTTTTTTTAATAATTTTTTTGCCTGATTCTATTTTAAACTTAAAAAACTTTAATTCTATAATTTTTTGCCAAAAAAATATCGTTAAATCATTAAATCTTGTGAATTAGATTAAAAAAATTAATTTTTTAATAATTTTTTTTGATGTATTTATTTACATATCTCTATTTGTTGTTTAATTTATTAATCATCAACTTTATTTATCATCTTAGTTTGCCCGACAACGTCTAAGCGATTGTTTAGCAATTATCTCCACCTTTTTTTGGAGATACCTTGCTGTTCCTTTGAGTTTTTTATTTCATTTTTTTTTTTTTTTTAGTTTTAGTATTAATATTACTGTGACATTATTGATATTGGTGATATTAAGTTTGAGTTGCTTTAACCGCCAAGCACCCAAAAGTGCCATAAACTGATTTTTCCCAGGACATAAAAAAAGAAAAAAAGTGACTGTTGAACTGAAATGATTAGCGACATGATGCAGCAGAAATATGTTTTTTATAAAGATTTCTGGAATCATTATTGATGAAAATAAAAGTTTGGAAAGAAAAAGTACTAAGAAGAGCTACTAGAATATGCTCAAATTTATTCTTTTAATGTTTTAAAAAAGTTCAATAGACACATGTCACATTTCTTGATTCGACAAAATAACAAAAAATGAAAGGTGTCCCCTAAGAGTTAAACAATTGAGGCAGCGACAGACCATTTGATCACCAGGTCGAGTTGTCTCAGAAGTCAGATTGCTCTTAAATTACGGAAAAAGCAGTTTATTATGTACTTTTTAAGCTGTAATACCATTTTCATGAGCAGGGATGGCTTTACAAAAGGGGAGATGGTGCAAAAAAAAGAGCCACTTTTTTAAATTTATTTTGCGATAATAATAAAAAAGTCGCCTAACTCAAAACAAAGTAAAAATTTTTTTTACTTTATTCTTTTTCGGGTTTTATTTTTCAAAAAATGTTAGCAGCAGTACAATTTTACTCAAATTTTATTAAAGTTTTCCCAAATCATACCCCACGGATATAGGAATAAATTTTTTTTTAAATTTAATAGTGAAAACCAAAATAAAAAAAATGTTATCTGTTTGAAATGTGCCCAATTCCTCCATTTTCGTTACAAAATTAAGATGAATACTAAGAAAAATAAAAAACTTCACTATTTTTAAATATGTTTCTCATATTTAAAATATATATTAAGATATATATATATTAAATATATATAGAGATAAAAATAAAAAAATTAAAAAAATAAACATTTTTCTATGAGAAACATATTTAAAGATAGTGAAGGATTTTTTTTCGTTTTTTATTTTTCCATTGGCCCCTTTAAATATGTTTCTCATTTTTCCATTGGCCCAGATGGTAGGTGCTTTCTCGCAGCTTGGGCCGTAAGTACGTCTGTCCATTGGTGTTAAAAATAACAGACCGAAACCAAACCTTTCAAAATGAAAGGGTATCCGCTCATTCCGATGTTCAGCATGGGTCTGCTAATCGGCAAACATCCTTTTCAGGACGGGACAATGCCTGGATAAAATTGCCCTTTTCAGGGAACATTTCCAACAAGTTCCGAAGACCCGTTATTCTTCAGCTGAACATCGAAAGTCTCACTGCAAGCAAGATGAACGGTCTTCATTATCTCAATCAACGATCTGAGGCACTCGTCATCCTACTACAGGAGGCCCACTGCACTGCCCAGCCAACAATAGAATGCAGGGCCCGCAAGGGCCCTGCACGGGCAACTTTGCGGGCCCTGTGAGGGCAGCCCGTACAGGACCCGTATCGATTTGGCCGCGGGCCCCGAAGTGGCCCCACATGGGTTTAACCGCACGGGTTTCGTGGCGGCGTAATGCCGATTTCCTGCACGACGTTTTTTGGCGGTATAATGCCGATTTCCTGCACGGTTTTCACGGTGGTTAATTGCCGATTTCCTGCACCGTTTTCGTAATGGTTTTATGCGGACTTCCTACACGGTTTTTATGATGGCTTAATGCCAATTTTCCGTACGGGATTCGCGGTGGTTTAGCGCCGACTTCCTGCAAGGTTTTCATGGTGGTTTAGTGCCGATTTTCTGTGCGGTTTTTATGGTGGTTTACTGCCGATTTCTTACAGGGTTTTCATGATGGTTTGATGTCGATTTCTTATAGGGTTTTCATGGTGGTTTAATCCCGATTTCCTACACCGCTTTCATGATGGTTTTATTCCGATTTTCTGCACGGTTTTTATTGTGGCTTAATGCTGAATTCCTGCATGGTTTTCGCGATGATTTGATGCGATTTCCTGTAAGGGTTTCACGGGGAGTTATTGCAACTTTCTGCGCAAATTTTATGGTGATTTTAAATAATCTTGCTTGGAAAATTACAACATTTTACACAATGTTAAAGGCAAGATTAAAAAAACACCAAACCAATTTATACCTACTGTACATGCTTTGTTTAGTCGATTACCTATTTTTTATCAAAATTAGTTTATTTTAATAATCAATTTTTCACAAATCAAAAGTTACTTTTATTTTTGAATTTGAACATACAAAAATTAAGACTACAAAATATCAACTGAAGCTTTTTCTCTTTTCATTTTTCTGCCGTCGCGGTCACGGCTGCTACGAAGCCACTTTGCAACGCACTTTTCAATTTCAATCTTCTTCCAGATTTGGAAAGAGGATGCTTCTTAACTGCTTCTAAAAAAATAATAATAATATAAATTAAAATTAATTGTTCTAAATTTTTTAATATTGGAATTTTATAAATTTTTTGTAATACCTAGTGCATCAAAGATTAAATTTACAAAATAATAATATTCTATTAAATTTTTATTTTACAATCATGAGAAAAATACGACAAACTAAAATTTGTCACGATTTAAATTTTTTGATAAAACGCTGATTTGGTTGAAAGACTCAATCAATAAGTTGCCGGCGTTTCTCAACCTGGGGTCGCGACTTGGGAAAATTACCTAGTTTGTTTTGCAAGGTTGCAACGATACTCTACACAATTTTTTTTAATCTTATTTTACAGTAGGCTTGCCTTACTTTTTACATATAGTGGGTCCTTTTTTATTAGTAAGTTTATCGCAGGCCGCAAGTACATGTAAAATTAAATTTAAGATGGAAAAAAGTCTTTGTTAGTTGGCGAAGCAGAATTAGGCTATAATGATTTTTTTTTAGTCTTCACTTTAATTTTACTTGTTCTTTTTCAATTAAACCCTTTTTAATACCCGAGTTAAAGTCACAAACTTTGTTAAAGCGCGCTTGCTCTATTGTTTCGAAGTAATAAACGACTTTATTTTAATAAGAAAATGCACAAAATCTTTTATTTTTTTAAAAGCATTTTTAGGAGCTTCTGTTTAATGCAATAAATTCGTCGATTTTTGGAAAAATACACAAAAAACAACTTTATTTTTTTTATTAAAGTTTAATCAAAAAAATTTATCTCCGCTTATTTTTTTGTGCCTTCTTTTAATGGCTTTGTAAGACTGTTCTTTTGGTATTTATTTTCTTATTTTTGCTTTTATTTTTGATTGGTGAAACAAACGGCAAAACGTAATATATTTGTGATAAAATAATTTTTTAGGTTTGAGTTTAATTTATTGTAACTGCTTTGAGTTAATTGTCATTAAGCATTTTTCTGAAGCTCGCCGAGCAGAAAAATTTTGTAGAAAAATGTGTAAATGATATTTATATGTTTAGTAAATGTGAATCACAAAGTCATAAAGATTGCTTGTATTCTACAGTATTAGCTAACTATAACGTGATAGCTTGTGACGCCATGGATTTCGTACGCTCAAGAAAATTCAAACTGGACGCCTTTGCATTACTGTACATTATTCCATTTTTCCATGAAAATCAAAAAACACGCGTTGTTAAACGACCATCGTCTAACCTACTTGAATGTCTTTTTTTATTTTAAATATTGGAATATTTAAAAATGAAGTCTTTTAAGAAATTCTAATGAATTGTTATTCAACTGGGAGCATGCCTAAACGTGGTCTAATTCGTAATATAGCTAAATCTGTTTTAAAAAATCAATACGTATGCAAAATTATTGGCGTATTATGTACCACTGTTCTAGAAAATCAAAATTGAATTTTATTAACCTATAAAGTTTTAAAAATACATAAAACCACCTGCTTTTCCAATAACGCGTATTTGAATTTCAATTTTGATGTGGAGTCCACATTTCTTCAACAGTTTTGTTTCGCTTGGAAATGTTTTCAGATTTTTTTGGCCAGTAGCTTTCAGTAGCATTTTTTTTTTGTCATAAAACCAGTTTATCGGCATAACCGCAGCTGAATTACTTTTTACAAATTCTACAATTACATACATCTTTCAATGCCCCTTTAAAAATTTAAAAATTAAGAAAACAAAGAAATTGTATACACATTAGTTTAGGCATAGTCATTTAAAAGAACACAATACGGTTCATGGGCTTATATCGACTCTACTTTTAAAGAAGCATTTATCCAAAACATTTTACTATATTATTGTTACGTACAATTTTTTCAATAAAAATCTAAAAAAGGTGATTCAAGATTAAAAACTGATCTTATTTGTTCCCATGCATTATTTGGCCAAACGTTTGACAATGCACTCAAATGAATAGTGTTCTTTTGGTAGCTATTTGTAAATAATGTTTTTTTAGTTTATGACCCTCCCTCGACCAATAAACATATTCGTTTTGCTACTTTTAGCATGCATTTAATAAAAAAATTTTAGACGTCTAGAATACCTCCAATTTTATGCTTTTAAACTTTTAAAAGTAATGAATACACGTATGCTTTATATTTTTTTATTTAAATTTTTAATTATTTATTTAAAATTTTTTATTTAAAACAAAATAAAACTAGCTGCGTTAAGTAAATCATAAACTATGAAAAATCTCCGTTTATAAATTTTTATCAATCAAACTATGTTTTTCATTTAGAACAAAAAAAATAGCTGCTTTTTATATAAAGAACAAAAATTTCTATAAAGATCAAAACAGTCACAATCAACAAACAACTCGCCTAATACCTAATGGTTCTATTTTGCAGTTGTCCCGATTTTTTTGAGACAACAGCTGTACGAGCTATGGTGTTAATATTAATCTATACGACGTTTTCGTCCATTTGTCGGCTTTTGTAAAGTACTTTTCCCTTTCAATTGTGCCATACTTGAATTTTCAATTGTGCAAAAAGACAAATGACGTCATAATCCAATTGCTTGCTGTTGTATTAAGTCAACTAAGCTCTCATTTTAGAACGCACAAACGCAAAAAACGCAATATCTGATAATTTAGTATGATTTATTAAATTGATTGGGGCTTAATGATAATTATTATTCTAACGAAACATTTTTTACTTGGGTTTTTCTTTTTCAAACACGTCTTAATAGAAAGCAAAGCTAAAAGCCGCAAAATTTTAAGCTTAGAAAATTTGAGCAATTTCAAGCAAAAAGTATTTTTAAACCTAATCTAAAAATATAGAATAATAAAAATTTAACAAATGTAAATATTAATAGGTAAGCTTTAACACTTTGCTTGTAACAGGGAGTTATAAACAACCTTAATTTGAGAAATGGCGTCATCGCGAGGACGTTAATTTTATGTAAGTACGCGTTGTTCAAACCACATATTCACCAATCACTGTTTGGCACGCAATAAAACAAAACGCTGTAAGACAGTGCTGGATTTAAATCCAAACAACTTTTCAACTGTTAATAGAAAAACTCTTGCACAAACAATTTAAATTGCAAAGGTGAACATTGGCAGATGCTGTAGCGTCGTTACTTTTGTTTTCATGCGATGTGGGTGCCGCGGCAGAGTTGCTATATTTTATAAATGAAGTTGTCGCTGCCAGTTATTTTTTTCCAATTAAGCCTAAAATTAAACTGTTTCGTAATTTTTCGTTGAAACAATAGGTTGTAATTGTCCAACCAAAAAGCAATTAATTTTTACTTTTAAATTTTAAGATTTTAAAGAACCTGGTACCATCAAAAAGTACTTGAACCAAATAACAATAGCAAAATATAACTTTTGCTTAATCCACATTAACGCAATTCGCACGCTACATAATCTTTTACAGATTTTTCGATCCTGTTTTTTGTTTATTTATTAATAAATTTACCGCCGCTCTCTAATGGCTTCTTACTGAGACGGAATGAAACAATTTTGAACTGTTTATACCTTATGCACCACTATAAAACCAACTTTAATAAAAGTAAATCTTGCAAAGCACTTTGTCTTTTTGTTGATTTAGTTCAATAGTTTTTAACGTTTGCAAGCATTCCAAACCCTTGCCATATTTTTTAAGTTTTTGATAACAAACCCCGTTCTTTAAAATATAAAAAAATTGTATTTAATATACTGCTTGGGACTCGCACAAGATTTGTACAGGTGTCCTACTTAAATTGCTCGCTTGAAATCTGCAGAACGCATGCATAGAAAACTGCACCGGATCCGCACAGTTCCGGCGCATGATTTCTACTTCCAAACTTCAAATGATATTTTAAAACTCTATGTGTGATAAACTGTGAAGGAGCTGCACAGGGCCACCAAATCTTTGTTACTTGCTTTGCATTCTTGAAAATATCAAAAAATATGTTTAATAAACTGCATGGGACCGGCACAGGATCTGTACAGATTTCTTACTTAAATTGCTTGATTAAAATCTGCGTAACTCCTGCATAGCAAACTGCACAGGACCTTTACAGTTTCTGCACATGGTTTCTACTTGCAAACTTCAAGTAATGTTTTAAAACTTTATCTGAGAAACTGTGAAGGACCTCCACAGGACCAACAAGTCTTTGTTACTTGCTTTGCATTCTTGAAAATATCAAAAAAATACACTTAATAAACTGCATGGGACCGGCACAGGACCTGTGCAGTTATCCTACTTGGATTGCCCACCTGAGACCCGCATAACTCCTGCATAGAAAACTGCACAGGACCCGCACAGTTCCTGCACATGATTTTTTACACAAAAACTTCAAATAATGTTTAAAAATTTTATGTAATAAACTGTGAAGGACCTGCACAGTTCGGGCACGGGCTTTGCACACGTATTGCGTTTCAAAAACCTTATTCAGACAATACGACAAACCGAACGGGACCCGCCCAGAACCTGTACAGGTTTTCGGCTTTAATTGCCCACTCAAAACCCGCATAACGCCTGCACAGCAAATTGCACAGGACCCGCACAGTTCCTGCACATAATTACTACATCAAAATTCACCTTAAAATTTTGGCACTTGCTACTTACCAAACTGTACAGGAACCGCACGGTTCTCGCACGGTATAATATTTCTCAGCGATGGTGCCCAATTATAATTCGCTAATCTCTTTTATTTTGTTTAATAATAGATTAAAATTGATAACATTGATGACAAAGCATTTTTAACATGTGCTCAGTTTTTCGCGGTGAAATTATCCTCTTAACTCTATTCCGACTGTATTTTTTCAACTCTATTTTGTGAACTCGAACTCAAACTCGAACTCAAAAAATTGAAATTTAAAGAACTCGAACTCGGACTTGCAATTTTTTTGTGAACTCGAACTCGAACTTGAACTCGATTAAAAATGCTTCGAGTTCGCAGCCCTGGTCTCTTCAGGTAGACGACTCAAGTTTGATTGCTACAGCTCTGCTTGCCAAGCTTGACAGGAAGCGAAGGGATCGATGGTCCGAGGCAGTTCGGAGCATTGACTTCTCACACTCTAGTCGAAAAGCATGGAGTATTTTGAACAACCACTGGTAGGTCACGACACTCTTTTTGTCACTGTCCCGTTTCAACCGATGCTATTGCATCTCAGCTGGTTAGAAATGGGTAAGACGAGGCTGTTGACCGCAAGTCTTTTCGATTTGTCTCTCAAGAAGTGTCTGACCTTTGGAGGGCCACAACACCAGACCCAGTAAATATCTCTTTCACTTTTTCACAGAGAGAATTTACTGCTGCCATCCAACATTTAAAATCAGGTAAAGCTCCGGGACCTGATTCCATCTGCCCAGAGTTTATGCTCCATGCTGGAGCTGCTTTGAAGTCGTGGTTACGTGACTTCATCTCTTCCTGTTTGCGCCGACTTAAAATTCCCAAGATCTGGAGAAGAGCGCTTGTAGTCACGATCCCAAAACCAACGAAGCCCGTGGGGGACCCAAGGAGTTATTGACCAATATCTCTGCTCTGTGTCCCCTACAAAATCCTCGAGAGGCTTATCTACACCCGCGTTGAGCCATTAATCGATCCACTGCTCCCTAAAGAGCAGGCTGGGTTTCGACGCCGGAAGTCAACCGTAGATCAAGTTGTTCTGCTAACCCAGAACATCGAGGATTCTTTTGAGGCTAAGAAGAAGGCCGGTGCCGTATTTGTCAATCTGACAGCTGCTTATAACATTGTCTGGCATTGTGGCCTTACCTGCAAGCTGCTGAGACTACTTCTGGATAAGCACATGGTCAGAATGATTATGGAGCTTGTCCGAAATCGAAGTTTCACCCTTACTACCCGTGACAGCAAGCAAATCAGGCTACGCCTTCTTAAAACGGCGTTCATCAGGGATTGGTCTTGGCTCCCCTCGTATTTAACATCTGTACGTACGATCTTCCTTCTATAATTTCCAGAAAGTTAAGATTGAGAATCTTTTTGAAGCGGAAAAGATTTAGAGTATTATCATTTTTAGTCTAATAGGTTCCATTTTTAAGAATCTTTTCAAATAACATCAAAATATTTTAGGACAAACTTGTTGATATTTCAATGTAGGCTACATAGGCGACGTCATTCAGTTACTTTGCTGGCGTCCGAAATTCTTCTAATTAATTCTGGCTTTTGATTTTGATAGTTAGAATTCCAAATTTCCAAAAGAGTTGCAAAGGAGTTATCTTAGTGCTTTAATATTCTTGTCAATTTCTTTGGCATTTTATTACTTTTGGTTTTATATTATTCGGATTTTCTATTTAATTTTAGCTCTTGACTTTGATGTTAGGATTCCAATTTACAAAAGACTTCTCTCGGTGCTTTAATCTTTTTTTAATTTTGACATTCTGTAAAAATCAAATTGTCACTTCAGTCATTTTGCCTTTCAGTTTTTTTTAACATTTGCAAAAATCAAACCGTCACTGACGAGACTTCAATAGTCGAAACAGCTGTCTAGCGGAGGATTTTGCTATTCAATAGTATCTTCTGTTCTTAATTACGCTATATGCACTAAGCTAAGTTATACCTTTAAAAAAAATTTTTTTCTATTGTTTTATGACAAGATTACCTTTTCTTTTTTACAAATTGAGGCCCCCAAACTATGCTTTCAATCTTCTAATATTTGTGTCTAGATAAAATTTCTTTTTTTTTTTTTTTTTCCTCAAATTAGCTAGCTTGATTATTGTTTGCACTTTACCAAGTCAATTTTCACCAGTAATTGTCCTGGCTGTTGAAAATTAGCGCAATACGGTCGTAAACAGCCAAGTACCAATGTGATATTGGTCGAAATCGAATGAGTCTTTGTACTTTTGCACAGTAATGTGTCATTTGCCTCGATGGTAAGAGGTCAAATTACCCCTGTGTGTGCATTTTCTCGATCAATTGAATATATTGCAGGCCAAAAGTGATTTTGGTTATATTCATTAAAGCAGTGGCAGAGTTAGGAGTGATTCCCTATACTCATCTTTTTATAGTAAATAAATAAATAAAAATAAAAAAACACAAAAAATATGAAAATTGAGGCAAATTCAATGTGAAAATCTTTTTTCATTTTTAAAGAACATTTGTTATTTGGGACAAAAATTAAGAAATCGGATATTGTAAAGTAAAAGATTTTTCTTCCCAAAGCTTTTCATCTGACACTTTTCAGGGGAAATCGTCAGAATGAAGTAGAATTGAAACCGAACTGGATTATAAAGAGGAAACCAGAGTTCTCATTGGCTGAAAGAAGTTAGCCAATGAGAGAAAAGATTAAGAAATTTTCAAAAAGTAGACGAATTTTTTTGTTTACACAGAAGTGGATTAAGAGATTTAATGAAAGTCGCTTCAAGAGCAGAAAGGTGAAAAGAAGAGCAACCTCGAGCGAGAATAGAAAATTTGTCGCTGTTGTAGTGAAGAGCGCATTGGGCTTTGTCAAGAAGATGTTGACCGATGGCGGATTCGTGAAATTGTTGTAGGCATATGTTGGCCTTGCAAGAGCGGGAAAAGCTTTAGCAGTTATGCGAGGTAGGAGGATGGCGATGGATCTTGGAACGTGTTGTTTGATTCGCTCTTCTAAGCGTTGAGACGTGCGAACAACGTACCGACTATCGCAGTGGCACACAAACTGGTAAATAACATTGCTGTGATGATGGGAAGGTAACACGTCTTTCTTGGTTGCTGGTAAGAGCTGTCGGGTTGTAAAAATAACACGTGGTTCGACGGAGAAGAAGCTGCGTTTCACAGCAGACGTAATCTGCTTTTCGAACTTTATCGAGACATTTCCAATCCATGGGATGTGTAGGTAGATAGGGCACTTTTCCATTGTGTGAACCGGGTTAGAATTTAGTTGTTGAAGTTTTCGTTTCAAAGCCGAATTAATTGTATGTTCCAGGTAGCCATTTTCTATTTAACCAATTTAGAACAAATTTTATCAAGCTCTGAGTCCAGTTTGCTTTTTGAACAGATTATAAAAGCTCTGTGAACAAGAGTACCAATTAGGTTGATTTTCTGTTTTTTGGGGCAGAAGGAGTTCCAACATAGATACTGGCCGGTGAAGGTGGGTTTCCTGTACTCTGAGGTTAGAAAGTCCAAATCGTGCCTTTCTACCAACACGTACAGGAAGGGGAGAGAGTGATTCGATTCCTTTTCGTAGGTGAAACGTAGTGAGGGATGAAGGAAGTTGAGGTGGGTGAGAAAAGTGTTGCAGTCTTTTTCATTGTTGAATACGGCGAAAGTGTCATCAACGTACCGGAAGTACACTAACGGCCTTTTGGCGATCTTGAAAAGTTTCGTTTCTTGGTAGCCAACAAAAATGTTTGCTAATGCTGGACCGAACAGTGAGCCCATAGCGACGCCGTCGATTTGTCGGTGCATGTTGTTGTTGAAGCCGAATTCCACAGCGGAGGTGGCTAGCTGCATTAATTCGACAAAGATATCCCGTGGAAAAGATGGCGCCATTGAGTGATCATTGTAAAGGGCGTCAGCGCAGATTTCTATTGTTTCAGCAAGTGGAACAGTGGTGAAGAGACTGGAAATGTCAAAAGAACAAAGAAAGACAGAGGAAGAAAAAAAGATAAATTTTCTGACTTCTTTTAGAAAGGTGAAAGAATCAGACACATATTAAAAGAAAGGTTTTGGAGAATAGGTTGAAGAAGAGAAGTGAGCCATTTAGCTAACTGATATTGGGCTGATCGGGTCATAGACAAAATCGGACGTAAGGGTACGTCCTTTTTGTGTATTTTCGGAAGACCATACATGCGTGGTCGCTAAGAGCCAGTGGGTCGGATTGCTTCGTACACTTGTTTAAAAATTAGGCTCTCTTTTCTCAGCTGTAGTAACCGTCGTTGTATCCGCGATTCAATTTTAGCGTGTTGTCTTTGTTGGTGACTGGTCCAAGATTCAATCATGATCATAATCCAAGATGACTGGTCCAAAATTTAATTCTCAGTGATGGCATTAGTATGGTGCAAACGAAGCGGCCGCAACTTCAAGTTTAGGGCGTACTTAGTAGGGATAATGCACTCAAATGACATTGATGACCTTTCTTTTTAGACAACACTATGATTTTGCGACAAAAATCGGAACATTTTAATTTATTTCAATTTGAAGAGTGTAGTTTTAAAAGTGCCTGCCTAAGGCCCTAAGTTATATTTTGGCCGGTTTGGAGTCACATTCTGTTCCCCCAAAATTTTCAAACAAACTAGGTCCTGGGTATGCCTGTGTATATATTAGTGATAAAAAAATTAATCAAAATCGAGAATAGAAAGAATCGATGAATATTTAGGAATCGGAATTGACATCGAAATCTAAAAATTTTTGATGAAAATTTTGATTCTTAAAAATGATTATAATTTATTTATTGTTTGCACCTTTTTATGTAGGCCTACTTCACTATCATTGAGCATGCACATATACGCATATCAGTGGCGTGCGGTGACCTATTAAACTGGTCATGCACTTGGGTATTTTGTTGGTGGTTAATAGGTAAGACAAAAAATTGTGGTGGGTTCTAAGACATAGACCAATTTTTATCCCAAAATCATGGTGTTCTCAAAAAAAAGATCATCACTTAAAATCAGACTCAGATATTTCTTACTTTTTGTCTCAAAATTATCCTGTTCTCTAAAAATAAAGACAGCAAAAAGGTCTTTGCTGCAAATCAATCTCAGATTTCTTGCTTTTCCTCCAAAAATCATGGTGTTCTCTAAAAAAAAGTCTTCGTCTCGAATCAGGTCATCGCGCAAAGTTCGTTGGTCAAGCAACGTATGACTTGCATGCCCTGACCGCACTCCACTGATATATATATGCATATATACATATGAAAAAAGACGTTTCGGCGTAGGTAAAGAATACGGACCCCCCTTGTAAAAATAATTTAAAATAACAAAAATAGGGATAATTCCGAAATGGGTTAGGGTTAGCCTAACCCTAACCCTAACCCTAACCCTATTTTTGTTATTTTAAATTATTTTTACAAGGGGGGTCCGTATTCTTTACCTACGCCGACGTTTCTTTTTTTTAGAACAATACATATTTACAAGGACTATGATTATGGGTTGGTGGCAAATCAGCCATAGCAAATCGGTAGCCGCAATTGGTCCCATTCCATATATACAGTGTGCGGCTGGTATTTGAGGACATACACATTCATAGATAAATCTGCTTTCCATTAACTTACAATGCATTTATTTTATAGAAAATAATAATGACAGCCCCTATGCTAACAAATGAAATGAAACGGCATGCTGTGATTGTGGCATTAAAGGCTGATCATGGAGATCTAGAAATTGCACGTTTCCTCAAAATTGCCCGATGGTTTATCTACAACCCAAGAATGGATGCCTGACAATCTGTACGACCACATCACACCCAACATTTGTCCTCCTAACTTTCCAGACTCAACCCACTTGACTATTATGTGTGAAGCATTGTTTAGAAAGAGATAAATAAACATTCTCATAACACCAAAGACTCTCTAAAAGCTGCCACAGTTCAAGTGATGTCTAAAATAGACAAGGACCAGTTAATCAGAACTTGCAACTGATTTCGACCTCATTTAAAGGCTACTATAGATACTGGTGGAGGTTTTATTGATAAATTTATAAACAGTTAGTTAAATTCTATGTTTTTCATTTGTAGTCTAATACAATTATATTCTTTTATTCAGTAAATGTTTTTCTAATCCATATAATCCGTGCTCAAATACCAGCCACACCCTGTATATTGCAAAAGTGAATTAATCTTCCTTGCAGAATGCTCAATGAAAAGATCAGAACAATCTAGCAATATTTAAAAAAGCACAACAGTTTGTTTCATCCTATGGAACTGTCGAGTGGTTGCTTTATTTAAATAAGTAACTACCTGATGACTCTAGCGAGTGAAATGAGATGTTGTGGTTTTTAAACATTGATAAAATAATTTTTTTATTTTATATGTATATATAAGTATTTTTTTTATTTGTATAGACAAGAACATCCCTACAGCCTGTTTCATATGATTAAGAAATTAAGAAATAAATAAAACAGGTTGTAGAGCTGTTATTTTTTCTTTATAAATAAAAAATCAATAAACAACATATGTTCTGGATTTTATTGAGCACCCTCCAAAAACAGGTCAATTATTTTTTTTCCTAAAATATAAATATTGGAAGAGTTTCATATTATATTGCAATATATGTACAGCAGATATAGCAAGAGTGAATGGATCTTCATTGCAGAGTGCTCAATGAAAAGATCAGGGAAAGTTAATACAAAAATTTCTAATCACTATTTAAAAAACCACAACATTCAGTTTTATCCAATAAAATCAGTCTGTTTCATTTATGTTAAGGTAAGAGAAGTAAAGTCATGTCACCTTAATATAAATGCTTATCTTCTGATAATGTAATAAAATCTACATTTGATAGTGTAATAAATATGGAACACTGAAAGTACTTTACTTGTTTTATTATTTTTTTACTTCTTGTTGAGAAGATCTTGCATATTTGTGCTGTGTGAACATTTTCCCATCAAATATGAATTATGGACACTGAAAATTGCACACATCTTTACTTAGAAACTTGTCAGACATTTTTAACTGCCAATTATGATGAACCAGCTTCATTTGAAGAATTATATAGACTCTTGCCATGGTTGCGTCAATCATTAACTTGTTGCATTTGTTCCAAAGTTTTGAATATTCCTATGTCATCAACACAATCTCATTGCCAGCATTTTATATGTGAGTGAATGCTTTATTATTTACTAAGCAAAATGCAATTTTTAATCTTTAAAACAAGTTTTGGTATGATATATATTGTATATTTCTATAATATCTAGATAACTGATTTAACTTCATATAGGTCAAAGTTGTAAAGGTGGCAAAATGGTTCTCAAACCTTCATGTGGATGGTGCAAAGACCAAGATATGTTTGAAATAAATTTGCAATTAGTAACCTTGGTTGATTGCTTTAAAAAGATTTGTGAACTTATTTACAATTCACCAATTTTGCATCACATTAAAGAATTTGACAAGAGTTATAAAGGTAAGATTTGATTGGAGCTGGAAGCTTTTGGGCAACTATAGATGTGTTAAAAATCTTCAAACAAATATTTTGTAAATGTATTGAAATTTTCAGCTATTTGACTTTATCATGTTGGCCTAAACATTAATTTAGATGTTGAGTTATCTGCTGAACTTTTGATTAAAAAATGGCCTATGTTTTATTTAAATAGTTTCGGTCTTGAAAGGCTTTTAACACTTTTATTACAATACAGTATCAAATATAAATGTTATAGTTGTGTGTAAAATCATTTCACAAATTCAAAAATATTATAATTTTTCATTTTTAAAATTATATAAAATATAATAAATACAAAGTGTCATTTAATCATTGTTGTTGATTAATTGATTTCATATGCTTTTTCCATTTTTTAATTTTTTTAATATTTATGTTTAACTCTTGTAATAATAGTTGCAGTTGATTTTAAATTCTTATGCAAAAGTATTAAGTTTTTTTTATAATTTGCTGATTGTGTAGTTCAATGTGAATTAAACAATTTTTTTGCTTTTTGCTTTAACAATTACAATTTGCCTTTTGCATAAAATTGGTTGTATATAAATCTGTTCATTTAAGACAATATGAAGAGCTTATTTTCTAAATTGCTTACATTTACAAATTTTCAGTAAAAAAAGGTTTTGTAAGAAAATACATTTGTAGTGGCTACTTATGGTATAAACCAGAGGTGGGAAATTTGCAGCCTCCATTGACAATGGAATTATGTGTCTGTGACTACTGTTGATAAGAAAAACCCTTTTTTCTGAGAGATTACTTCCATGAGGGAAGGAAATCAACAATTTTGAGTCAGAGTCAAAGTTAAGACTTTTTTTTAGAGATTAATAATTTTTGGCAACAAAATTCAAAAAAACTGAAACAAATTTAAAGTAAAGACTTTTTTTTAGAGATCAAGGCTTTTTGATAATCAAAAAAACTGAGACAAATTCAAAGTAATTATGCAATTTTTTTAGGTATTTCAACTTATGTGGCCTTCTTCTAAAATTTTAAAATATGATTTCCAGTAACAAAAAGGCTTCCCATTTCTGGCATAAACCAAGCAAAAAACACTTTTAAATTTGTTTAAAATCAGGCCTAAAAGGTTTTGCTATAAACTCTTTATATTAGCAAATTGCTTTTTACAAAGTGCTTCATAAGTTTTCAGAATAATTAATTATATATTAACTTGCTTCTAATAAATATTTTATGAAAAAATATTTTTAAAAATGTCAATATTTTTATGGATCTTTGAATTACTTTATTGAATCTTTTTACACAATTAACATAAGGCAACATTAAAGTAGCATTTTCTCTCATGCTTTTATCAAATTTAGCTTAAGTGAATTAACTAAATTATGCTTCTTAGCACAAGCAGTTTTTTCAGATCAAGTAAACTGTACACCCAGATTAGTAAACAGGTAAAGAATACGCTCATTTTCAAAAAATAGTGAGTTTAGGGTTAGGGTTAGAGTTAGCTAAGAGTAAAGACTAGTTAGGCTAGAGTAAAAAATATCCTTACCCTAATTTTTTTACCTAAAAATTAAACGATTATTATCAAGTAAAGAATATGCCCAGTCGGGCATATAGTTTACTTGATCCGTTTTTTCCAAATAAGTTCACATGTTTAAAGATTTGAAACTTAAATCTTCAACAAATCGAAACATTAAAATTTCATTGATCTGATGTTCTTTAGCCAATTGGCACATTTAACTTTGCTTTGATGTTTATTGGTAATAAAAAAAAATTAGCATTACCTTTATGAAGTTTCAGAAACCTTTTATACTTCTTTGTGCATTGATCTCTTATTGTAAGATTTTGCCTCATTTTTTCTCTCATTGCTTTGATTTTGTCAGGTGTTCTTGCATTTGATATTGACCAGGTCTTTAAAGATCATTGACTTTGCAAGTTTTTTTAAACGTATTTAAAATATTTCAACAGTGTTTTTAGGGATTTTAATAATTTAAATATGACCATGTAGTAATATATGATATACTTGGTCATGTAATTTAAAATCGATTTTTGCATTCTATTTGACAACATTTTTTAAAGTTAAATATTTTTTATTTTGCTGTATAACATGCAGCTTACAGTTAAAAAGTTATAAAAAAATATTTGTTTATTCAAAATATATATTTTAGTTTTTAATCTAAAAACTTTTGATGCGCCATGTAATTAATTTCATTATCGTTATAAATATTGAAAACTCTTATATTAATATAGGTAGCTTTAAGAAAAGCTATATTATGGAATACCAAAAAAATCATAACTTCATTAAAAAATATTAATTTAAAAAATTAAATTTTTTATCAAGACTTTCTCTCAAATTTAGGACTAAATTTTGTTGTTAAAAGGGGTCTCATTTGTTAGACTTTAATATACTCAATAGTTTTTGTCTAGCTCTTTTTTAGATCATGCTGAAATGCACATCAGAAGTAAGATGTTATATTTTTCAGTTTCTAGGCTGGTTTAATTGGCTGGAAAGTATAGTATATTAAAATTATAATAATATTACTTTTAAAAGTTAATTATTTAAAAAACGACATTTTTTCAAAATTATAAGCACTTAATTAAAGCAGATTTTTAAAAGTTTTAAGATTTTGAAACAAAAAGAAATATTCACACACTAATATGGTCAGCAAAATTTTTCTTCTACAGCATGTGATAAAAGTTGACGCCAAAAAATTCAAATGAAAACTTGATCTTGTTTTTAAAAGAATAAAAAACTGGTTGCCTTGTACTCAGCTGCAAATATTTGGTTGTACGGTATAACAAATAATTTTTAATTGTTGATTAAAGCAAATTTTTTAGCCAATAAAAAAAAGTTTTACTGTTGTATCAAGCAGTCTTGAAATTACACAAATGCTGAGTTTCAGTATGTATTTCAGCATAATCTCTTAAAGAGAAAAAATGAATAATGTTTTCAGGTTGTTTAAAAAAGAATTTGCCAAAATCATCACAGGTAGTCAAAAATAAAAAACAATAGAAAACTCTAGGAGACACATATGTTGTTCATACCTTCAAGTCTTATTTCATGTTTTACATGTGCTCAATGTTGCCACCACCGGCACTACGGACGACATTAAGCTGATATGAAAATTCATCCCAAATGTGCCGCAGTATGTCATAGTCCATCATTTGATTGCAGCTGTTATTCGATCTTTCATGTCATGTCGCCGCATCACTCAAAACCAGGATTGCCAAGTCGAAAGACTTAAAATCCGACTCCGACTTTTAGAATTTCTGAGATGCCGACTCCAGCTTCTAGATTTTTAAGGATTTCGAGTCCCCAATAAAGACAATAGGATTAAGTACAGTAAAATACGATTTGCTTAAAATTAGGGCGAAGCAAGACTATTCGACGGGACTAATTCGGTGGAAAATCAACTAATTTCGATTAACAAAAAGTTTTCTTATGTCACTAACGCAATGTTATATTACATTTTGTTTTTAATATGCAAAACTTATAATCGCTATTGTTGTATATTTAAAAACAAACAGTGATACCAAAACTTTTTTTAACATCCGCTGTTCAGCGGATAATAAGTAAAAAATCGCATTTAAAAATTGCTGAATTCGCATTAAATGCGTTAAACTTTAAAATGCCCTTAGCAGAATATTAATCTATTGGAAGTTACAATGGCTTAATTTCGAATATTTGAATTAAAAAAGCTATGACATTTTGGTAAATTTTTGAACCAAGGTCTTAACCTAGTATGTTTTTTGATTTTTTTACGAATAAGTATAAAAATATCCTACAAAGACGAAAGATTTGAAGTTTTGTGAGCGAAGAAACTTAGACGTAATAATAAGCATTACACAGTATATATAAACATTTTCTGCAAATCTATTCTGGTGGGCACGCATGGCGCATCAGAAAAGTATTCAATGGCGGTTTATGGCTCGTTTCCACGACGAACGTAAAATAGAGTATTCTCTGTTTATTTTATTGATTTTTTGCTTTGCTTAGCGCTTAAGCGCAAAAAAAAGTAAAAAATCAATAATACAAACAAAAAATATTTCATTCCACGCTCGCAGTGGAAACGAGCCAAAAGTCAAAGCGGTTATTACATTAATCTATCAAACCATAAAAATTATTTTAACTATTTTTTATTAACCCTAACAATTGTCTATTAGGCTCGTCAGAAGGCAATCGAAAATCTGAAAAACAGACACTAAAAGGAAAGCTTAACAGGCAATAAAAAGTCTGCAAAGTCAAATAGTTAAACCGGTTACAAATCTTTAAAAATTAAATTTCATTTTGTGAAGTTTTTTTTTCGTTGCTTACGATGATGTTACCAAATAACGAAAAAATTTTTGTATTAATAGAACGCGTAAAAAAAACCTTTAATTTTTTAATAGCATTTTGGTACTCTGTTCCAATAAATTTATTCGTTATTTGGTAACTTCAGCGCAAGTAACAGAAAAAAAACTTTACACATCGAAATTTAATTTAAAAAGATTTTTAACTGATTTAACTATTCGATTACTGCCGCATTTTTTTTGTTGTTTTAAGTTCTTTTGCAAACTGTTTATTGCTTTATTGAACTTTTGTTACTTTTGTATTTGTTTTTCAATTTTGATGGTCTTCTGACTAGCATAATAGACGAAACAGACTGTTAAGAGCTAATAAAAAATAGTTGAAATAATTTTCATGGTTTGATAGTTGAATATAATAACCACTCGGACTAAACTGTTACTGAATGTTTTTCTGATGCGCCATGCGAGCCGACCAGAATAGATTTGTAGAAAAATGTTTATTTACTGTGTAATGCATATTATGACGTCCAAGTTTCTTCGCTCGCTAAACTTCAAATCTGTCTTCTTTGTAGTACATTGTTATACTTATTCGTAAAAAACCAAAACCCAAATGGTCTTTTGTTAAATGATCTTGGTTCAAAACTTTAACAAAGTATTCGACCATTAGTATTCGACCAAGTATTCGAGCTTTTAATTATTCGACCTAAGCTTAACGCAGTTAACAATTTTTAAATGCCAATTTTTACTCTTATCAGCTGAATAGCGGATGGTAAAAAAAAGTTTTAGTATCATTGTTTGCTTTTGATTAAGCAACAACGATGATTGTAAGTTTTGCATATAAAAACTAAATTGTAGTATAATATTACCTTAGTGACATAAGAAAACTTTTTCGTTGTCGAATTGGCTCGCCGACGAATTTGTCCCGTCAAATTGTCTCCGCAGAATAGTCCCGCTGAATAGTTACGTACCCAAATTAGAATGGGCAAAAAAAGATCTTAACTTTGAATCTATCATGGATTTCTAGGTTTTCGTCCCTAAAAAGTAGTGTTCTTTAAAAAAAAACGTTGGACATCAGGAGTCATATAAATTATTCCGACTCCGACTCTGTACTCTTTTTAAATTCGGAATCTTGACTCCTTAAAACATCCGACTCCATGCGACTCCACAACCCTGTCAAAACGAGGCGTGATAAAAGGATTTCATCACCTTCCATCGTCTCCAGCATTGACTCACAGAATGTCTTTCGCCTCTCCTTGTCGTCATTAGTAAATGCTTGGACAAGGCTTAATTTGTGTGGTTTCATACATAATTGTCTTTTTAACATATGCCCGACAGTCGTATGCAGGATCTCAAGCTGACGATTTGCTCGACGTGTAGACTTATGTGGGCTCTTTTCAAATGCATCGTGAATTCTCTCCAACTGCACCTCTGCGACATGTAATCTTCCAAAACTATTTCCTTTGCGCAGGCATCCAGTCTCTTAACCCACCGTTGAATGCTCTCACGATGGGGCACATCAATGCCAAACTCTTTTTTAAAGGCGGACTGAACCATGACAATAGCGTTTGTTTTTGCAAACTCAAGCACAAAAAATGCCTTATACTGAGGAGTCGCTATTTTGAGTGTAAAAAGAACTTCCCATAATTCAATGGTGCCAGAAGGATTAGAGTGATAAAATTGACACTCAATCAAACTTAGATTACTACAATTTTTCTTCAAATAGAAGCTGCGACTTCTATTTTTTATGATCATTTTTTATGGTTTCTATTCAAAGGTGGCGATTGTAATTCTTTTGCCAAAATAAGAACAGAGCTGCAAAAATTTAGCTGGGGCAGATTTAAATTGATTTTCCGCTACGTGTCAGAAATACGTCATAAAGTTGCGGGGTGTAGAAGCAAGGTTTCGTTGAACGCAGTGTCATTTGAAAAAAACATTTAAACAAGTTGCAGCGCAGCCGAAAAATAATTGTTTGTATAATAAATTAGGACCGGTTTAAATTGATCGGTAAACACAGGTTTTAAAAATCTTTTGTGTTATTGAATGAGAATACTCAATGTATTACAGATGTAAAGCCGGGAATTCGGATGGTACTTGTATTTCATGCGGCTTCTATTTTTATTGTTTTACATTTTGTGCCGTTTCTATTTGAGGATCGCTTTTAATTAAGGGTTATATTTAAAGAAGTACGGTACTTCATTAAATAACCATTAATTCAGTTCACTGCAATGTTATAGACCTGAATAAATGCGTAATGATTTTGCGTATTTTTTTTGAAACACCCTGTATTTAAATTTGGCTGGGAAAACTTTAATTTTTATTGTCATTAAAAATTTTTACCTAAAAAAACACTTCTTACTTTTTTTATGTAGACCAATTGCATAATGTGAGCAAAGATACCCAAGCTACTGCTGAGAATTCATTAAAAAAGAAAAGGTCTGCAAAAATTTATTTATTATTTTTTTACCATAGTATAGAGTAATTGTTAAATGATACAAGTAAGCATTGTATTGATAATAAATTATTATTTTATGTGCTGCTTGATTAGTAAAATTAATTTTTTATACTCTATTTCATATAATGTATTTAGGTGTAAAACACATTTTGTTTTAATTTGCAAATTAAATTCAAATTTACAAACTTCTTGTGAGTCTTTATGACGTCTTAGGATTATTTTACTGGATCGTAAAAATAAAATGTTAAAGTTAAAGTTATCGATAAATAAACAGAAATTAATGCTTAGTACTGGAAATAAATAAGAGAAAATTGTAGCTATTATGGTTATTTAGTATTTGTTCTTTTGATCCCTAATAGGCTATTGTTCCAAAATAACTATTGCGTACAAATTCTATTACAGGCTGTTAAAAAAAACGACACCCAAACAAATACAGAGCTTTGGGCCTAAAGAGAGTTGTTGACAGGGACTTGTAGTGGTTGCAGCAGGATGGTGCAACGCCCCATACTGCAAATGCAAGCTTGCAATGGCTAGAGCAAAATTTTCTAAGACACATGATCAGCAGATGAACTGACAATGAAAGGGCTCCTCACAGTCCAGACATGAGTCCACCTGATGTTTATTTATGGGGATTTTTGAAAGACAATGCGTACAAAAATAAGCTCAGGATCATCGCTGCTTTGAAGATCTCACTAAAAAAATTAGAGAAATTTCAAACGAGGAATGTAGCCGAGTTATTGACGATTTTTTACGCCGAGTGCAACTATGCTTACAGAGAGCCGGCCGACATCTTGAGCTTGTGCTGTTGTTCGCGCCTGGCGCAAAACTAGTTTAGGTTTTGGAACGAAACTTTCAGATATTGTTTTGCATTTCTTGTAAATTGTTTTTGCCAAATTGCAAGTGCTATAACTTAAACATGAAAAAAATAGTTAACTTTTTTGCGGTGTCGTTTCTTTTTAAACACCCTGTTGATTTATTTTGCATCTTTTTGTTATACCCAAGTAGCGTTAGTATATGTAGTCGTTGAATTTTTAAAAAAGTGCTATAATGTATTTTTGTTGCAAAATCCACTACTGTTGTTGTTGTTGTTGTTGCTCCTTCTCTAAGAATATCTCAGAGTAGCCATCTCTTAACCCCTCAAAGAAGCTCATGTAGATTCCCACTCTTGGATTACCTCTGCTGCTTCGAAAGGCATTTTCCACGGACTAGTGGTGTTGTGTTGTGTTGTGTTGGTACTTGATTACATTTAAAGAGGTGATTAGTGTCATATGTGTGTGTCAAGCTTAGCGTGTTGGCTTGTAAGTTTCTGGGTTCACTGTTACCTACATACGTAAGTAACTCTGCAAGAGTGGTGATTTGTTTGCTCTGAGTTCTACCAGTTTTGTATGCATATAACGTGATAATGTTTGTTCTAATGAATAAATGTCATTTGGTTGAAAATAGTTGTTAAAAATAAGCAGTTACTTGGTCGAAAATAATTGTTCAAAATATGCAAATGTCACTTTTTGTTATGGAATAGAAATGCTTTTTTTTAGTATCCATATTATTTGGTCAGATAACTAACTAATTGCTTAGCTTTGTAATAATATTTAGTTCCAATCAATATCAATCATTTAACTAATATTTTTTAGGGGAAACAGACGTGTCGTATCCAGTAATATTCTCAACATCAGTGTTAGCCAAGTTCTGGAAGATGGACTTAGCATTGAACAGTCACCATCCTAGTTTGATATTGCTTATTAGTTTTGGCTGTCACTTTGAAGGTACAAGAATATGATGAATAGTTCCATTGTGTCGGTTGTGCGCAACCGTTTATTTGGCAATTGCTGTTTATACCACCAAAAGTTATATAGCTACAACATCTTCTACTAGTTTCCAAATCCAAGAATTTGCTCTGCATGTGTGAAACAGATTATCGATTATTTCCATTGCCCGTCACGGATCCTATTGTTCATTCTGTAGACCAAAGGCATTTAACTCGCAGCCACGAAACCGAAAGCTGTTGTTCTAAAATGCACTAATTAATAGCTATCGTTACTCACATCATTGTTGAATAGTCTTTTGGCCTCACAGCTTTAATTCTTGAATTTAGACAGAATGATTGGTAAAACAAGCCAACTTTAAACCTCCATTAAAGCGAATGCAAAAAAACTTTTTGATGGTTTGCTGTAAAATTAAATCGCTTTGTAGTAAAAACGAGTAATCGATGAGTAATGCAGTCTCCAGTCTGCATGAAAACGGACTGAGGCGTGTGGAGATCCCAAGTCTGTAATGAAAACGGACCGAGGCCGTGGGAAGATTGCCTAGTTTGTTATGAAAGCCGAATGATTTAGTCTGCGATGGAGACAGAATAAGGAGATTCCCAAGCAGCTAGCTTCTATTCGACCAATTGACCGCAAGGGCATTTGGAGCTAACTGTGACTTTATTCTCTACGCAAACCCAGCAGAGATTAATCAACACAATTTTAATATCCACTACAAACATGCAGTCACATCAAAATCGGTAATGGAGTTAGACTACTAGATTACTGTCTGAAAAAGTAATTTTTATTAATATCAACAAATAAGCACACTTGTAAATAAATTTAAAATAACGTTATACCCAATATGGCAGCAGAAGTTATCTTATTCAAATGGATTATAAAAAATGAAGACTAACACTATCTTAATAAAAAAAAACTGCACAATTGATAGGCTATTTAATGCCAACAAATTCAACATTTATGATCTCAATCAAAACTAAGTAGCGTTAGCGGCAAACGCATATCTACGAGGGGCATTCAAAAAATACGCGGAATTCTCCCGTGATAAGAGTGCCAGCAAGAAAAAATGTATTTTAGCATGCTAGCCATAAAAAGTATGTTCTTTGTAATCGAATAATTGCTATCACTCATTTTGCGCTTGTAAACGAAGTTGTCAAGAGTTAGTTTATTTAAGGTAGTTTTTTAACCCATGGAGCATAAGGATTTCGAGGTTAGAACCAACATCAAATTTTTGGTAAAGCTTGGTTGGAAAAAAACGGAGATCCTTCAAGCTCTGCAGACCGTTTATAAAGATGATGCTCCAAAGAAAACTTGTGTTTACAAGTGGATTGAAAGATTTCGAGATGGTAGAGAAGCTGTTGAAGATGATGAGGGTCGTGGAAGACCAACAACCTCAAAAAACAATGAAAAAATTGATTTTGTTAGAAACCTAGTCAAAGAAGATGGACGATTGACGGTTTATCAGATAGCTGAGACTGTGGGCATATCAGTTGGTTCAGCTCATTCGATTCTGCATGACGATTTATGCCTTCTTTATGTCAGCAAGCTTTCGGCGCGATGGGTGCCAAAACCGGTGCGCCCAAATCAGCTCAATCTTAGAAGTAAATTGTCAACGGCGATTTTGCTCAAAATTAAAGCAGATGAAGACCGCTTTTTTGATCGAATTATCACAGGAGATGAAACATGGGTCTACCAGTATGATCCTGAAACAAAACAGCAGTCCATACAGTGGCTCCCACGTGGATCATTTGGCTCAATCAAATTCATGTCTGGGAGGTCTGTCAAGAAGGTAATGGCAACTGTTTTCTGGGACTCTGAAGGAGTTGTGCTAGTAAATTTTTTAGAAGGTAAAAAACTGTTACAGGCGCCTGTTACGTAGAAGTTTTAAGGAAATTGAGAGCAAAATTAGCTAAAAAGCGTCCAGGAAAACTCCATCGTTCCATCACGACAACGCCCCAGCGCATTCTTATCGGAGCGTAAGAGGTGTTTTGAGAGAATTTTGGTGGAAATTTGCTGCCGCATCCACCTTATAGCCCAGACCTTGCCCCATCTGACTTTTTTTTATTCCCAAAACTCAAAGAACACTTGAAAGGCGTTTATTTTAATGAAACTAATGAGGCAAAGCAAACAGCAAAAACATGACTCACAAAATGGTCAGCAGATTACTTCAAAAATGGATAAAAGGATGGAAGCACTGCCTGGAGAAGTACATCGACCTTGATGGAGACTACGTTGAAAAGTAGATTGATTGTATCAATAAATTATAAAAAATTATAAAATTCCGCGTATTTTTTAAATGCCGCTCGTATCATTATCACAGTACCCGAATACTTCAATGTCACGTGCTCAATCTAAAATCGCGAAGAAAGAAAATCACGAGTCATTGGGTTGCCAAATCCAATTCAGTGACGCACAAAAAACTCGATGATAGAAAATTCTAAGGAGCCGAGTTGCACGGGTATCGACAACACTGCAGTTTCATCTTGTTGTACGAATTTGGCCAGGCAGAGCTAAAAGTTGCAGCACCCTGCTTTAACATGCTAACTGCGGTGGGCCGAATAGAGGCGATAGCTGCATTGCGGGAGTTTTCAATTTCCTGCCGCAACAGTTTGCCTGGAGCTATCGCAAAGAGTGGTTGTGTGCTGTTTAGTGACAGTAACTACTACGTATTAGTAAAATGGGAGCAGAGAAGCGTGCCCACATGTGGCCACGCCGCAGAGTGAATATCATTTATTTTCTCCTATGCGACGTGGCACATGTGGGCACGCTTCTCTGCTCCCACATACCACCTTGTAACACGGAAGGCTTAAAATTTAAATTTATATGAAACCCTTAAAAAAATATGGCATCCATATACATGTAAATAAACACGTTCATACTAAAAAAAATTTTTTTTTAAAAAACCCTCATGTAATGGGTGTTAAAAATTTTAATGGGGGTGCGAAATGTGAAAAAACGGACAAATTTTAATTTAGAGTAATTTTTGTTGTTGTTAAGTATGTTCGGTATGGACTATCAGAGTTTAGAAGTTTGGTATGGCCTACCAGGGTTCAGAAGTTTGGTATGGTCTATCAGGTTACCAGTAGAATTTGGAATAATATATAAAGTCACATTGATTATTTACTTATTACCGAAAAAAATGAATATTACCGTAAAACCTCTAATTTAGCGCCACCCTGTCTCTTCAAGAAGTCGCCGTAAGCGATTTCTTTTTGCGGTGAAACTAACCCGAAATCCCTCTTTCAGCATCAGTATTAGCATAAAATAAAAAAAAAAATTGAGAAAATGAATCTCTGAAGAAGCGATAGTAACCGCAGGGGAATCCGGGTTAATAAATCGCTTACGGCGATTTTTGAAAAAACAGTGTGGCGCTCAATTAGAGGTTTTACGGTATATTAAGCTTCTACATTGTAGTAAAGGTAAAATTTTGCAACAGACTTTGGTGTATCATTTATATTCTTAATACTGACATTAAGTATTAAAATATGCACAATTTCATGAAGATTTTGTTTAATTTGACTATATTCATCGCTACGTCAAAACAATATTTGTGTCCACTGGTGGGGCACGCCGCAGTTAACGTGTGTAAAGCTTTTTATATTTTTATTGCGCGACTATCTTCGGTGGAATAGCTCTGTAAACCTCTGTAAATTATGAGTAATCTTGTTTGTTTTGGAAAGACACTTTAAGGCAGTGGTTTCAAACTGGCGGCTTATTCTGCATTTTGTGGCCCCGCGTCTTTTCAAGTTACGTTTTTTGGTGACATAGTTGAATCAGGCTTTCCCCAAATAAAACAATTGACATCGAAAGTCATGTCGTTTTTCGCTTGTACTTAGTCTGCGAACGACTATTCTCTTTTATGAGCTTAACCAAATCTGGATTTCAATCACAACTGGATGGATCCACATCTCATTGCAACGTTAAAGTGGCAACTGCACAGACTTTCGTGCCAAATATAAGCATGCCAATAAATCCCAAAAGACGTCAAGTATCTTTGACTTATTGTGTTATAAATAAACAGTTAATAAAAATAGTGATCGTGTAATCATTTGAAAATTTGTCTGGCCCACGTAAAATGTAAGTGCGGAAATATGGCCCACAACACCAAATGAGTTTGACACCCCTGCTCAACAACATAGTGGAAACAAGCTCTTTTATAAAGTTCAATCTTAAAGCTCAATTCTGTTGTCGATTTTAATATTTTTTCCTGGAAATTAATTATGCAAGCAATTTTATACGACTTTATACGTTACGTCTTGAAAAAATTTTAATTACGGTTAGCTACTTTTGGTAAAGTTTAGACAAATAAAAACCAAAATTGAAAAAAATTAATTTTTATTGTTTGTGATTTCTATTTATAAGAAATTTGCTTATCGCAGTCTTTTCGATAAAAATCTTGAATTGAAGCGTGTGCTAATTTTTCTAGGCATTTGCAAGTGGGCTAGATCAGGCAAAAGTAAAGATTTTAACCGGGAGGACAGTAAAAACTATTTATAGGAGGGACAAGATTTAGAACAAGCGCACTTGGGTTAAACAAAAAAATTGTAAAGACAATATTTGCAGTCTTCGAAAAAAGTCCATGCAGGAATATTGGAGTCAAATTTAAATTTAACACCTAGAAAGTAATGACTGTGCTTGAAATTTAGTTTCAAACTCAAAAAAAACATAAAAAGGTCCTTTCTTTCATTTTCATAGGTATATGGACCGAAAATGCCTGCTCATTGTCATGATGACTTTTTCACTTTGCTTTGCAGGCGATAAATTTGAATTGTGGTCCTTAACAAATAAAATTTATTGAAGACGGAAAAAAAGGCATCACCGAAAATATCTGTTATTATTGTTTACAAAGTTTTTCACAAAACTTTTTATAATACTCTTTAAAATTTGCATTTTTTGAGAGTGCCTTTTCTCAATTTGGCGCCTTTGTTAACTTAATGCTATTTGCCGTGTGGCTCTTCAAAAACAGTTTTTGTCAAATCGATATTTTATAAACTTTAATGAAATTTTTGTGGAGATTATATAGGCCTAATTGTAAAAACCAATCTGACGCAATGTTTCTGTCTTGCGAATTTCAAAGGGTACTCTCTGCCCCCCTTGCGAAATCGTTTTAAAAATATTGCACGATGCAAACTGGGTGAATTGCTCTTCCTTACCCAAACGCTTTTGATTTCAATGTGAAACATTTAATTGATAGGAACGATAAAAAGTTAATTCACTTGCATAACAGTTATGTGATTATGCTAGTCTACTCGACCAAACACATTTAATGTCTATACATTTTTACGTCTTTTTTTTACAGACTTTCATAGTATAATTATAAATTATATTTATATTTACCCTTCTGACTTGCGGAAAAATGTCGAAAACGTTATACTTCGGCCAACCGTCAAACGATTATCCCTACTTGCTTTCAGATATACCAATTAAAATAGCCTATTTTCCGTGATTAAAATTTAAATAACAACCAACTAATTTATAATCATAATTAAAAGAAGTTTGATTTGAATTGTGAAATGAAATAATTTGTACCGGAACGCTTATGACCAGTAACAGATAAGAAAACAAAAACTAAAGAAAACCAAAAAGTGTTTTTTACTCAAAGCCATTCTGGTAATGTAATTATTTTACCTGGACAATCGTGCTTACTTTTTAGGTTTGGCTTATCGAGGTTGAGCTGCTGACAATGTAGCAAAATGATCCGTAATGACCGTTTCTTGGCTATTTGGTGCTATTCTAGCATACGATTTCACTGCCATATAGCTACTTTGATGTGCCATCTCATTTTACTAGCGCTGCCATTCATCGTCATTATTATAATACTTTTTAATTTTATAATTAATAGAAAAAATAATAATTGAGATCGCACCTCAAAGTAAACATCGGCTATTCTGAGATCATCCATCGCGTGAGATCGCATGTTTGAGTATAACGGCTTATTTGATATTTTTTCCCTAACCATATTAACATTATCTGTATATGATCGGAAAATAATTAATACCAAAGAAAATAAGTTGTTAGTTTGAACCAAATAAAAATCTGATCAAAGTTGATTTATTACAGTCCCTGTTTTCACAATGCCGAAGCTGTAAATATGCGAGACGATGCAGCTGCAAAGGGCCCCGCTCCCGCACTTTCATTAAAAGATTACCACTTTTAAGGTCATTGGTTTGACCTGACCCGGTGTAGAACACCAAGCCTATCACGCACAAAGTAAACGCTCTATGCAGTCGTCCATTGCGGCTTCTACCAGATTACCCATTACTGAACAATTTCTTTGAAAATGTTTTAATAAAAAAAAAATTCTGAAAGAAATCTAAAAAACACTCTCTCCTTACATCTGAGTCTTTTTTTTATAATTGATTTAAAAGTTATCAGAGTTGACATGGAGGTGCAATATTGTGAAATCCAAATAGTGAGCAATGTGTTTCATGAGATCAAAATTTAGTGGCAATGGAGGCCCCGCAAATTATAGCTTCGACCCTGTGTCCTCAAATTGCATAATCTCTAGTAAAAAAGTTTTTAACAGTAGGCTAATCTAGATTTTTTTAATTTCAAACACAACTCCATAATTGCAAAAACGCGACCCTGCTAAATCTTATTTCTTTTATAAGATAGGTTTTCAGAAAAAAGTTGCAATCATTGTCGAATAATGCCGTGCTGGAATTGTATAGAGCCGTACGAGATCTTTCAGTTGGACGTACCCTTTAGCTATTGAGTCATTTTAATTTTGTATGTTCAAGTTTAGTTTGTTTGTTTTTCCAGGTGATAAACCTTCAATACACAAATCTAGTATGAAAAAAGTGATAAAGTTTTAAATCACAGTTTATCAACACTGCAAGGACGGCAATTAAAATTAGTAGTTAGATTTTTTCTTTTTTTTAACAGCTGTTGCATGAATTCACGACGCACTAAAGCATAAGAAAAAGGCTTCCAGACCTTTTTTTAAATTTTGGCCTTTAGTAACTGTTGTGATATTGTGCAATAGATGACGTAGTGTTTTTCTTAAACGCTCTAATCTTAATCAGCGCCTTCTGCTCAAACAATTATTGGACACGCGCATCTCCAAGCATAATTGTTACTAGTTAAATATGCGCCTTTATTTTGGTTTAGCAGTCAGTTCGAAGTATCAAGCTACTACAGCAAACGAACTAAAAAGCATTATATTTCAATACGGTTGTTTTTTAGCTAAGTGATTTTTGTGAATATTTATTATTGTTTTTTTTATAAACCTGTGTATTCGTGCAAAGATACAACAGGCAAAAGTGGCGACGAGGATTCAAGGAACTCAACTGCGTCAAGAAAGAAAAAAGAAAATTTGTTGATTTTGCATTACAGCTTGAATTGTCGACAATGAGTGAAATTTCCGAACTAATTTTGTTGTTAAATAAGCAACACCAAGAGCAAATGGCAGTTTTCCGCGGCGAGCATCAAGAGCAAATGGCAGTTTTACGCGACGAGCATCGCGAGCAGAATAAGCAATACCAAGAGCAGAACAAGCAACATCAAGAACAAATGACAATGCTTCAAGAGCAGCTGAAAATTCTACAAAGCAGCTTGAACAACCCGCGAGAAAATGTTCCAACACCGATGGCAAGTTTTCAACCATTCGATTCTACATCTGAGTTATGGACTGATTATTTGGCAAGGTTCCGAACATTCGTCACTGCTAACTCTATTCCCGACAACAAGCAAGCACAAATTTTTCTTACCAACCAATCTAACTCCGTTTACAAAATGCTTAGCAACTTAGCGGCTCAGCAACAACCTGTCAAAAGCATACATGAGCTAACGATGAATGATATTCAGACGTTTATGGCAGAGCAGTTTGATCCAAAACGGTTTGTTGTCAGAGAACGTTTCAAGTTCTGGTCTGACATGAAACGCAAACCTGGCGAAACTATTATTGAACTGGCAAGCAGAATACGACAAGATGCAGCTACGTGTGATTTTCAATCCATTAAAGATCCTTTAGATGAAGCCTTGCGAACCAAATTCATCTGTTCAGTAGACAACGAAGCAGTTTTGAAGACACTCTTCAAGCTCAAGGACGATGAACTGAAGTTTAGCAACGCCATCAGAGTGGCTCAAGAAGTGGAAGAAGCAGCCAAGGTAGCAAAGGAAAAGTCCAATGTTCTGTTTCACCCATCTATCAAACTATTAGACTTAATGACCGCAGAATTAAGTTTGAAATTGATAGCGGAGCCAGTGACACATTTTGCTGTGAAGCGATGTGGCAAACGCTGGGTAAACCCATTCTACAACCTGTAACAATTCGATATCAAGTTGCTGAAGGTAGCCCGCTACCCGTCGTGGGACAATTCCAATCAACTGCAAGTATTGATGGAAAATCACCTGACGTGACCTTTCCTGTAATTGTCACTCGTCGTCGTCGTCATCGTTTGAAGGGCATCCACTCCAGGCCAGACACAAACAGAACTGGGGCCGAGGGTTTATCCTTTTACTACCCCAGACTGCTGCACTGCCTGGATCAGATGCTGGCAGTGATGTTATTAAGCCAGCATCGAGTTTCGTCATCCAAAACCGTCAGACCGCGTGCTCCATGTGGTGCCCGATGTATGGGGCACATTGTTAGTACATGGTCTGCGGTTTGCTCTGAGGCGCCACACTCGCAATTCGGTGAAGGAGCGAGACCCCATTTGTGCATGGACGAATGGAATCGCCCAACACCAGTCCGCAGGCGGTTGAGCTTAACCCAAGCTGCTCGGGGTAAGCCCATCCCAACAGGCCTGACACTGGTCCCGGGCACAAAAGCACGGAGCCTGGAAGCACTTTCACAGTACTCCGCGTTCCATTTGTGATTTGTCCATTCAGAGGCGCGGATGCCAAGATTGTCCAAGAGATTCCGCGCACCTGGCACAAACGGGCGTCTGGATCTTAGTCTCACTTGGCCAGTATCTGAGGACCCACTTAAAAGACCATGCAAAATATGATCGGGGTCCAGAGATCCACGGTAAGCCAAGGAGAGTGTCGCTCCCAGTCGGCGAAGCTCAGCTGGCTGGATGCCTGAAAGTACAGGTAGGTGGTCCGTTGTCACTAAGGTGCCCAATCTAAATTTACTAGGTCGTCTGGCGATGATGAAGTTGAAACTCACCAACTTAACTGATCACTTAGCTGACACAAGTTTTGATGGGGAGGAGATGGAAGATGATGTCGATAGCGTTTGTTTAGTTCGAACAATCAGTCGTCAAATCAATCCTGACAATCCATTGCTTGTGGTCAGAGAGACTGCCAAGGATCCAATTCTTTCCCAACTAATTCGATTTGTGAAGGAAGGATGGCCGCATGCATTTTCGGAAGAGCTTAAAGACTTCAAAAAGTTGGAAAATTCGTTGTCAACAGAGAATGGTTGCGTTTTTTACGGCTTACGGGTAATAATTCCTTCAACCCTACGTAATCATATTCTTAAATTATACACCTTGGACATTTCGGCATGCAACGGATGAAACAACTTGCCAGGTCAACTGTCTATTGGCCTAGAATTGACTTTGACATTGAGGATTTATGTCGCAAATGCACTTCCTGTGGCCAATTTCAAAATAAGCCGGATAAACCTTCAATCCATCCGTGGATGATGCCAGAAAAACCATGGTCAAGACTCCACTTGGACCATGCGATCAACTTTCTGGGAAGAAACTGGTTAGTCCTTGTAGACGCTTATTCAAAATATCCTTGCATTCATCCAACAACCTCAACGTCTTCGAAAAGTACTACTGCTATACTTGAACAAGAATTTGCTCATTTCGGATATCCCCACACGTTGGTGACCGATAATGCCACAACATTCATGTCTCAAGAGTTCCAAACTTGGTGCAAACAACGAGGCATTGTACATCTCACCGGAGCACCTTATCATCCAGCAACAAACGGTGCTGCCGAGCGTTTGATACAATCGTTCAAACAGGCATTGAGAAAATCCTCGTTACCTCCAAAGGAAGCTTTGCAAGAATTTTTAATGCAGTATAGAAGGATTTCTTTTGCATCGGGACTGTCACCAAGCGAATTGTTGAATGGAAGAAGAATTCCCACCAAAATTGACACTTTGGTTCCATCCATCCCGCATCTCCTGCAGGGAAGACAGTCAATAAGTCGAACATCATTTCTCACTAGGAGACCCTTGTTACGCACTGTACTTCGGCCCTAGAAGAGATCGTGACCCACGATGGGTGCCTGCGATAGTTACGAAAGTCCATGGTACACGAAGCGTCAATGTACGAGTCATTCCTCGAGGACCAACTTGGAGAAGACATCTTGATCAACTTCGACCTCGATACGGTTCGGATCAAGATGATGATCCCTGTGAAATCCCAACGAGCGTTTTGTCTACAGAAACACTTCCAGCCGGGACTGACCACGCATCTAGTTCTTCTTCGATGAACCAACGCAACAATCCGAGACTACCAACCGGAGACGAGTACGGGCGACACAATCTACGACGATCAGCGAGAACAAAGAGACCTCCAAAAAAATATTGTTGCTAATATGTATATATATTTTTTGTCGTAGTTTATTTGGGAGGTGTTGTGATATTGTGCAATAGATGACGTAGTGTTTTTCTTAAACGCTCTAATCTTAATCAGCGCCTTCTGCTCAAACAATTATTGGACACGCGCATCTCCAAGCATAATTGTTACTAGTTAAATATGCGCCTTTATTTTGGTTTAGCAGTCAGTTCGAAGTATCAAGCTACTACAGCAAACGAACTAAAAAGCATTATATTTCAATACGGTTGTTTTTTAGCTAAGTGATTTTTGTGAATATTTATTATGTTAATGTAGCTGCGAGTTTTAAGAAGTATAGCCTAAGTAAAAAAACAAGTAGAATTAAAGGAAACCAAAAAAGGCCTCCGTTTGTCCTTAAAGCATGTGCAAGGTGTAAAAACCTTTTTTTTGTCTTCATTAATTTTACGTGTGTATTTCAAAAATAAGCAAAGAATCACTACTTGGCCGCCATAATTACGTATTAAATGCTGTGATCCGCGATGTTAAAAAGATTGTTAAAGGCTCTGTTAGAGAATGCAGCTCCATCTCAGTTTGTTTAGTTCATTATAAAGAAGGAAGCACGGCACACTAGTTTTGAAACACCCTTCAGAACGGAATTGCCAAAGCCGCGGCCCGCGAAGTCTTTTGATGCGGTCAGAAAACAAAATTTTTAAGTGTTGCTCAAACTTCAGCTAGTCCAGGTTTTCAACTTTTTTAATGACTCGGAATACAATCATTGCGTCCCAATGGAGAGTCTTATTTTGGAAAAAAACACTAACAATTTACATGAAAACAAAAAAAGAGATGTTCGATAGTATGGGAAATTCAGTCAGGGTGCTAATACTTTTTTTGGTCTTGATTTATTTTGGGAATTCTAATTTCGGTATTTAGGCGGGTGAATTAAAAATATACAATATAGCCCACAAAATACAGTATACACAAAAAGTTAAATGAAGACCAAAACAAAATAAAAAAGCTCTTCTCAGTCTGAAAGAACCAAGACCTTCTTTGTATTTCGCCAACAAACAAAAACTTTTTTATCTATGTGTGCCAATTGCAACTTGCAATAAACATCGGGAAAGGTTGAGTTAGTTGAAACAGCAGCTCGAATAGTTGAAAAAAATTACTTATAATTGTAATAGTGTTAGCAATTAAAGCTCAATAGCGATGCTTAGTCATGATAATAAACTATTAGGAATCGGTGTGGTTTAGGGCAAAACATTTTTTTAAATTTTAAAATTTGATTAATTTCTATTCTTTGAGTAGTTGTTTACATTATTTATTTTATGTCTATATTTATCCTCGCTAATATATAGGGTAAGCAATTACCCCAATCTGCTTCCGGAAATGTCAAGATATTACTGTACGCTTACAATTTAATAGAGATATGACTGAAATTTAAAACTGCTTGCCAAGACCACCAAGCAGGAAAAAGTGCCGTAAAGTGTCTTTCCCAAGAACACGAAAGAACTGCGCGAATAGGTTTTGGACTGAGACCATGTCGGTATTGATTTATTGCGAATAATAGTAAGCTAATCCGTATGAGACTAAATTATTGCTTAATAGTAGCCTATGATAGTAACTCTAGCTAGTCTGGAAGATCTTTTTCAAGTCGCAGAATTGATGGCTGATAAATGCTTGTTTTGAAAAATATGTTTTGGGTGTTAGTTGATATAACACAAGGTGGGGTAGTTGATTCACGTACCATCTGACCTGCATAAAATAAAAAATTTATTAATCTGGTTAGATTTAATAGTCTGAAACAAAGTTGTAACAAGTCAAACATTTAAAAAACTCCAGTCAGTCCAAGTTTGACAATTTTCACGTTTAAATTGAGTCTGGATCTTTAAAAGCCACGAATAAAGTCGAATTCAAGTCCATCAAATCTCGAGTTCCTTCAAGCCAAAGTGTGTAGAACTCGGGTCGCTCAGAGTCCGCGTTGATGACCAATTTAATATCCACAAGTTTTTATATTTAGGTAATTTTAAAAATGAAGACCTTTTTTTTAGAAATAAAACTGCGTTTAGAGCTTGATTAACAAACAAGTCATCTGAGTAGCTCTAATTGAGGTACTCAGCACCACGTAAGATTGACGCCGCTATTGTTAAACAATTTAAAGAAAAGTCATGTGAAAAATTTGGACAAAAGTTGGATACAGACTACAAATCGGCAAACAAAGTATTTTGGAAAAGCTTCCGTCGTTTACGTGGTAAACAAACATCAGTTGCCACCTTTATCAATGATGCTAATAGTGTGGTTCCGAAGCACCAAATGGGCATTCTAAATCGTTGAAAAGAATACTTTTGTGAGGTCTTAAATTCAGTAACAGTCCAACATTTGGAAACATTTGACGAAGATTGGAAAAAGCATATGACCGTGTTCCAAGAGACAAGCTGTGTGCAGTACTGCTGGAGTAGGACGTGAGAGGTCAGCTATTAGCTGCTATCAAATTGTTGTACAAACAATCAGAAGTCTATGCTCGTGTCAATGGCATGAAAACAAAGCCTTTTAGTGTCAGCGTTTTTTTTATTTTTTGTTCTGGGTAAAGTTGTTTGATGACAAAATAAAATTGATTGATTGATTGATTGTTGGACTACGAAACAGTTGTGTTCTTTCTCCTCTTCTGTTCGTTATATTCATGGAAAAATGGACAGAGACAATTCCTTTAATCGTGACATCACATTTAGGGAGCGTAATGCTCGGCGCCTGCTGTTTTCAGATAATCTTGCATTGTTAAGCTCAACAAAGGTGATCTCCAATATGCACTTGATTGGTTTTCGGCGCATGTTTGGATGCTGGAATGAAAATTAGTGGGGCTAAAACTGAGATTATGTGTATGTCAAGACACGCTTCCAGTGTGCTTTCTAAACAAATGGAGTAACTTTCCAGCAGACGGAGAAGCTGAAGATCTGCTGGAAGTAACTCTTATTTAGTCTGCTGGAACTGGAAGTTAAGTATCTTAATTAAGTAACGGAGAGTCACATTTTTGAGTGATGGTAGACAGAACAACGAACTGGACACACGCACTGCGAAATCAAGTGCAGTAATGCCCATGGGTTGTACTAAAACGAGAGTTGTCTACGACAGCAAAGCTTTCTGTTTTCAGATCGATTTTTTGTTCCTATCCTTACCTATTCATGAATGTTGGGTTTCTTGCAAAACGTCGGAGTTTATTCCTACTTGATAAGGTTAAAAACTGGCAATTTCTCAACATCGAACCGCTACTACTCCGCATAGAACGATCGCAGCTGCGCTGATATGGCCATGTGACACGAATGTCCCACGAGCGAACAGCAAAGCAACTGATGGATGCTCTTCCAAGTCGCGAAAGGCCTAGAGGACGACCCAGAACTCGCTGGCGGAATCACTTGAAGATCTGGTCTGGTCTTAGAATTCTACCTGTGGAATTGCCGCTAGCTGCAGGAGATCGAGATGCTTGGAGATCTCAATTCGAGCTGCTGCCCCGGCAAACTCAAAAGGACAAGCGTGCAAAGAAAGATGCACTGAATTATTTTAATGTTTTTCCCGAAAATAATGATGATGATGATCTTTTCTTTTCTCTTCCTCACTTAATTTTAAGCAACTTTTCCATCTCCAATGTGAAGTAAAATTTAAGGTTTAACACTATCTGAACGTGAGCAACAGCCAGCAAAAGAACAATATAAATTTTTTTTGACTCGAGCATTTACATCTGAAGTTGAGTTAATTTCTAGTTATTTGGAGGACTCGAGTTGACTTCGAGTTCTTTCTACTTAAAACTTGAGTCAAGTTTGAGTTCGACTCGAAGTCCTTTAAAAATTTGCGAGTGAATTGCTCAGTAACAAGTTCTAATAAAACTAGTTATGAGGTATTTTCTGGTGTTTATTAAACTGTGCAGATAGTCCAGCAATTAATCTTTTATTTGGGCTATCAATTACTTTTAGATGCGGAATACTTTTTGAATTACGCAAATTTAAATAAAATCTGTATCAAAAAATACGACCTTTTCTCAGACAAAAACTTGGCCCGCAATGAGTAAAAGTTTGGTTTGGCTTAAGAATTTAGATTTTAGAGGATATCTTGCAATGCAATGGCGAAATCTCATCAAAAGGATTTTACGAATGAGATTATTTTATTGTTATTTTTTAGCCAGCCGTCTTGAAAGCCACTTAATAAATTAGTTTTGTTTTCGCTTTTCCGTTGTAGTACTGTCAATTTCTATTGTAATTTTTAAGTAACCAATTAAGCGTCATCTCTGTAGAATTATAAATTGTTTTCAAGTAACTTCAAAAGCTCTTATAGTGTACATTTTGCTTTCTTTGCAATATCGGAGAATAACAAATTTCATAGCAATATTACCATCAAAATGATTTTGATTGAAAAATGCATAAATTTAAATTCAATTTTTAATTTTGTTTTGTTGTTATTGTAATTTGTAAAGGCACGAACTCTCCTGAAATCTTATCTTTAATCTACACAGCCGGCTGCAAACCCTATGTTTTAAGATAACAAGCCGCCACTGACTGTAAGTAAACTTCAAGTCCCTCTCAGATTGATTTTGAGTTAGCCCCTTTCAATACTGATTTTTTTTTAATTAAACGATTTTTCCCTCTGGACACTTGTTATGAAGTATATGAAATACTACTATAGATGTTTTTCACTGAATTTGCTTAATTGTGATTATTTATAGATAGGACAACTTTATTCCTACAGTGTACCATTGTGGGATATCCGAGTAGTATTAAAAACCCAAAAGTCTTTGTTGTCATATTTTCTTATTATACTAATTGTAACAATAAAAATCTAATTTGAATTTCTAAAATTAAGCAATTAGAATTCCTTATCGAAAATATTTGTACGCTGTGAGAAGAGTGGGTAGGATTGCTGAAACCTGAGGAAAAAGAAAGGATCCGTATCTACTCCGTATCCGCAAACTAAGTAAAAAGGTTATGAAAACAATATTATTATTATAAAAATCTTCAAATAATTAAGTTTGGTATAATAAAAAGCCAAAAGACAATCGGAAAGATTTCACGTGTTAACAAAAAGGCATTTACTGTTGAAATTTCTTATTGCCATAAAGTTATTATTTTGGCTCTGTTAATGCAGAAGCAGCATTCGACATCAAAATACTTTATCGTCTCATGCCAGTTAAATTTTTATGAAGAAAAATGATGAAAGAAGAATGGTGAATTTTGGTGGGATCTCTATGTCCCTCGAGGATTAAAAATGCTAAGAAAGTTTCACCAGATCAGTAGCGTGGGGTCAGGATATGCAAGTCATGCTTTGCATGACCAACAAACTTTTACGTGATGATCTTTTTTTTCTTTTTAAAGAACACCACGATTTTGGAACAAAAATTGAGAAATCTAAGACTGATTCCGAGCGAAGACTGTTTTTTTTTTTTAGAGAACACCATGAGTTTGGGACAAAAATTGGTTTTTGTCTTAGAATCTTAGACAATTTTTTTGTCCTATCCGTAAAGTATTGCATAACCAGCATTGGCATACCAATTGCATGATCAGCCTCAGAAGTCACCGCACGCCACTGCACTAGACCTATGTAGAGCAAAGATGAGCTATACCTAAAACAATAAATTATTTTTTGCTTGACTTCCGTTTAGTCTGAACGTCAAATAAAAATCTTTTTTTGACTTTATTCATCTTTTAAAAAAAGGAGTTGTTTGAAAGATTTGTACTTTTTTGTATAAATTTGATTTCCGCATGACGAGAATGAAGAGTTATACATGTTTGAATATTTTCCAGTGCATTTTTTAACTCAAAGCTTGGTCTATATCTGTCCTATATGCTTGGTGTTTGTTGATGCATTGCGATTTTTACGCTCAGCTTATACGCTCAACATACAAAATTTAATTAGCAAACGCCAAGCGTAGTCTATATGCCATTAGTAAATGGAACGGACAACGTCAGAGTAAGCCTCATTCTCATATTGATGGTTGTTGACTCGCGGATATTGAGTTAGTTTAGAACAAGGGGTTTACAACCTGGGGGTCGTGCAGGCGTCGTTTGGCTATTTTCTGAAGGTCTCGGTAACATTTGTAAAACAGGAATTTTTATTTAATGTAAAGGCTGTCTTTTGGAGATTACTAGTACAAGAAATTGGAAACAGACTTCAAATGAAGATTTTTTTTTAGAGATCATCAGATTTTTTTGGGCCAAAAACCAAGAAATCAGTGAGAGTCGTTAACCTGCTTTGAATTGGAAATTAGATCGTGGTTTAAAAAAGATTGAAAACCACTGACTTACAGTAGAACAAAGGACCGATTTAGAGTGAAGAAATTTTTTGCTTTTACTTGGCTTTCAACAGCAAAAGCATTTTTTTTCTTATTTTTCGTTAACTTAGTGAGCTCGGATTTTAACTTTAGGCTCATTGAGTACTGAGGTTTAAAACTGCCATAGACGTAAGATGGCGCTTAAGCGTGCCCTATTTAGTTCGTTTTTAGAGTTTAAATGTTAGAGGTTAGATTTAAATGTTTTCAAAATAAATGTTTTCAAAATAACACGATAAGAAATGATGAAAAAATTCCGCAAAATTATTGAAACCTTGAAAATTTAGTTTCACTGGATAGGTTTAGAGTTAGGGCTCGTTTCCACGGAATTATTTTTTTGTTTGTTTTAATGCTTTTTTTGGCTTCGTTTCGCGCTTAAACTTCCGCGAACGATAGAAACGAGCCCTGACTTCGGAACATTTTGAAGTATTTTTTTTTAAATTCAAATCTCAGTTCTTACATTTAGGCCTTAATAGCATTTGTTTTTTTTTTAATTTAATATAGCATCTGGCGCAAAAAATGTTTTTATCATATTCTAATAATGATTTTTTTAAACTAGGGTTCAATCCTTAGCGACGACTCCTGAACAAAAAAAGACCCGTTTTTAGAAACGGAAAATTTTGGTAGGCCAATAAAGAGGGACTATCGAAGAGTAACAAATTTCAAAGGCAATTGTTTCCTTATTTTACCGAGAAAATTTTTTGACGTGCTTTCATTTTCTGAACACCCTTTAAATAGATATTCTTAGGGACATTTAAAAAGTAATTCTAGTTAAAATATTTTTTATTTCAATAGGCATCTGTTAACATGGATTACTTGAATTTAGTGACATCCGCTCTTGCAAATGAGATGACATCAGAAAAAAAATTCGACTTTGGAAGCTTTTCTGAAGCGCAATTGAACGGATTCGAAGAAACCGAAGTGCTTTCATTATTCTCAAAAACAATCAGTTTCTCATTTCGCGGAGTCACGTGTTATACCGCTCTCTCTACAAACTGATGAAGAAAATCATGTTTACAAAAGTAAGTTTCAGTGTTTCTGGGATTTTCTGATATTATCATTGAAATATAGAGATCTTGTTGCTAACATCATTGTTTGAAATCTGATACGGTGCTTCTAGGAATTAAATTGAATTGGAAAATGTGTTTCAAACTGTTTATCAGTGATTGCGCCAGAGCGGCGCTTGTGACGTCACAATCGAACTCGTTCAACCCTGCTTGTTATTACAATGAAGCGTGGCCTATTAAATTGTTGACTTTTTAAAATATTTTTGGCTTTGCCACATTACGCAACTGTGGCCTTTTAAAATCGCTAGTTTAGCAAAACGAAAACGTACATGGGCTACGAGAACAATGCTTCTAAAAGTTTGCCCAATATCCCCAAAGGTGTTGGCTTTGGTTTTAGTTCTACTAAGTTCGTTTGTTCTAAAGAAAAAGTTTGATAAAAGTGTATTGCAAAAGAAATTTTATGTTTGTTTTCAATGGACATCAAATAAAAGGATGCTTTGAATACGCGCATTTTGACGAGTTTTAAGAACAAGAAAGTACAGTATAGGCTGACATTTAATTCTAAACAGTTTAAGAACCATTGCCTTAGAATTTATCTTTTCGATATTGTTTCTTTAATGTTTATGGAGCGTTATTTATAGTTACAGGTAAATAAAAGACGCTCGGTTTAAAGCTTGTTTAAGAACTGTTAGGAAATGGAAAAGTTAGAATGGAGAAGGATAAAATTCTTGCAATACAGAAGACTTTCTTTAAAATTTTTTTTGTTTGCTTTTTAAATTCTAATTTCTAACCTTTTTTTGGTTTTGTTTGTTGACCGTTTTGCCAGGGTCTTATTTGACATTCGTAATTGGAATAAAAAAAAAACATCGAAGCAAGTTCACGTGAGTTTGTCTCAACTTTAAAATTTAAACAAATTTAATCAAACACACGCCCTTATTGTGTGATGCAACTGAAGTTGAAATTTTTCGGCGCCTTTTGAAAATAGCAGTATAAATTTGTTCTACAGTACTCGTTCGCTTTGTTCAACATCAAACACCTCGGCTTGACGTCTTTATTAAATGAATGTGTCCTTTAACTTTATTTTTTCAAATTTTACCTTTTCCTTCAACCTTATATTTTCAAAACAAAAAACTTTTTCTCCCAGAAAAAGGTTATAATTTATTGTCTTGATTGCCGTTTTTTTCAGAAATGTAAGAATACATTTTGCCAAATCGTGTTAGAAATATCGATAATAAACGATGATCATAAAAATTCTTACACGCTTTCCATGGATACCCATCCATACTACGAGGATGACGATCTAAAAATTATTTCAAAAAAAAAGATTTGTCCTGTAACTTGTTCGATCATAAGGTGACTTTGAAATTGTTCCGCGCGTGCGAAATCAGTGCGATCACATAGTTGGACATCATGACAGAAATGGTGATGAATGATCTCTAGGATGTAAACAACAAATTTTGTAGCGTTACAACCTCTTATATAAAAATCAATGAAATACTATACTGACACGGCAGCTTGAGTAAAAATTCATTAATCGGAGAAAAAATTATCTGACCAAAGTAAACCGTTTAAAAAGAAATGTTCCTTCTTATGAATATATTAACCTGGTTGTCCTCGGTTGTAGGTAAGCAGGGGAATTCGTTGCAGAATTTATCGCAAGGTAACTATCTCAAAGGCACAGCGAAAAGTACTGGGTTAGACTGAGTATCGAAATCGCGTTCTTCTGTTCTCTAGTCAGAGTCTTGTTGCACTAAACCAAGATATGTGTAATGGGTAAAAATTGCTAAGCATACAAAACGAACCTAAATTACTGCTGTGCACCGTAAGTTTAATAAAGCAAATTTATTTATTTTAAGTCCGTCTTTAACCTAGTTCACATTAAATAAAAAATCCAATGTGACGGTGCTTGAAGAAAGTAAACTAGGCGATATTTTGTTTGACATTGTTTAAGACTTCGTGATCTCTTCGTGATCTCTGCGTGATTTCCTCGTAATAAACAGCAAATAAAAGCAGGTGAAATGAAATTAACTTTTTTATATTTTTGTATTTTCATCTCTATATTTTTCCTCCTGATTTACAGGAAAGCGTGGGAGGCATTTATGCTTAGGACAATGGTCAGGCAATTCCCCGATCTGCTTCCGGAGATGCCAATATATTGTTATCCGGTTGAAATTTGTTATTTTATTTTTTAAATTTTTTATGGAGATATGACTAAAATTTAGAACTGCTTCTCAAGACCAAAAGCGGAGGAAAGAGCCGTATAATGTTTTTCCCAAGGACACAACAGAATGGCGGAGTAGGTTTCCATCAGCGTTTTGATCAAACAAAGTGCAGAATTGTTTAAAAAGGTTGTTGCCACAGAATGCTGGTATTTTAACCAAACTGTCCTTGATCACTTGTAAGTAATTATTAACCCAAGCAAATAATAATTAATCATTTCCAAGCTGAAACAAGAATGAGTTTTTACAAGAACTTCAAATGTAATCTAGTGATGCTTTTGTCATTGTAAAAGAATGAGTCATTTGGATAACACAACATTAAACATCTATAAACCAGTAAAACCAGCTTTCGAATACTATGTCAATATAAACTTTTTAATATAAAATCATTTTTTCACAATTTTTTACTTAGCATGGTATCTAAAAATTTTTCTAAAACTTAAAGGAAACTTTTTTGTGTTACTAGGAACAAAAATTCGACGTATATAATAATTTGCTCTGATATTCAGCTACTGTTTTGATACGTAATAAACCAGATATCAATAATTCCTAAAAATAGGAAACAAACATCTGTGCAAATAAATGTTCTGTGACGTTGATGGTTTTACTTTGCAACTAAAGTATTATTATTTTAAACTGCCAAAAAATGTAAATTACGAGCGGAGGTAAATATTTTCACAGTAAGGGTTAGCATTAAACTTACATAAAAAGAGGAAAGTCTTAGATCACATCAAAACATTAACTAAAGCTTCTTTATTTGCAGGTTTAAAAATCTAAAAGAACATTAAAGTAAAATCAATATTTGAAGAAAAATCAACTCTTATTGTTTTAAGTTTTTGCGCTTGAGATGCGAACTTATCAAAATTTTAAAGCGGGTTCGAGTCTCTGGTCCAGCCTAAGGTTGTTTAAAAAGCTGAAACTTCTTTAATCCGTGTACATCTAGGTTAATTGAACTGATGAATGAATATTTATCTATTTTAAAGCAAAATAAAACTATACTAGTAGGTGGTAAACGATATTCGATTTCAATACTTTCAATGCTTGTATGTTATTTACGCAATTATTGCCATGACTTAGAACAAGTAGTTTTCATCTTTTTTTTAGTTTCATGCCCCTTTCCAAAAGTTATAGAAGCTACGGATGCCTAAATGCCTTTTACAGGGTGGGGCAGAGCAACTTGCTTATTTGGAATATCAATTAATGCACAAGTAATGCATGTAGGGTGTCCCAAAAAAATGTATACACACTTTAAATAATTGTAAACCAAGCGTTTATTATTATTTTTTTAATTTTCAACATGTAAAAGAATTTACAAACATTCTTTTATCATCTTGTCACTCCCACTTCTGAAACTGATGTCTGTTCTGGTCCAGACACTGCCAGTAACGCAAAGCGCTAGAATAGCACACATCATGAAACAATTTCCTTGGTATTTGCGTGGATTCTTGTTCAATGTTTGCTGTCAATTCAGCGATTGTTGTAGGTTTCATTGCGTAGACTTTGTCTTTTAGGTTTACCCTATTTACTCGTCGTCGTCGTTTGAAGGGTATCCACTCCAGGTCAGACGCAAACAGGACTGGGCCCGAGTGTTTATCCTTTTACTACCCCAGACTGCTGCACTGCCTGAATCAGATGCTGGCAGTGGTGTTATTAAGCCAGCATCGAGTTTCGTCATCCAAAATCGTCAGACCTCGTGCTCCATGTAGTGCCCGATGTATAGGGCACGCTGTTAGAACATGGTCTGAGGTTTGCTCAGAGGCGCCACACTCGCAATTCGGTGAAGGAGCGAGACCCCATTCGTGCATGGACAAATGGAATCGCCTAACACTAGTCCGCAGGCGGTTGAGCTTAACCCAAGCTACTCGGAGTAAGCCCATCCCAATAGGCCTGGCACCGGTCCTGGGCACAAAAGCACGGAGCCTGGAAGCATCTTCACAATACTCCGCGTTCCATTTGTGATTTGTCCATTCAGAAGCGCGAATGCCAAGTCTGGCAAGGTTGTCCAAAAGATTCCGCGCAGCTGGCACAAATGGGCGTCTGGATCTTAGTCTTACTTGGCGAGTATCTGAGGACCCACTTAAAAGACCATACAAGATATGATCGGGGTCCAGAGATCCACGGTAAGCCAAGGAGAGTGTCGCTCACATTCGGCGAAGCTCAACTGGCTGGATGCCTGAGAGTGCAGGCTGCGAGAAAGCAACTACCATCTGGACCACCCTGTTTAGTACCCTGTTTACTAATGCTTGGCATGAAAGAGTGTTGCAGTAAGTTCAAGTAAACTGGAACAGTCACAATAGCATCGAAAAAGAATGGTTCAATTAATCCTCTTGACGATAAGCCGCACCACACTGTAATTCCTAGTAAATTGACATGATGGTCGACAATAACATGTGGATTCTCAAAGTTGTGAGAACTAGCAGTGACAAAACACTAGAATAATGTTTGTAAATTCTTTTACATGTTGAAAATTAAAAAAATAATAATAAACGCTTGGTTTACAATTATTTAAAGTGTGTATACATTTTTTTGGGACACCCGTATATATGTAATTCTTTGAACTGCAACCAATACAACATTTAAATTTTATTTTTTACGAGTTTTAAAGATGATATTAGTAAGATGGCGTCGATTCTTCTCTATACACTGAGTTAATCGAACTCTGAAGTTTCGGTCAACTCTTTCCAGCATATCGATGGGTGTGTTGGCGACAGGTATGTTGTTTTTCAGGTGAGTCAAGGTGCTAGGACAATTGTTGTAAACAATTGATTTCAAATATCCCCATAAAAAATAGTCACATGGTGATAAATCAGAGAACCGTGCTGGCCAATGCAGATTGCCCCTCGAGGAGATGAGATGTCCTGGGAAGTTCTGCCGAAAAACAGTTATTGACGCGCGCGCTGTGTGTGCCGTGGCACCCTCCTGCTGGAACCACACATTTTCCACATCCATCTGGTTCAGTGCTGGCAGGAAACATTCATTAATCATGTTGACATAACAATCAGATGTCACTGATACTGCCTGTTCGTTTTCTTCTAAAAACCATGGGGCAATTTTGCCAACTCGCGATAGTGCACACCAAACAGTTACACGTAGTGCATGTAGAGGACGTTGGTGAAGTTCTCTGAGATTTTCAGGACTCGAATAACGCATGTTTTGCTTATTTACAGATCCCGAAAGATGGAAGTGAGCCTCATCACTAAAGAAAACAAGTGTGTCGTCAGGCAAGCCCAAAAGCGCTTGACATGCATTTTCACCAGCAATAAAATCGCGTGGATTAAGTTCCTAAACCATAGCCAATTTGTAGGGATGAAATTGCAATTCTTCATGGAGGATTCGTCTCACAGAACGAGCAGACAACCCAAGAGCAGATGCGTGTTTGCGGGCAGACCGTCGGGGAGATCTCAAAACAGATTGTCTTACCGCTTCAATGTTTTGGGGTGACCTTGCTGTTCGTGGAAGGCCAGGTTTCTTTTTCTTTACATTACCCGTTTCCCTGAAGTTTACATCACCCGTTTCCCTGAAATTTACATCATCCGTTTCCCTGAAGTTTACATCACCCGTTTCCCTGAAGTTTACATCACCCGTTTCCCTGAAGTTTACATCACCCGTTTTCCTGAAGTTTACATCACCCGTTTCCCTGAAGTTTACATCACCCGTTTCCCTGAAATTTACATCACCCGTTTCCCTGAAGTTTACATCACCCGTTTTCCTGCAGTTTACATCACCCGTTTCCCTGAAGTTTACATCACCCGTTTCCCTGAAATTTACATCACCCGTTTCCCTGAAGTTTACATCACCCGTTTCCCTGAAGTTTACATCACCCGTTTCCCTGAAATTTACATCACCCGTTTCCCTGAAGTTTACATCACCCGTTTCCCTGAAATTTACATCACCCGTTTCCCTAAAGTTTACATCACCCGTTTCCCTGAAGTTTACATCACCCGTTTCCCTGAAGTTTACATCACCCGTTTCCCTGAAGTTTACATCACCCGTTTCCCTGAAGTTTACATCACCCGTTTCCCTGAAATTTACATCATCCGTTTCCCTGAAGTTTACATCACCCGTTTCCCTGAAGTTTACATCACCCGTTTCCCTGAAGTTGTTTACCCATGAAACAATCGACTGCCGACCAGGAACACAACCACGGGGGGCAATATTGAAATGTCTAGGGAATATACGTTGCGTTGCGACAATTGAGCGACCGCTTGAAAAAAATGCTTCAATAGCGAAAGCGCGTTCCAATTTCGTTTACTCCATAATGCTCATTGGGGTTCCTGAAAATAAACAAAAAATAAGTAACACACGTTGAGAACCAAACTTTAAGCCCCACCCTTTCAAATAAGTCCATCCCTACCATCCACAGAGCTACCATCGCTTCAGTGTGCCAAATTTAAATAAGCAAGTTGCTCTGCCCCACCTGTATTTACCGCTTTGACCCCCTCCTCTTTTTTTGTCTTTACTTTAAGTTTAACATTTCGACGTGTTGCGGCAAATGCGAGATTCAAAGCCGTATTTTCGTTTATTTTGCGTTGTGTTATAATTATTTTTACTGCTTTTTTCCACCATTTCTTTATTATTTTCTTGTGTTGCATCCAAAGGGTCAAATTTTATTAATTTAAGAAAAAAAAAAAAAAATACAAGTTTGAAGCAAAAGTACAATGTTGTGGTTTCTTTTCAAATTGCAAGAAAAATCAAAGAAGAAACACACAGAAGGCAGTAGCGGCCTCACCTTTCTGAATTAGATTAAAAGAAAACAATAAAAATTCGCTAACGCTACAATGTCCTGTCCACCAGTTTTCGGAAAGAAGCGTTACGTTGAATTTAAAATTAAAAGACAAGAAAAGCTTGAAATTAAAAGACAAGAAAAGCTTCGCGTTAAACAAGAAGCATTTTCGTCCTCAAAATTTCCAAAAAATCGAAGTGAAGACTTTCTTTTAATCTTCAACTCAAAATGCCACCTGAAAAATGTTTTCCGGTATGGTTTAAGGTAATTCCAAAAAATTACGTTGAAATGAACGGCCAAAAAAGTCCTTTTTTTAATTCTCAAGAGCTGCCGCCAACGCCGGTTTGTATCTTAGGCTGAATTTGAATTCTTACTAGAAGTTTGTGCTGAAGTGGTAAAACAAGCAAAACACGTAGTTTGTAACTTAGTACAAGGTTATGATAAAAAAATAATTCTTGACAACTAAACTATCGATACAGAAAACAATCCGATATATCCGTAAAATCGCTAATAAAGATTATCATCATAGTGGCTGATATGACCGGTACCGGTATTTTGCCGATATTATCGGTTCAACTTTAAAATTTATTATTCAAGGCAGATCTGGAATCTTGCAATAAAGAAAATGAACAAAAACAAAAGACGATATTATGATATTGCTTTCATAACGTCCCAAAAAACCAATGCTCCTTGCTGTTGTTTTAACAAAAAATATTATCTGAAAATATACATCTTCAAAAGTTCCTTTTATACATTTTAATTATTCAATATCTTATTAATAATTAGACGTGATATAATGCAATTTATAAAGCGTAATCGAATCAAAACTTATAAAGTAAATCTCCTGCTAATAAAAAACGTATTTTTTGTGAAAATAAACTCTTTAGCGCCCTAGCTAACCAATTTTTGCATCAAATTTACGATTTTTGACCGATTGACCGCCGAAGATGAGGCAAAACAATAATCTAATGGTATAACAGTTTAAAAATACGATAAGATTTTTAATTAAAAAATATAGGACCCCTGCTGAAATATGCTTTCGAAACACCTGCCTTTAAACCTGCTTTTGGTTGTACCTTTCAAAATATTATAATTGCAGAAGGCTAAAAAACATGTAAAAATAGCTATTTTCTTTGCAGACAAATTCTTTGTGGACAAATGTATGCACAACATTCAAATTGACGATTATGAATAAAGTTTGGACGATGATTTTTGTGTTCACTATTTTTTCCAAGTCCAAATCTGAGTCCAGCTTCAAAGCATCCGTGTTTTTGAATCTTTAAATCATATTAATATAATTGTTAATAATACTATTTCTTTCCAGGCTTTATTTGCCTTTTTTACAGGTAAAAGTATGAATTAGCACAATGGTTTTTTCTAAAAAAGATTCATAAATTTTTTAAAATAAAACCGTCAATTTACTTTCATTTACTTCAAAAGTTTTTATTTAAAAACCATTAATTTGTTGTTACATTTTCTCAACCTCTAACGTACTTTAAACTGATGTTTTTCACCAGTGTAGTCTGAAAAAAATTTGTAGAACATTGAGAGTTTAAACAAAATCAACGAATTTTTTGGCAAATCTACCATTACTGTAGTTTTGTACTTAAAAATTAACAAAATGAGGTCAAAAAGCACTTTTAAGATTCTGTTTGGATTGAAAACATTTTTCTGGCCTTTACTTCAATTTTATTTTGTCAAAAGTATCTTTTTGGTCTTTAATTATTGTAAATAGTTTTTTGGAGTCCGAAAAGATTTTCCAAATGCGGGATAAAGTAAAAAAGCACTACTTTAGTCGATTACGGTTTACTGAGAACAGGAAAAACCGCACAAATAAAATTTTAGTAAATCTTTGTGATGTTTATTTACAAAATGCTATTCGTTTGATCCTTTTTTCTGCTTTCAGACATTACTGAAATAAAGAATTTTGCTGTAGTTCTTTATTTCAAGTTCTCTCCTCCCCAATTCTTCCCACACTGGTCACGAGTCATTTCGTCCCTAACATGGCCCTGCTTTAGAAGAGATTAGTGATCCTTTGCGACCTTAAAACGTAAATGGCGACATTGCTTTCAGTTTAACAAAAAAAACAACTTTAATTGTGCAACGTTTTAATGCTGGACGAGTTCAAATAAACGACACGAATCCGCACGCTCAGCACACACAAGCACGCAAAACAAATTGTGAAGTTCACAAACAACCCTTGGCATGTCAGTGTGAGAAGCGATTTCTGAAGAGATAAAAGGCTTTTATAGAATATTTTCATTGTAGTTGGTTTGCGGTTTGTTGTTTTTTAAAAAGAGTGCAAATGCAGCTTATTACGTGTTTTCGAGTCTTTTTGCATTTTTTGCTTGCTTCATCCGTTCAAAAACAAATGAATGATTGCAAGAGCCACAAGGTCATAAAAACATTCTCGTGTAATTTTTCAAATAATATACTTCTATATAAATTGGATTTGTGTGAGCATTACTTTTTCAATATCGCAACAACTTCTATTTGGTGATTCTTGTAAGCGCAACAGAGCACTATGCAAACAATCTATTAACAAGTGCTTTTTTCAAGCGCTCAATTATCAGCTCTTGATTGGTCAAGTTGTCCGATTCTTGTAGCTAACTAAATTATATGCAAATATATTGATTGAATTAGTTTTTAAAATCTAACGTCGAAGGGCGTTTTTAACTTTTCACTTTTATTGGGAGTATTAATACTGCTTGTGGGAAGTCCCGTGAGCTTATGCTTGCCGCATTTATGGCACAAATAAGATTGCGGGCCGCAAATCCCGGGACACAAAATTATTTTTTGACATATGGTGTAATTAAGTGCCTAATGTTTACTTTAGCGTCTAAACTAGATAAGGTCTGCTAAAAAGTTACGCTCCTTTGCAGTCGCAAATTTTTTAAAATCAAAGTAAACCAGGAAAAATATTTTTAGACTTAAAATGGCAAATTAAAATCCAATTGGTCACAAATAATCACTGGAAATTGTTGGTTTGATATCTAATACTTGATTAGGTACAAATGTTCTGTCTTCATACTTGACATTGTTTTTTGCTTAGGCCTACTGAGCTTTCCATGCTTAATTTTAAAATATTTGCAATCTCAACTTTGACCAACAAAGATAAAAGAACAGCCTATCTGTCAGCCTGGTTCTCTAAGTAGTTTTAATAACTTATATTAGAAAGAATCGTTTGCAATTATAATTAGACCCAAACAACGCCATCATTTTTAATGCAGATTTGCGAATGTTATTGCAATCTTGATTGTTTGCGAATGAAAATAAAGTAGGTATTCCAACTTCATTATACTTTACTTTTAACACAAAACTGGACTCAATTGTTAACGGTTCCATTTGGATGGGCAATATCATAAATAAAAGGAAATGAAAATGACACATATTGGTCTTCTATGGATAAAAAATAAAAAATTGAATTTTTTAAAAAGACCTGAAACAAAATTGATAAATTTCTTAATGTCCTATAAAGGTTCTAAATTGATGGATCCACTTTTTTCATTTGCAAGTTGTTAGATAGAGAAAAATGAGCTAAAATTGCACAATTCCGATCAAATCTTAGTCAATTACGCAAGATATTTCAAAAGATCAAAGCTCATAAAAATCACAGTTGAGCAAGCCACAATAATCAGAACCGACAGCCACTTGCCTGACTTGTGGTGTGAAGCAAGCTGTGTTTTGTTTCTTTAAATGATTGTAGAGAAATTAGTTTACACTTGATTTTACATTAACATTTCAATCCATCGAACTGTTTTTTTACATTTTTTCTTAGAGTGACAAAAACCTTTTTTTTATTCTAAACTAATTTATCACAAATAAAAAAATAGAAATCATGTTATTGAAAAAAAATACCCTTTTTAGTCATTTTAAAAAAAAGAAAAGCAGAGACTAAACACTTCATAAAATTTTGAGAATTTACCGTAAAGATTGTTCTTGTTTTCAATTATAAGATAGAAGAAATTTTTTTGGGGAAAGCACGTGAAGTACATTTGTTAGAGTACAGTAGAATTTTGTGTTTGAGTTGCGGCAAACTGACTCCCTTACCGTTCTTATGCAGCTCAGAGAATTAATAAATAATTGTTACGTACAAGTTTTTCTTCGTTTTAGTTTTTTTTTTACTTTAAAAAGAAATCAATAAAATGCAAACTCATAAACATCATGCCATAGCATTTCGCAAACGTTTTTTTTTTTTTTTATAATTGAAAAACCGTCAATTGCAGTGTCAAGAGCTTAAGATGATGCAAAAGTTATGTGTATATTTGCAACAATCAATAAAAATTTTTCCAAAATACTGCAAAATATGCATTTTTTAAAAATTTGGCTTTGGGCTGTTTGTTTTAAATGTAAGGCAATAAAAAATTAATTTTTCTAACTAAATGATAATATTCTTTTTACGAATTCTATTTCTTTATACATTTGGAAAGAGGCTTTTTATGGTATTGGAAAAGAGATAATTGTTTTATTTAAAGCCGAAATTTCTTGTGAAACTGTTGTTTCTATCTACCTACGAGCCTATGTAGCCTTGTGTATGTTTATTTATTTTTCAGCCGTACCAAAACAAATCAAAGCACAAAATACCTTAAAGGCTAATAAAAAAGAAGCAATGTAAAAATGATATACGTCAAGGCTTGTAAATAATACATTTTATAGATAATGTTTGTTTACGGCACCTGGGCACCTCAAAACTATACAAATGTAGTCTCGAGTGAAAGACCCCTGTAAATATTTTCTTCATGGAAATACCGACATCTTAAAGAATAATTAACACTTTCTTAAAAATGCTATAGTGATAATTTTCGTTTCATCAAAAGATTAAGTCTGCCCCTTCTATTCTAGGCCTATTCACTTTATTTAGATTTTTTTTTGACACATTATTGCTGTTTGCTGTTTAGCATTTTCTCAGTAGTCTTGACATTATCAGAAACAATTTTTTACTGAAGAATATTAAAAAACAGTTTTAAAGAAAAACGGTCTTCACTGTTTAGATTAGTGGTTCTAAACCTTTTTCTACCTGCAGCACATTTTGGGACTTTTTCGAAATTTTCGGCACACTTGGACAAGATTTCTTGCTTTTCGTCCTCAAAAATAGTGTTCTTAAAAAAAAAAAGTCTTTACTTTGAATCTGTATCAAAATTTTTGATTTTCGTTCCTAAAAAGTAGCGTTATCTAAAAAAAAGTTGCGAATCAATGGATTAATGTTTTTTTAAATGTTTCGCGGCACACAGGTTAAGAAGCATTGGTTTAGACCCTTTACCTTGTTGTACAAAACAGCAAGTTTGACGGAGAATATTTTTATAACAACTTATGAAAATAAAAATAAATATATGATTGTCGTTTCGACCTTCAAGGCGGCAGTCCTGGACAATTTCCAAACCAGCTAAATCAAACAGTGCCGCTGACACCTATTGATTGTTTGACAGCACCCCGTAAATAGCTTGGCTGCCCCAGTGCAGTGTTGTGGAATGGGCACTTCCTCCTAACATTCTTCGGCGCATAATCAAAGGTTGATTTTTTTATATAAAAAAGGGCTGACTAGCTACAGGCAGCTTTTTTATATGCTTTCTATCCTCTTACAATATTTTGATTGCGGTTGGTAAGCTTACGTCTGTAAGACTTTCATTCATAGCAAGTCTTGTATAATTTGTTATTAACCACCTTGCCTTGTCAATGAGATTGGTAAAAAAAAAAAAAAAATTAGAGAACTCTACTAAGTAGAGAACTGCAAACTTTCGTAAACTTTGACTACTGGAGGTTATTGCATTGCAAAACAAAAATAAATGTTAATAAACTTTGAATTATCATTATCATAATCACCTTATCATCATAATATTTAACTTAGGTTCAAAATACGGTAGCCTACAATAGAATTTTGACAGAGTGAACATTTTTGGCTTTGTGGCTGCTTAACTTCAGTTATATAAGATAAAATCTCATCATGCTTCACAAGAATTTTCTCAATTGTCATTAGGGACAAAAAAGGAAACACTTCATAATAAAAATAAAAAGAATAAATTAAATAAAGGGAAACACTGATGGAGTTTAATGCGCGTCATTAGCAAAGTCTTATCAATTATTTATACAAGTTTATTTTGACTTGCGTTACCGTAAGTCTTACAGCAAAAGCGTAACAAAATATCAAACCTATAACTACTTTTAGAGCAAAAAATAAACGGTTATTTTTTGCTCTAAAAGTAGTATTATAAACGGTTATTTTTTGCTCTAATTGTCTGTTTTACCTTTTCAAAACAAACGTTCTTGATTCTAAATAAGGATATATTTGAGTTATTTTTTCTAATGAAATTAAGTTTGAATTACGTAATTATGCATAGGTATGTTTGTAAATGGGAGCCAAATCATTCTCCGCACTGAAAATTGTTAAAGCCTTTTTATTACCTTTTTATTTTTTTATATTTGGCACAAGGTTTTCTACTAAATAATCAATAATTTGTGCCAAATCACACGTTGCTTTTTAGTAATGTTTTTTGTAACTTTTTTGAGAAGAATTTGTTTATAGTCGACAATAAAAGACTTTTTATTATTTTTATTTTAGAGTGAAGAGCGTAAACTGCAATCGATGTAGTGTAGGAATTGATGTGCCTGGCATTGTTAGTTCAAGGGACCTCATATCCCGTATTCGTATAACATGAATAACATCTTTTTTTTGAAATAAACAAATTTTATTAAAAATCAACTAATGCATTTATAAATTTAGGTTGTTTTAGTCTTTATTTTTATTTTACACAAACCATATTGACTTTTAAAAAAAAATGAACAAAATTTGTGAATTGAGGAAATATTCGCAATTTTTACAATTTTCATTCTGTTATGCACTACATTACCATTACCACTAAAAAAATCTCAAAAACTCCTACTCAGCATTAATACTGAAAAATTATACATAATTTTCAAAACAGAAACAAATATATATTTAAAAAAGCTGAGCTTGTCATAATTTGTACCGTCACAATGCAACAAACAGCTTAACTGAAGTTTATCATAGCTCAAAGTATTTTGCAACAAAATAAACGTTGATTGACTACATAGCATAAAGGCTCGTCTCCACTACAAGCCGTTGGTGGGATTGTTCTTTGCTTTTTTATTGATTTTTTTACTTCTCTCAACGCTTAAGTGTAAAAAAATAATCTACAAACAAGAATAATTCCGCCAACGCGCGTATTGGAAATAGACTTTGAACTCGGTCTCATACGAAACAAGCTGAGAATTTTTTATTACTTTGTTTTACAACTACAGCGTAGTTTGTTTAATGCTTTGTAAAAAACCTGATAAATCGAAGTTCTTCGAGCGATCTTGTTATTAAATGGAAATCTTTTTTCCCGATAATCACTAAGGGCTCGTTTTCACAGCGAGCGTGTGAGGAAGTATTCTTTGTTCGTTTTACTGATTTTTTTTGCTTCGCTTAGCGCTCGCTTAGATTTTAAGCGCGGAAAGGTCAATAAAAGAAACAAAGAGCTCCATTCCACGCTTGTAGTAGAAACAAGCCTTAATTGTTAATAACTAAAGCAAAGTGTATTTTGAATCTATCAATTCGTGAGTTGATGGCAGAAAGAAACAATATTTTTCGGGTCGCTTTAAGTTTAAATATCGTTAATTGAAAAAAATTTGCAAAGCTTAAAAACTAGTTTAAAAATTTTTTTAAATTTTATTCGATTCTAAGAATGTAAACAGTCACTGCTAGTTGCGCTGTTTCGTAAAACGATTCTTAGATGCAAACTTTAAATAAACAGAAAAAATTAAATGAAAAAACATTGTTTTGAAATATTAAAAAGTTATTTTAAAGTGATAAATTTTGGATATATCATTAGCTTAAGGGCTTGGTTATTTTAGGAAAACATCTATAACTTCAAATAAATATATATAATTTTCTTTATACACGCAATTTTCTTACAGAATTTTGAAATGTTGAGAGCAATACAATGAATGGTGCGAGTATGCCTAAAAACTCTTTTACAAAAGTTTAAAACTATAACAGAAGTCTGGTTTTTCAAGCTCCCAACATCCCCAAACCAATAAAATTTTTTTCTTCAATTTGAAAAAAACTCAATTTTGTTCAAATTCAAACAGGGCCTCGAGTCGGCCAGCCGGTCGCGAACCGGACCTAAATTAGTTGTAATTTCAGTATCAGATTCGAGAAGCCAAGTTTTTCTTAAGTTGTTATAAAGTTCCGATAAAATTCCTAAAGTTTCTCCTATGCTTTTCAAAACAAATTTTTTTGATCGCAAATAAAATAAATTTCCGATTTAAAAAATTTCTTTCCCAACCAAACTTTAAAAAATGTCGCTTGCAGTTATGAAATCGAGACAGCATCAAATACCTTTACTGGAAACCCTAAGATCTTACATTTTCTTCGGCTATTTCGAGTATGAAACAAGCAGGTCTTGACATAGTCCGTGAATTTTTTTCTGCATTTCCGTTCAATCATACCAATAAGTGTTGAGGTGCTACACACAAAAACCATAATTTTGTCATGTTAGTGTAAAAATTTTCAACTAAACGCACTGAAAAGAAAACGATTAAAAACTAATGAAAAGATTTAAAATAAGGAAAACCAACAACAATTGGCATAATGAGCCGAATAAATAGAGCAATTAATTGCAAATTCCGCACCGAAAATCTTACATTTGCCATTTTTGCCAAAAAAGACAGTAAGATGCCAGCAGTTATCGTGGCTCAAAATGACTAAACGACGATTTGCAAACTTTTTTTTTGAGAAAAGCAAAAGAAAGTTTTATAGTTTTTAAAACACTTTTTCTCAAATTAAGATTCAAAGATTGTTTTTTTGGGAAAATGATTAATAAAGAAAAGCAAACCTTATCATATAAACATTAAATTCGACACCGGATGAAATGAATCAGTCGAATTCTTCAGTGATGAGAAAGAAAGTCATAGTTAACTTCATGACGGCATCACTATGCTTTAAATTTAACAGGTCATTTACACACCGGTGTTTGAGGTTTTAACTTGAATAAACAAGTTTTAATTTTGATCTTCTTATTCATAAAATTTTATTTTTCAGTCGGCAAAACCGAATTAAGCTATGATCAGTATGATGAGTCACTGCTTTTTTTTTCATCAAGAATATCAGAATGCGAATGAAGAAACTTGGTAAAATGATGATTTGTTAATATATCGAATAAATAAACTTCCATTAAAAATGTTTATCAGCAAATAACTTTTGAAATCTTGCTAGCCGAAAATAAAATGAAATTATGATGAAATTTTGTTTAAGGGAAATAAGATAAAAAATTCGCTTTAGTTTTCTAATTAAGTTTAAAGCACAACTAACCCTATTACTGTTCCAATTTTGTTTTTCAGAACAAAAGTAAAGCCAACATACTTCGAAGCATAGTTCAATGGGAACATTTCGGAATTATAACTCATTCCATCATCAACGGCATAAAACTATTGTTGAAGTATAAAATTTAATGTTCAATGAAGTTGATGATGGAATGAGTTACAATTTTGGAACGTCCTCAATAAACCATGTTGCGTAGTACAGGGTGTCCATAAATTATCACTACAACTTCAAAAATTTGCCATAAACCATTTTGACTTTATTTTAGTACAGTTTATGCAAAAGAAAAAAACCAACATTTCGAGTTTTTATCTAACTACGCTTTTCTGCGTTTTTGCCTTTTTGCTATATTTATTTAATTATTTACTTATTTTTTGTCTTTTTGTAGATTCTCGAACTCCTTAAAATGAGCACTGTCCAGAAAAAGGCCCAGTGCGTGTCTTGGTTTATAGAGACAAAATCAGAAACCCAAGACCAGAGAAACTTTTGAACTAACTGTCCGATATTATCTCTATAAATTAAGATAGGCATTGGTTTTTTTCAGGACAGTGCTCATTTTAAGAAATTTGAAAATCACCAAAAGCAATAAGTAAATGATTAAATAAATACAGCAAAAAGAAAAAAAGGCAAAAAAAAGCATAATTAGATAAAGACTGGAAGTTTTTGTCTTTCCTTTTGCACAAACTGTACTAAAATAAAGTCAAAAATGGTTTATGGCAAATTTTTAAAGTTGCAGTGATAATTTATTGACCCCCTGTATATTGGCATTACTTTTTTCAAAATTAGTTAAGCATTTCCAATTTTATGCTTTACAATTTTGTATTTGATTCGTTAATAAAGCCATGACTTTGATTTGACGTATAATTAAAAAAATAACTTACTTACTTTGCATTTTGTAATTGCGACTCTAGCCAAGCAAGTTGTGCCTTCTTTGGAAGCATCTTTGGCAGTTTGAAATATTATTTCAGAAATGCATCGTTGATTTTTAGCGATACTAAAAACATTGTTTTATTCTCTTGTTTAAATATTTTGTTTTCAATTTCAATTTAAAATTTTATTAAAACCATGTTTTAACACAGCTTCTGAATGTTATCATTTTATATTTTAAGTAAAGCAATTTCCTGAAGGTCGCATTTCTATTTATATAACCTAACATATTGTTTTATGCAGTACACGCAGGTTGAGTTCTCAAACGAATAACTTTTAAACAAAGAAAAAATGACAAGCAATTAATTTTATTGAGTTTAATAGCGAAATCTTTATCTTTTTAAAATGTTTATTTTAGATTATTTGAATTATTAACTTTTATTCATCGCAGACCTTTTTATTCTACAAGTCGTGTAAATATTTCTAAATAACGCTGAATGATAGGCAGCCAAACGAAAGTTTGGATATAGTGCTCAAGAACAAGAGCTAGTTGATTAGAACATATTGAGCATTTGGGATTTTGTCTCCAGTAAAAAGAAGGTTATGAAGAATCTATTTTTAAAGAGGCTTAATTGTGGACAACGTGGTCGTTGATTGTGATTGAAAAGCACCTTGATTGTGATTGAAACGGTCGTTGTTCAAAATCTATTTTTGCCATTCTGTTGTGTCTTTGGGAAGGATACTTTACGGCACTCTTTCCTGCTCAGCGGTCTCAGCAAGCACTCTAAATTTCAGTCATATCTCTATAAAACTATAAAAAAATTAAAAATATTTAATTGAACAGCAATAACTTGGCACCTCCGGAAGCAAGTCGAGGTAATTGCTTGACAATGCTCTGTTTATAGCGTCGCCGAGGCTTTCCTGCAAGTCAGGAGGATAGAAATAAAAGCGAAAAAAACTTTTATCTAGTGGCTGCCCCTTCCCACAACCTTAACAAATTAAATATGTAAAGAAAATATTTTTAGGTTTACTTGAGCCAATATGATAGGGGTCTTTTTTTTTTACAAATTTCACTATGATCAACAAACAATTGTATCACCAGCAGGGTTTGATTGATTTTCCGGTACTTAAACCTCATTTAAAAAACTTTTTATCTCCTTTTTTTCGAATAAAAGTACTGCGAAATCCGTCAACAATTTCGCGTAAACGAACATGCGCTGTTTTGTTTTTCGCTGGTTGTCATCTTCAGAATCACTGACTCACACCCAAAGCCAAAGTGATTACTGGGAAAAAGCTCAAAGCGAAATTGTTCTTTTTTGGTACGTCAGGTGAAAAAAGCGTCGCAGCTGACCTACGAATAGAGATGAAGCAAGTTTCCGCTCACTACCGAAGGCTGGAGTCACGCTGACTAATTTATTTATTTATTTTTTATTTTATCTTTATATTTATTCCCCTGACTCGCAGGAAAGCGATGGAGGCGCTAATACATAGGACAAGCAATTATCACGACCTGTCTCTGAAGATGCCAAGATATTGCTATTCATTTGAAAATTTTTATTTTTGTTTTATAATTTTATAGAGATATGACTGAAATTTAGTACTGCTTGCTAAGACTACCAAGCAGGGAAAAGTGCCGTAAAATGACTTTCTTAAGGACAGAACAGAATTGCGAGGATATCGAACCAAGACTATGTCGATCACAATTACGGCACTCTAACCGCTTGTCCACGCTACTTACTAACTTATTTTGTCTGTACACCCAACGCAAAATTACAATTGACTCTTTATTCGTGCGCAGCACTAATGTCGTGTGACGCATGAGCTGCATTTTCAAACTTTTTAAGTTTTCTTATTCATTTTTCTTTTACCTATACCAGATTTTTTTACGCTTCCAAGTGATTACATTTTAAGAACTAACAATTACTATAATTATAAATGACACTCGCAGAAATGTTTTTATGTGTTTTTTCGAAAAAAAGTTATTTTAGATATGAAAATACAACAAATTTTCCTCTACTTTTAAATGTATTACAAAAAATACTTTCCTCTTTTAATAAAAGCAGAATAAAAACCATTAAAAAACTTTTATTAATATTACTAAAAAAATTGATAGACTAAAATATTCAATGATAATATTGTATTGTATACCAGTTAACGCAGTAGCGTAGAACATTAATCAAACCGGCGGACAACGCAAAAAAGAACACAGTGCAAGTAAATTGGGTAAGCAACACACAATTCTTTCAGTGCTTAACAAGGTTTTTTTCATATTTCTGCAATGCGAATTAGTATAACTGAAAGTTTATTTTTATAAATATATAGGCCTAATATAAGCATGAAAGAGCTGCATTGCATTTACAAAATTTTTGAAAACTGCTTTTTGCCACAAACACTTGTTCGGTGTAAGGCATGCCGATACTGGTGCAGTTTATGTAAACCTGCTTTTCCTGCAGAAACACGACCCAGCTAAAGACAGCTGCATAAGGTCGTACGATCACGAATTGCTGTATTCAAAGAGGCTGTCATTGATTAATCGCCATGCTGCCAGACTTACAATAACAAACTTTCTACGGCAAACTAAATTTTTAAACGCATAAAATCCTTTTCATGAAAGGTTTTTTGATAAGTGGCAGTTTTAAAAGCAACTAACTTAGATGTTTTACCATCATTTCAACAAAATGCCCTTGAAATATTCTAAGTGATAAAAAATATATTAAACGTACGATTTTTTTACATTTTATAAATAGAGATAGATAAAAATCAAAATTAATTCTGCGGTGGAGTTTTTTCAAGCATTCTCTGAATTTCAGCACATAGATGAAAAACAAACAAATCAAAATAGAACATGTCGCATCACAATCAAATCGGTCAAACAAAAACACCAATGACAAATCAAAAATCGAATACAACTTTTGTACCATTTCAAATGACACCTGCCAAAAGTATAACTGATTAAAAATAATAGCAGCATTTAGTTTTCGCGTTGAGCCCAGCTCTAATGACGCTTTTTATCAAAAAGCCGATAACAATCACGACGACAAAAGACCATTGGATACGGGTTATGTTTGTTGATTCAATACGATGTTTGGGTAGATTCGATTTCGCCGTCGGATATAGCAATGTAGGGTGAGTTTTTTTGCTCCTGAGCTTTCTTGAAATCAATATGAACATATTCGCCTCCGGGAGAAAGCGGTGGGGTTTTGGGGAAATCAACCGCATGGGTTGTTGAATTAGAAAGGTCTCCCATTTTTCCATTTAACGATTTGTTTGCATGGCGGCAAGATTGACTTCGTTTGGTTAAATTAAAACTGTTTAACTGGCGAGATCCCATTGTCTTTAATCTGCTATTTCGGGGTGATTTTTTCGTTCGATCTAAAGGAAATTCGGCTGTGCACAACGTTGCTCCTTTTTTGTGATGCGGATATTGAAGTGAAGCACTAGGAATTCTATTCGTGTCATTGTCAGGAGCAGGAACCGCAAATGTTGCAGCCATGTTTTTGCGCGTTGACTGCCCATTAGTTGATTTCATTTTTAAATATCCTTTTTCCTCGATACCTGTGAACCCAAGACCTGATGGAGAACCGTTTATCGAAATGACACCATTTTTATTTTGAAAGTTTTCTTCGTGAAATGAATGTGTACTGTGACTTTTGCTCAAAGATTCTGTAACGGATGTTTTGGTTGATATGTTAGATATTGTAGCAGCAGTTGTCAAGTTCACATTGGGTGATGATTGTAAAAATTTACCGCACACGTTGTCGTTAGTCAAAGTCAAGCAATTGTCATAAGCTTCAGTATCATTAGGAATTACAGTTGAAATGTCCTCATTGCTAAAATTCTTGCAACATTGCAATTGACTTTGACACTCCGAGCATAAAGAATATCCCGAATTACTGAGCTCTTGGAAGGGAGTAGGAGGCGAAATTTCATGAAAAGGCAAAGATCGATAACTGCTTGACGTAGAAGCGTTATTAGAACCATCTGGAATAGAACGACGCCGATTACATATGTCCTGAGGTGTTGACTGTTTTGGTGTAAAGGGGCGCATTGGAACATAATAAGAGGAGGTATCAGGTTTTAACAAACTTGTATCATCAGAGTTTGTACTTGGTGCGGTTGTTGATGAGGCGTCTATATCAGTCAAGTTATTTTTTTTTCGAAAATCTGTTGTCACGCCAGCAATCATAGCAACTTTTGTAAAAATCCAATTGGAACCTTTTTGGGAATTAGTTGAGGTTTTTTGATGGGGATATTTGCCAGTTCTTGAAGAGCATTTCTCAGTTGCTGAAGTCGGAGGCACAGATGTCAAAACGTTTTGATAAACGGAAGTTGCGGTTGATGAAGGGTTGTTTTTTTTCATGGCTATGGGCTGCTTAGCTGTCGGACTACATGAAGGATGGTGCGGTGAAGAAGACAATAGAGATTCCCAATTGTAAGATTCATCAGCAGACTGAGCTCTCGAATGTGCTGAAAAGTTCACGTATTCATGGGCGTCATATAAAGTGTTTGGGATGTGAGGGGGATTTTCACTTGGAGGAGGAGGTGCAAGCTCAGTAATGTATGGAAACCTAGCAAAGCACTTCGTGCAGAAACGCGAATTGTGCTCTAAAACTCCGTTTGAAAATAGGCAATAATCAACGTCATTTGCACGTGCTTTGGTTGTCTCGCAGTCTAGTAACGGGCTTTCCTGCCTTGATCCTGCAACACTAACGTACTCATCGCCCGATAAAGTTGGTGTCTGCACGGAATTATTGTTCATCACATGCAGTGAGGGAATAAATTCAGATGGGCTGCACCCGATGTTTAAGTGTTCAGCACTTGAAGCAGAGCTGGATCCATTACAGCTGCCCGATAGCGATGCTCCGTGAGAGAGACCAAGATAAAACTGTTGGTAAACGTGACTGGATCGTTTGGAGGGCGCTAAACGTGATCTTCCACGTAAGGTGGAGCAGTTTCTACTTCTTATAGTGTCAAATCGAGGAGGTTTTTTCATAGTATGCTCACCCTCGCTCCCCGTCCGAAAACGAGGATCGTTCGTTCCCTGCATTTGGGAAATAGGAAGACTGTCGCATCGATTGCGATTGTTTGAAACACTTACACCTTTTCCCCAACCGATTTGACTTGGAGGGGGGTTGTTGTGATGAGTACGAAGGGAGCGTGTACGGCCTGAATTAGAACCGGAGCTGTAAGATCGACCGCGATAATCATGTGGTTCATCTTGGCGTGGAGCCAATATGACGTTACGAATAGTATGGTGCATTTGATAAGCCATAACCTCATCGTTTAAATCCATCCAGAGTTTTCCGTTTTCAATTCCGCACATTCTACCAGGTTCAATGAAAAAGGCCCCCTCTTTGTGGCCGTATGCACGTATGCGGGCCATTGACAGTTCTACCAAAGAACCTTTCGAAAAATCACTTCCGCCGTTGTTGTTTGCGTGAACGAAAACCATTTGGTCATGAGTGAGACAAACACGACAGGGACCATGCAGATTTGCGAGGAGGTTGCTTTTCGATCCTTCCAGAGCTTTATTGTCGATGTTTACATGCCACATGTGCTTGTACATCAGGGTTTCAGATTCTGAAAAAAATCATACTATTAGTTGTTTTTTTTTATATTACGATGATAGCCTGAACAATTTTGAAAAAATATATCTTCAATTAAGTGTCCTCAATAAATTATTTAAATTTTTTTGTAGATTAAAGTTAATGATAAAATTTTAAGTTTTTTGAACTTTTTTTATTGTTTGGTGTTACTGATCCAATTCTACACTACGAGGCCAAAATAAAGGTCGCAGAATTATTTTTTACTTAAACCTGTGTCACTTACCTATTTCTTATTAACTGTGTCAATTATGCAATAATTTGAATTTTGTAGTGATATTTTTTGTTCAAGCATCTGGGGGCAGTGTGATGATTTGAGCTTGCTTTTGCTGGCATGGGGAAGGTTCTGTCACTAAATGCAGCAATAAAATGAACTCTAATGACTATTTCAAGATACTGGGAGACCATGTCCAACCTGCAATGGATTTTTATTTTCCTAACGGAAATGGAATCTTTCAGGACGACAATGCTCGCATTCATAGGGCTAGAAAAGTGGAAAATTGGTTTGAAACATTCAGTGGATCATTTTAGCACATGTATTGGCCGCCCTAATCCCTGATTTGAATCCTATAGAGAACCTGTGGGATGAACTTGAGCGGAAGCTACGAAACTCATCACCACTTTCTAGAACTTTACGTGATTTGAAGGAGAGATTGCTTCAATTACGGCCAGAAGTTGATCTTTGCAGGTTGAAAAATATTGTAGATTCAATGCCTAGTCGAATGAAAGTTGTCATCAAAGCCAAGGGTGGTCCAATTGACTATTAATAAATTATGAGACACGCGACTTTTATTTTGGCCTCGTAGTGTATATAGTTAAAAGTTAGGTCTACCGTATATACAAAAAAAAAAAAGAAATTTCACGATATTAGTTTTGCAAAAAGATTTAAGATTTAAATGAAGAGCGCTAGATGCAACACTTTTCAAACGGGAAATTCGCGTGTATTTGTATTGTGTGGTTTACAAAATGTATTGTTTCGGCCAGCTCTCCGCATTTTTTGTCACTAACGGCACACTAACGAAACTTTCAAAATTTTGCGGTGCACCTTGACCAAGTGAAGACCGTTTTTTGGTCTTTGCTTGATTAGTAAAGTCCTTTTTTTATTCTTTGCTTGGATATCAATAATAAAAAGCATTGAATAACAATGAAAACAAAAAAGTCTTCATTAGTCCAAAAAGTAAAAATTGAAATTTCCAACTTTTTTTATTTGCTTTTTAACAAAGGATCCACTTTAACGTATTTTCATAAAACTGGTATTTTTGACCTGTACTACCAAAATAGTTGCCATTCCTGGTCTAGCAGTTGTAAAGCTTAAGTTTCAAAAAAACACTTTTTTTATATATCAAGAAGTATGTTTAATTTACCGTTAATCTGTGGCACATCTATCGTCATCTTGCGGCACACTGGTTGCCGAGAACTGGTTTAGGCTACAATAGAGCTACAGGAAAAATGCTTCAGCAGTTTTTTTACATATGAAAAGAGCAAAACCAATTCGAAATTTATGTTTTAAATATTCTTATTAAATAAATGAAAAATTAAATGATCTTAAAAAGATCTAAAACTTTTCAGCTTTTGTCATGCAAAAAAAACGTGAAACTACGTGATAGTTAAGGGAGAAAAAGCGACTGACGACGACTGACTGAAGCATCTCTTTTGTTGCCATTGCTTAGTCAAGTACCGGTTTAGCGTTTTACACTTGAACATAACATCAAGTTTAAGAAGCAATCCTGAGCTCTTTTTAGTACATTTCGTTGACGTAATTTTTCGATTCCCAGAATAATGGCCAAGAGCTTTGTGACAGAAAAAACCCATTTTTGACAGTTTTTATATAGCAAACATATAAAAGATAAAGTTACGTGTAAACTCCTAAAACACAATCGGTAAAATTTTTCGCGGAAAAAGTAAAGTGGTTTTATAAAAATTAATTTAAGTTTTTTTGTTTTAGAATTATCAAAAAACGTCATGGTCTAATTTAATTCTATAAGATACAGTTTAAAACCTTATTTGAAAGTCTGCTTGCTACGAAAAATAAATCAGATTTTACCGCGTAATAATTTTTTTATAGAAATGTTTCTGCTCAGCGACAAACTACGATCGTTTTAGTCGAGTTCAATGTATTACCTACGAGTTAGAGTCAAAAAGTGTAGTAATACAAAATTTGATCCGCAAATTTTATTTTATTAATTGAAAGAAAATGGCAATACAGTTTAACATTGAATGTGTGTTCAGCTTTGCAGACTACGCACGTACACAGTAAAAAAGTCCATGGTACACAGCAACGAGAAGTCGCCGCCGCCCTTGTTTTCGAGCGCTACTCAAATGTCAAGAGAACGACATCTTATGAAAAAGAGCGCGCTAATGCTGGCACTCCATTCTCAAAGAGAAAAGAAGAGAAAACGCGAAAAAATGATCGCGTTGAACAAACAAGTTCCCGTCAATGTGAAACTTGATCACTGACGTAGTTGTTTTTCAAATTCTTCTCGAAGTGTCAAAACAACGCGACCTTGATTCACAAATCTTCGTTTGGCCAGCTACGAAACGCGATATCCTTCTTTGGCTACAAAACACTGCGAAGTAGTTTACGTAATTTAAGGATATTATGTAAGACGTGGGGGAAAATAAAACGATTAAGAAAAGCCATTAAATTACGTTAGATATTAATCGCGAATATCTTCATATCTTAATTTCCGAAACGGCTGGTTAATTGATTGGCAGCAAAAATTCATAGGAAAATATACAGGTATAAAATGAGTTATTTTGTAAAATTTGATACAGGTACAGCCTGCATTGTTCCATCAATCGAATAAATTAAGACTAATTAATCATTTCTCGCAAAGGTTCCAACTTCAAGGCCAGGACTCATTATAAGCTTCAAGGTATTGACATGAACAGATGAGGCTAAAAATTAATGTCAAAATAAAGTTGATAAAAATCCATAAAAGCGGAAAGCGGGGAATCGCTATTGTGAAATAGAATACTTTGATGTTCATTCATGCGATCAAGCAGTTTATAACCTCAATATGAAGATGTCACGCTACTTTGTGACTACATGGTATCCCCAAATTACTGTATCTTCGACTTAAGTCTTACCTTACGGTTTGTTATCCAAAAATTTTCAACTGCTTGATAAAAGCAAAGCAATAGTATTGTTTGTCCGCAACAAATTTTTAACTTTTAAACTGCCATTAAACTATACAAACGATGTAGTTTAGTTAGTTAACTTATCAACTCATTTTGCTGGAATTAAAACACTAGGTTTATCCTCATAACAATACTGCGTTGAGTTATACGAAAATACAATATTCACTTTCAAACGTATTCACAGATACAATAGCCACAATATAATGATAAAACCTGTCCTGTTACTATTGCAAAAGACATTAGGTATTATTACGTTTGATTAGGCTTTTAAGCTTTTCATTAAGGCCCGTTTCCACTACGAGCGTGGAATGTAGCATTCTTTCTTTTATTGATTTTTCACTTCTTTTCGCGCTTAAGCGCAAAGCGAAGCAAAAAAATCAATAAAAGAAACAAAGAATATCCATTTTCCCCTCGTAGTAAAAACGAGCTTTTAGGGCCTTTGATTTGCAAAATAATAATTTTGAGTCCACACTTTGACAAAGTTTTTATCCTTCGTAAAAAAAAAAAGAGAGCGCGGTTTTACGGTAAGGTTTTAAAATCTCAATTACTACATCTTGATAAACGGTACTTCTCAATTTTAGAGTTGGCTCAATACGTTTAATAAAATTTCGAAAGATTGGTTGTATTTTCCATTTCGAGCGTATCATTAGTTACATTGTTTAGTTTTCTGTCCACAAAAATATGCAGAAATAGATCAAGAAGCAATTGCGCATTATTAATTCTAAATGTCATATCGAGTTAATGCGAATCCCTTTCAAAAACCTGTCGACAATATAGTGGAACAACTGGATTAAACCTTTTGTTTAATTGATTAGCATAAGTTAAGCAAATATTCCAAATAAAATTAAACGAGTTTAATCCCTTTTCTAAGTGGACTAGACAAGTTAAATGAGAAGGAAAGAGAACTTCGAAAACTTTTTTTCGGCGGAACAGCAATTATTCCAATAGCAGAACATGATGTTTTTTAAATAAGAAGACATTATAATTTTCAGATTTTATTCGCAACAAAGAGTAATACAATAGAGATTTTTTAGTGATGTTGCAGACTAAATGTTGTAGACTAATGTACGCAAATATACATTAGCTTTGTTCACCTGAAAAGACCTGCATCAACCAACTGTGATCAACAACAACCAAAAACACAGGAATTTAACTATGCGCATAACTGCCAAGGCAGCCGTAAGCACACGACGAGTTACCCAAAGAGATGACTTGATTAATACAAGGCACGCGCGCACAGTGCCGGTTCGATTACACAAGTGAAAACCAAAAAAAATACGAATATTGAACACATAATTTGTAATTTCTAAGAATTCTTTCGACAAAAAAGTAAATGTATGACTTGCAACTCTTCGATCTCACTAAGTTATCACTGATGAACTTTCCTTAAAATTTGGCCAGGCATGTTATGAAAAACAGTTTTTGTTTATTTATTGATGTACAGCGATAAAGAAAGCTAATAACTTCATGATGCAAACTTTACTTCCCATGACCCATTTTTTAAGGAAAATATTTGGAAAATCTGGTCTAGTTCTCAAAACCCAAAGGTGGTGGAAATACTTCGCAATCTTGAATTAATAAGTAAATTGTCGAAAAGAAAAAAGAATTTCTCTCGAAATCAGCACACAAACAGTCGGGTTCAATGACATCGCGGTATGCGTCGAAAGGTTGTTTTGAACGAAGCGAGTGTTTGTGCTTCGCGCACAAAGCGATCACTTTTGTTTGCGCTGCCTGAAGGCGGCAACAAGTCGATGTCGACTAGCGTTTCGCGCACATTCGCCAACCAGTTCGTTCATAAAGTCCGAACAATGAACTTCGTTTTGACGTCGCACTTGGTCTCGATCAAAATAAAGTCGTAAAATCGCGCTTTAACTAAATCGATAACCGCTACACCTACGTAGGACCTTTTAATGGAATAAATCAATAACTTTATGTGTATATGGTTGGTGTGTTGGTTCATTATCGTTTTTATCAAACTCTTTACTACAGATTGTGCAAGTCTTGATTGCAATTAGCGCAAAAAATAGCACCTCTTTGTCTTATTTATGCCTTAATTGGACAGTTAAATGTAAGTAAATCAGGGCAAGAAAAATAAATTACAAAGTTTTCATCTCAGATCTAATGTCAAATTTTTATCACGGTTATTACCAGATATTGTCGTATTTGTAGCTGGCTGAACAATGAATTCGATATCTAAACATACTGTAATGGATTTAAGCATACAAAGAAGCTTTACAAAAAACTATAAATCGGAATTTTATGAAGTGAAGAACGTAAAAGTCTTAACAAAAAAAAGTATTTTGATTTTAAACTTTCAACCCAAACATGAAAAATTTTTATAAATCAAAAACCGAAAAATATTGTTGTCCAAAACTGCGACGAAGAAAATTACAAAAGTTTATAAGGTTATTCGCTAGAAGACTTAAAGAATGTTTTGCAAAAATCCTTTTCGATTTAAATTGACTTTTAAAACTTCGCTATCGCCACGGCAGACCTTCTAAAAATCGAAAGAAAACAAGATCGTTTCAAACGAACAAAACAAGCTTGTCTTGTTGCGTAATAATACCAAACCGATTAACTAAAATGCAACAACGTTTCATTAAGCCAGTGGTGGGCAAACTATTTAGCTCGAGGGCCGGATTCAAAAGATGGTTTTGATCGCGACCGCGCGAGTATTTACAACGTGAAACCGTGTCTCAAACTCACTCGAAGACCAAAGAAAAGGTCTTCGCTTTGCTTAAACCATTCTTGGAGGTGGAGACCAAAAAATTCTTCTCTTTGCTTCCCCGTTCACACTAAATGCTGGGCGGGCCGGATGAAAAGGCTTGGCCGGCTGGATTTGGTCCGCAGACCACAGTTTGCCCCAGCTGCATTGAAGCAAAGAGTAAGCATTTGTAAGAGAATTGATCAATTTCATTCAATATGAAAACATGTCAAGGCTATTACATAATTAAAATAACAAAATTGTGGATTGTTTTCGATAAAATAAAATCGTTACGAATTAATGCATTTAAGAGTTAAAAAACTTAACAATGGAAATCCAAAACTTTTGGTTGGACTTTTGTTTATTTTCATCAATTGAATTTCATATAATTATTGAAAAAAGATTTAAAAAAACATCATTAAAAACCGGGTAAATTATATAATGAAGAGTTTAAATATTTTTTAGATACCGACGCAATATTTTAAAAATAATACTACAGCCATAGCACTTCTATAGTTTACACTTTAATCAGAGGTAGCATTGTTTCACCATCTTTTGTGGTCTTTTGTGGTTAATGACTCGTTTAAGAATTTTAGCACAGTCTGATATGCCGAGTGATAGGATTGAGAGGGTTTGCACTGGTTCGCGCGAAACCCTTTCTTTGCATGGCATTACGTTCAGCAAACCCCTTCTTTATTTAACGTAATCTCTGTATTAGAATAACAGAAACTGCTGTTAGTGTTTTCTATTCGAAAAAGAATGTGTTCTTGAAAATTTAAACCCTATCGCTGGATATAGCTGTTCTTGCTGTTCTTTTTTTAAATAGATTGAAAAAATCTATTTTATGTAAACTGGAAATTCATTTTAAAAGATCCTTGCGGCCGCAAGATCGCGAAGTTATGTAATACAGCTTACAATCTATCAGATTCTTTTCCTGTCTAGTTCAGCTTGCAGTAATTCGGAGAAAGGTTAATTAACTTACACCCCGCAATCACCGAAGCGCCAATTGCATTGCACAGAGGGTCAACATACAAACAAGAGCGCTGCTATAATGTTTAAAAGGTTTTTAGTGCCAAGCCTTAAAATTATATTGCTTTTCGTTAATGACCAACGTTTGTTGCTGCAAAATGCGTTCGTAAATTTTGATTGTGCCTCTGCTTGCTATGCATGAAAATCGTTAATCGTTTTCTGAAAATAAAAAAAAAAATACTTACGCTTTGACTTTCGAAACTATTTATCGAACAAAATATCGGTGTTATAATCAATGATCATCAACTGCATAAGGAAGTTGACGTCAGAGATGAAAAAAATTGGGTCAAAGAACGAGAGTTTTAAGGTTTAATCAAATCATCGGCAGTGGAGAGAATAGGCTACCAAAAATATATTCACTGTTTGTTTCTGTTGTTTGTGTCCGATTTTTAAAAACATAAAGTTAAAGGTTATTTTAACAATCCAAAGCAATTTTTAATATAAGCTTTAAAATCGTTTTCCGTATTTTGTCGTTTTTCAACAGAACTGATAAAGCATCCGTTGAAGGAAACAATTTGTTTGACAAGCTGTGTAAAAATATTCATATATCAATCTTTATTTGAAACCTGTGGTACAAAATGATAATATTTTAAAATTACGTCATCAGAAATCTAACAGATTAAAAGACAAAAGTTTTCTAACCTGTTTTAACGACTTTGCGCAAAGCGTTTATCCATTGATTTTGTATTTCAGCGTTATCAGCAGCCAGTGTAATGTATTCATCTTCCGTAAAGATGACAATTAAAAAGTCGTGTTTCGAATCTTTCTTTTTGTCGATATTCCATGGTTTTGATAAGAATACACGACGTTTTGGTTTCCCAGTGCTGTTCTTCCATTTTTTCTCACTTTCGTAATATTCCAGCCGTGCAGGGTTGCCATCTTTTAAAACGAAAAATCTCTTGTTCCAGGTTTTGGCTTTTTTCAGATTTCCTTTCATCACAATATCGGTTGACATTGTAGCGCAGTCCAGTTCTGGCGGCATCGAAACGTTTTATTCGCAGATTACTTAAGTTCAGCATAAACTCAACTTTTATCAACTATCTGAAACAAAAAATTCATTCGAAAAAGACAGAAAAAATTAATTTACCAGCAATTATCTAAGTTTCAAACAATCCTTAGTTTTTGTTCGTTATTGCGTTCCAGCTCAAGTCCATTTGAGATCAAGCAGACCAAGAAACCAACAACTGTAAGTCAATGTTTGTCCACTTGGCCTAGATTTGGATCTGAATATGCATAATTCGTAAATACAGCTTCATTATCGTGCGTGTTGCTTAGACGATCTACGTATGGATAAGTGCTTTGATTCAATTGATCACAGAAAAATCACTAACTCTGCTACGTTTTAACACGAAGTTTCAAAATTGGCATTTTTGACAAAAAATTATCACTAATTTTGTTTCAAACATTGCATTCACTTAAATATGCTATGATTTCAATTATTTCAAATCTTTTTTGATATACTGTTGTTCAAATTAATAAAAAAATAATAATAATAAAAAAATTTGTTTTAAAAACAAAGTATTAAAATTTTCTAATTAAAGCAAAAAAACATTTGATGAAATGATACGAGATTCACTTTAAAATAAAGAGCGAATATCGTCACGTTCTTTTTTTCTCAATATCTGAGCTAAATTCTTGTAGAATATTAAATAGTCTTTTTTGATTTGACCAAAATAAAAGGCTTAAAAAATTCTGTTTTTGAATTAAGAATTATAAAGTGGTCTTAGGCTTTAAATGATTTTTCGCGATTTAGATTACATTAAACCGACCTGAGGCCGTTTTCGATAGTTAGAATTGCGAAGAGCACTTATTGTTGGGTACTTTTGTGTTTTCTGCGATGAAGTAAACACTTTCTTTTTTTAGGTATGAACTTGTCACTCGTGTGTACAAGATTTTTTCTTTTTTTCCGGAAACCATAAGAGTAAAAAAATTCCGATTACAGCAAAAATAAAAAATGAAATTGTTTGGCTTTACAAAGTTTCGGTTATGACGTAGAAAAGTGTTATTAAGTTTCACTTTATTGTACATACATTTCAAAGCGAAACCAAAAAAAATTGAAATAATTAACTCAAAACAAATATGGTTTTATTTGAAAACAAATACATCAAATTAGAGTTTATAATGACATAATAATGTTGTCATTTGTTAATATGTAGGCAGAAGATGAAAATTAACGTTCCTCAAATTACCAATAAAAAATAGCTTTTCTTAATCCACATAAAAATTAAAGACAGAAATGCTTGTTTTAATCGAAATACCAAAAACTATTGCTTCTTTAAACTGGAAACAATCACCGACGATAAAACAGTTAGGGTAAGCACACAAAAGTAAAACAACAGTAAACAGAAAAACAATTCTTTTTAGCTTTCCGCTAGTACTTAAAGCTTTTTTGTTGGCATTTTAACTATAGTGAAACTTGATCTGCCCAAACACAGAGAAAACAAGATTGAATTCTTTTTTAAAAACAAGTGAAACTAGATTTAATCATAATGAAATACACGCAAGTTTTATTCGAATAAAGGTTTTAAGTCCTCTATGAAAATTTTTAAAACTTAATACAAAACTGCAGTAATTTTTGTCATTTAAAGCAGCTTTTTTGTATGTTCATTTTTATACTTGTATCCAAAACGACATTTTCCATCACAGAAAAGACTGTTCAGATGAAATTAATTTTCGTTTAGTATTGTTATAATTATCAATATTTAGAAAACTTTGTGAAGTACTTCATTGCTTTAATTTGATTACAAGAAAAATAAACTTTAATCAAAACAACAGGTTGCTTTTAGGGCATCAGTATAAACGTTTTTTGATAACAAACTTTTATTTTATCACAGCTGTTCAAAAACCTGGATCTGTAAATGCCAACTGCAGCTGTAAAAGTCAACAAGTAGACAAAGAAACTGAAGCTTAAAAATGGTTTTTGATGAAGGCAAAACGTTTGCAACATAGTAGTTCTGTTGCACAAATTACACCTTTGTGGCTTCTATTGTTATCTAATGACTTTTACAATACTTACCTTGAGGCAGAAAGCAAGAAAAACGTACACGAAATAGGTTACCGAAGTAAGCGAGACAGCAGGCTAGAGAAGCGCTTTCCCTGCATATGTTAGGTACGTCACGCTTCCATATGTGTTCTGTTTTTTCAATCAAACTTATAGTTTGGGATTTCATCACTACGGCTTTTACATAAAAATATTAACCGTAGCAGCTTGGTCAGAGTTTAATAATAATGAACATATAAAAGAAAAATTAATTTTTTAAGTTTATTTTTTTGAATTATAAAACTGGAAGCAACCAAATGTTAAATTTCCTTTCCTCTGCTAACAAAAGCCAAGTAGTTGACGGGTTTAAAGTTACAGGAAATTTACAACTAAAAACATCAATACTCTCACCTTGTTTATCTCGATTATATAAAAAAATTAAAAAGCAATTTAAACTAAAACACAGACTGTAGTGCAAACAACTTTCTTTTTTGTAATCCATATGATTACATTTTTCTTAACTTAAGATAGTTATACTGAGTAATTTTACAAATAAAATTCAATTGATCATCTTGAAATAAAAACTACAACAACTAATGAAACAACTTTGTCGGTTCTTTTACATTCTTTTGTCTCATTTCTATCTAAATCTAAACAATATAAAAAAAGGAAAGAAATCTTCCAATTATTCTAGACTTTAAATTAATACTTTGTTGAAAAACACTTTAATCTTAAAACTTTTGATTCAATGCATGCTATAATCAGCTCTTCTTTACGAATTATCGTCAAGTTCTGTCTACGATTCGTTCGCAGAATTTAAAAGAACGAAGTTTTTCACTTCTCTTGCGCTTACCGCCATTCGATTAAGCAAATGCTCTCTTTCAAGGTTGTTGATAATAGATTAATTTTTAATTGAGCTCAATTGTTTTCTTTTGTTGTCTTTTTCTGACATTTTTTTCTTTTTCGCCGTTTATAGTTTAAATGCCATCATATCTTCTCTGATACGTCGTAAACAAGTTATGAGAGAAAGGAAGAAAAAAGCAAAATGCCGTGTTTAGATACTTGATGCGAACTGGCGCTCTCTCAAGCGTTTGAAGTGTCATAATAGAATTGCCAAGGGCTGAAAAAACACGGCCAAGGTTATTTTTTTTATTTGCTTTAAATGTGATTGTGAGACACTAAAGCTGTTTTTGACCCAAATCAATTCATTTTATGGCGAAACGTTTTCGTTTAAAAGAGATAACTTTTTGTTTAGATATAAATTTGCGATTAACCTTGATCGTGTTTACGAAGGCAAAAAATTTACAATTTTTTTTTTGAAATCGCAATTACTTTCAAAGCATTAAGACGATTACATCAAGTAAATTTTTACATATTGATGACAAAGAAAACTTAGTTAAAGCAGCAAGGCTTTAGCGAGATTCAAGAATCACAAATAATAAATTTTTGACATCAATCAACACTAAATCGATTGTTTTTCTATTGATTTGCTTGAGAAAAAGTTTATATTTTTGCAGAAATATACCAGATTTTTTGTTTAAGCTAAACTTGAAGGTGTACATAAAGTTTTTTTAAACTGCTCTGGCGCGATACCTTGCGGAATTATTGTTTGAAAGTATAATTAAATAATAAAATCATTCATGCATTTTTATAAAATTTTTTAAAACAATAATCACATAATCGTAAATGTACCCACTTTTTACCTTCCTGGCTTTTAAGAAAACGGTTAAAACGTTAAATTTGGAGCAACGGTTAAGCAAATATTTTCTTAGTATTATTCTGTGCATTGTAATTAATGTTTCAAACAGAAAATTTAAATTTATTTTAGATTATTAATTCTTTTTTTCGCATGCAAACATATTGCTGTGCAAATAAAAATTTTTTATGTTATCTTTTTTACGTATTTTGACTGTAACTCAAAGCAGCTTGTAAGATTGCCAAGCAGGAGAAAGTGATTTAAAGTGCCATTCTCAAGGACACACAAAGCATAAAACCGTGAATTAAAGTACAGTTATGTTTCAAAAACGATGTTAAAATTCTATTGGTTAATGCAAACATAATGTTGAACGGCCCAGTTCTTTCAGTCCAGAAATTCTTAAAGAGGCCACGGGGATTTACCGGGGGGCCTTGACCAGAAGTCTTTTTTTAGTCTTCACTAGTCTTTTGGAACAAAAATTAGAAAACCAGAGACAGTTTCACAATGATGACCTTTTTTTCGTCTTCGCTTGAGTTTTAGAACAATATTCTTATCAGGGGGCAACAGGTGTTTGATAGTCTCTGAATAGGAGTCACAAAGCACCAAAGTTTGAGAAACACCGGTCTGGTCACTCTAGCCGCTATAGTTTTGGCTTTTTGCTAAATTCTATGTTCCATTTCGAGACCTACCAAATTCGACTCAGAGTAGCTCAGTGCTGGTCAAGCTTTTTTGTGCCGGCACACCTTAGCACTTTCTTTTACTAATCTTTTCACGCCAATCTATGAGTGGGACGTAAAGGCTTATTTTATTTGCATCTGTGACGTTGAAGTAAGGCGATAACTAAAAAAAACTTTACTTCCAATCGAAACTCAATAGGAGGTGTAATCAGTATTGGGCAGGTCTACACCCATTGTATTCCTTCCAAGTAGCACACTCTTAATGAATTCTGCTACACTCTGGAGCGGACAGTTAAACTGGTGTAGCCTGCGCCATCTTTGTGACAGGTACCGCATAAAGTGGCTGTATTAACCAGGCCTCATGTTGTGAAGGTGGTCACGGAAACGGGTGTAATAAAAGATTGAAGAACTCTTAAAAATTTGGTCAAATTGTCAAATGCAAACTATCGTATGCAATCCTCACAACACTTTTTTTTAATTTGTTAATTGTGCGAATTGCTCCCTGCCTAGGATTACACCTGGTGTGCCTTGGTGACTAGTAGATATGCCGTGATTGGGCTATAATGTAACGGGACTTTTCAACTTTACCACTCACAAGACGAGAGGCAAGCGACAGTGCTCGCAGGACGATCACGGCATAACGTCCACAGTTATCAGGCTTGCATCTTCAAGTAAATATTTTACGTGTGTTCGTAAAATTTACAAAATATGCCTTTACCCGGCATCAAGTTTTTCTTGTGTCCCCGAACAGAGCGAGGAATAAATTATGACTATCTTATTAAAAACACGGGCAGCAGTTTAGGTTTAAAGTTATTTTAATACGCAACATTGCTTATTTATTACGCAGCTAAAATTTTTTGAATGTCGTAAAGTTCACAAACGCCCGGTGAATGTGAGTTGTTATCTTAATTGTTTTAACTGCCTACTGCACCCGATCTATAACAGAACCACGTTGTAGCAACCCCACGACGAATTTGAATACGTAAAGCCCGATAGTGGCCGCTTTGCAGTTTAGACCAGGCCATGAAATCGGGAAGGTCGGGTCATCGAAGTACGATGGAATATAATAGAAAAATATTCGTGACCGCATTGAAGTATAATCGTAATTCTGAAGTGGTCGCCAGATGAGTTTCACCGTAAGGTGTTTATTTCTTTGTTTAACAAAACCTCCGATTTTCAGTTACATTTTTTCGGATGCTTTTACTGGTCAAAAAAAGGGAAAAGTGAAAATCAAGTTTGTTCCTCGATAAATTTTCGATCTCCTATTAAATATAAAGACTTTTCGTTTACATTTGATTTTTACAGGACATATATAGATCGAAACTTATTTCTTTGTCTTTGAAATAAAGATTTATTTTGGTTTTTAGTTGATCTTACCGGGATCACGTAGTCATAAGCTACTTTTTTTGTAATCTTTGTTATGTGGTGTGCCGTGTGAATTGCTGAATGTAAAATATGTGACGTGGTCCAAAAAAGGCTAGTAAACACTGCTCTTTGTGATTAACGTTTTTTGTATTAAAAAAGCTATTAAAATAATCAGAAAAAACTGAATTAAGCTATTTTTTGCCAGAATTTTTTGCTGAAGCAGTAGAATATTGAAGTGAGAAACTTAATTTTCTATTGTTGTGATGAAAACTTTTTTACAATCATTTCTGCTAGTATCAATGTCTATTTTGATTCCACAATAATAAAGATACAGAACAAATAAAAATAGGCAAAAAGAATAGACTTAGTGAAAAATAAGTTTGGTTATTGTTGCTTAAGACTTTGTAAACTAGTTGCTAGACAAACAAATAAAGATCTAAACTCTAATACCTAAAAATCTTGGTTGGATCAAAAAACACCGAGATTAAAATAAAAGAATGTAAGAAATGCTTTTTGATCGCATAAACACAAATGTACCGGCAGACGGCAATTTTCGGGATTATTTTCGAGAATGACGTTAGCACTTGTTTTCTTACGGAGCTTGTTTATCGACAAAAGCGTATTGAAGCGAATTAGAATAAACACTGAAGCTCAACGAATCGCGTGTCACCTTTCAAAGCCGCATTGGCGGAAGTGAATTTACCGGCTGTGCGCTGAAGGAACAGACAACAATGCTGTCCTTAACGTTACAAAATAAGCAAATAATCCAAGTAAACAAAAGTGATTTAGGAATTCAATTGATTTCACTTTAAATCAGCAGAGTTTGGAAGCTGTTAATTTTTCAAGGGCTGGCTTCTTTTTTAAAAACATTTCTTTCCTTTTAAAAACAATTTTAAAAAAACACGCTGTTTGCCAGAGTTTAATCTGTTTTGTTTTAAAGTTGCTTAATTGTAGAAGATTATATTTTCACGGTCGTTAAGCCAACAATTAATTAATCAATGGGAACTTCGTTTCTTTCAATGTATTGTAATTACAACCTTTATAAAAAGAAATCTCAATTTGGATTCGAATATGCTTTAATAGTTTGATGATTGCTGAAGCAGTACAAGGACAAACATAATTTAGTTGATAAAATGATCTATTTTTTGATAGTAATGAAGTCAATTTTATGCTGATAAGACTTTTAATGATTTCGCTTTAATTGGAAAATGTTTATTTTTGTTACAACTATACCTAAAATAGATTTTAAATCATTCAAGTTCATAAATCTTTAAAAGCATATTGCACAATACAAACAGTTAAAAATTGCAATTTTATATTTCTTATTCTAATTTTTGTGCAAGTGCATTGATCAATTAAACATTATTGCTTTATACCTAATATTTTATTTCAAACATAAGAAACCTATATCGCAGTCATTTCATAGGCCAAAGAAGGCGCAGCAGCTTTGCCATACTTTACCTTTGCGGCATTGCGATAACGCAGCACAACCACTTGCGTAGAAAGGTGGCATGAGATTGTTGCCACGTAAACCCGACCCAAGAATCAAACCCACACCTCCCAGAAAACAATGCAATGTAGGGCCTGTAAGGGCTCTGTGAAAGCAGCTAGTACGGGAACCATATGGGTTTTATGTGGTTTAAAATATTCGTGTCAATTGTTCCATTTTTGAAACACCTAACAAAGTAAACTTAGAAGCATCTTTCTCTTTCAAATTACAACTGAAAACTAAAAATCTCATGAAACACGTGCGGTGAGCCTATGCGGAGCCACCGCATCGCCCGCGGCCAAATTGGTTCGGCTCCCATACAGATTGCCTTCACAAGGTCCTTGCAGGTTCTGCGTAACATTGTCAACTAGGTCTCGCGTTGGATTTAAAAATTCACTACGGTCTTTATCTCATAAATTGCTTATAATAGAATTTGAATGTGGCTCATCTGCACGAAAGAAGGAATAAGATACCATAGTTTACTAATTGGGCGACATTAGCAAACAGGGAGAGCTGTTTGACTGTAAAACAGTTAGATGTCGTCTTTGGAAAAAAGAAAAAAGAAAAGACAGAGCGTAAACAACTCCCGATCAACTGCGAAATGACATTGAACTCACCGTAGTGGGGAGGTCATCCCAGTACGATGTGTAACTGCTGGTTCAAGCATAAGGCAGAACTGGAGGTCGAAGATTTTTCCTTTCACAATTCTTAATTTCTGAATCCAAACATGCAGCACTCTCTGAATTATGCTGATCAATGGTGTTGAGTCAATACGATATTTCACCATCCATTTAACAAAACCTTACTTTTCCATCGATGCTTCATTTTGAAGGGTGCAGAGGTAGCGAGTTCAGCAGTTTGTTGCAGGGCTTTCGATTTGATGAAAAGCAAGCACTTTTTCAAAATTAAGACTTGTAGTTTTACTTAAAAATTTTGAAAGTCAAATATTTTTTTACCTTTCAGAAGAATTCTGTGCACGTAACTCGGGACCAAAACTTAGAAAGGATTGTTATACATGTATGGTCAGAAAAAAAACGACCAATCCCACAAAAAGCAAGAAGTTCTTATAGTTAGAAACGAATAGTTATGTTAAAATAGTTAGAAACGAATAGTTAGTTATTCTTATAGTTAGAAACTACTAATTAGAAACGCTTTTTTAACCTTTCCCTTTCTACTCTATAGCCTATCCCTTCACACTCAACCCCTGCTTTAAAAAAAGCTTCATTTATCCATCTATTTAATTGGTATAACTATTCTCTATAGTTTTCTTTAATTCGTTTTTCTAACTCACAAAAATCTGACTCATTGTTCCTCCTGCTTTCTTTCCACATGACCGTTATCTCCGAAAATGCCAAGCGTCACGATCTATCTTATAATTCGTGCAGCTAAGTGGATCATCTACGCAAGAATATATTTAATTTTTTGTCAACCTTGTTCTCTTTTGTCATCCCGATAATCCCATATTTCTATTGGTAACTGCTTCTTTTCAGACTTTTTTTGTTTACAGTCGTGGCAAAAAGTTTAGGACCACTCCTCAAAATTTTGATTTAGACAACAAATCGAATATTTAATCGTTAATAAACACATGAATTCGGTTTATTATTGAATATCACAAATGACAGGGCGTTTTCACATATAAGTCATATACGTTCGACAGAGAATTTTCAGAAAAGTCAGTATTTTGTTGGTCCTCCTTTGACTTTAATTACAGCCTCCAAACTTTTTGGCATGCTTTCCACCAGACTTCGGCAGCAGCAGACTGCTTTGATTGCTTCTTCCAGTTCCTTAGTACTAGTTGGTTGTTTCTCAGACACTTTGTCCTTCAAAACAGTCCATAAATTCTGGATAGGGTTCAAATCTGGACTGTTTCCGGGCCAATTCAGGATTTGATTTTCTTCCACTTTACGAACTGAGTAACAATTTGACACGGTGCACCATCCTGCATAAAAATCTTGCATTTATGAGTGGCCATGTGCAGTTCCAACTTGTCCTTCAGCAAATCAACGTATTTTTGGCCATTCATGGTCGTTCCTGGTGGTAGGAAAAACAGTCCGGCCGTTCCGTTTACAAACATTCCACCCCAAATCATGACACTTAAGGGGGTGTTTCATTGTCTGCGTGGTGTACCGTTCATCAAATCGCTTTCCGGTGGGTCTACGGACGGAGCGCTTGCGCGCAGTGAACTGCTGTACTATAGATTCATCAGAAAAAAATACTTGTTGCCACTGTTGAATTTTCCATTTAGCAAAGCCCAAACGCTTAGTTTTCATGGCCGGTATTAGCCTGGGTTTCTTCGCAGGTTTACGGGCTTTCAAACTAAAATCGATCACCAGACGCCGACTTACGGTTCTCCGACTAATGTCCGCATCTTTTGCAAGCAGTACGGACCGTATCTTGCTTGCGGAACTCATTGGAGACCGAACTGCTGTCCCCCTAATGATGTGGTCATCCTTTGGCTTGCTTTTTCGTGGACGACCAGACTGTTTGGCATCTGAATAAGTCGCTGTTTTCTTAAATTTCACGACTGCATTGTGAACTGCATTCTTGCTTTATTCGTTTACTAATTGAACGTTCAGAATATCCTTCCTTGTAAAGAGCCACGATTTGAGCAAGCTGAACATCAGAAAGTGATGATTTTTAACCCATTTTTGTGGGTTTTTTAAAACTCAAAAACAAGCAAAAATCACTCACAAGATGGTGCTTACTGCTTAAAAAAGAAGAAAAAAGTAATTACAATCGACTGGCAGATGAATGACGCAATCTGATGCAATCAGCGGGTTTAATAATAAAAATATTAATTTCTGCATGGTGGTCCTAAACTTTTGGCCACGACTGTATACTCTTATAGCATCAAAATGTAGGCTCGGCTGCTACTCTTTGATATGGTTTCAGATAACTTTTTTACATCGGTCACAATCCAAGTGCCACCACTGGTTAATGCAGTCTCTTGTCCTCTATAGTCTATTTCAATTATTTTTAAGCTAGCTGCGACGACTATCTTCGTACATTGACCTTCACTCAACTTTCCACCTTTATCTTTTTTTCCTTGCCTGAAGTTTCTTTTTCTAAAATTGCTAATGCTATCAATTTCTGTCATTGCAATACACATTTTATTTTTTTGTCCCGCCATAGCTTGGTGGTTTCACGAATTTGCCGAGGCTGTTGTAAAATGCAGTGGCGGACAATGAGCTTTTTTTAAATGTGCGTTTAAACTACCTTTACATTGTAAAATATCGCGGTAAATTCAAACACAAAGCAAAAATTAATTTATTTTTGTGACATGTTGAGTCATAGAAAAAGACTTGTTTTAATCGTAAAACCGGTACTAACAGATTTCCGCTATTTTTAAAATTTTGCCTTTTTATGCCTAAAGCACGTAATTTTGTTTCCCTGCTAAATTACTGTTATTCAATGAATGTTTTTTTTTTTTTTTTTTTCGAAAAAAGTTTGATTTCTTTTTTAAATTATATTTTTATAAACTTTGTTAAATTTAGTTTTGGTCGATATTATATAATTCTTGAAACAGAGCTAACAGAATGCTTCTTTCTTGCGAATTTCATGCAGCATCATGTGCGCCAGGATTTTAAAAAAGATTGTATGACAGGGGAGGCAGTTTCCCTCTGCTGCAAGACATTTAAAACTGCCTATTTCAAAATTTGTTAAACTTTTTAAATCGATCTCTTCCGCCATCTTTATTTCCTCAACAACCTGTAGCTGCGAGCTCTGCGAGAGAAAATTTTGTACGTTTTTCTACTTTCTACAATCTGAAAATGTTTTCTCCCCCGTGCAAGTGTTCTAACTCATACCGAGGCTATGAATTGGTAGATCGACCTTAGATCGGGTTATCACTAAATTCAATCGCTTATGTCTTTTACAAACCAGAGGCGCACCGAAAACTTTTAAAAAGGTGAGGAGGTGAGGAAGCATATTTGATTGTGGAAAAATTTTTAACAATCAAATATGCTTAGTGGAAAAATTTTTTCAAGTGGTAGCTAAAAAAAAATCTTCACTTTGAATGTCTGATTTCTCGTATCAGTGATGTCCAAAGGGTGGGCATGGCACAATGGCACTTCTCCCTAAATATCTACTGCGCATGTACTACTTTGCAGTTTTTGACTTTTTGTATTTATGCCCATTCATTTACCGTTCTGGACCTTCAGTCATGTCCGTGGAATATCGCTCATTTATTCTGATTCTCCCCAATTCGATACCCGTCCCATTTCTAAAAACGTGTCGGCAAATCGACCATCACCAAGCTGCCATTCAAACAACTAGAAGCGGTTCGATAAACTTAATGCCGCGCATAAAATTTTATTGAACATAAGCATAAAGTATATTCATTGATTAAAAAGTCTTTTATGAACAACGAATAAACACGTTATGTTAACAATGCAATTTATTTTTGGCATTAGGAATAAAACTTAATTTAGCGTGTTTGCAGCGGCAAGAACTTTTAAAATCAGCACAAGTGGGATCAGCTTTAAAAGATATTTTCGCGCTTAAAAAATTGCTTTTACAATCATAAAATTTTAATTTATTGCAATTTTTAAAAAAATTGAAACTCCGTATTGCCAAATTATAATCAGTTTTGGAAATAATCTATTTGCGAATATGTAAAGGTGTTGCCATAAGAATTAAATTTTACTTTTGAAACTGCCCACTTGCTTATTTTAAAAGCTCTCTTTTTTATTACAACGGTGCAATTGCTATACCAAATAAAAAAACCACTTGCTTCTTTAAGGTAGGAGAAGGTAGAGTCAACTATCTATGTACGATATTGCAAGTTTTCATTCATTTGTCGGTAATAAAATCATTTGATTTAGATTCACTTTTCACACCGTGGCGCTATCTTATTTTGCAGATTTTTGTTAGTATTACATTTTCAGTCACGTATATAAACTTGTTTGATAATTTTCTATACTGTTCAAAGTTAAAAGTTTCTCAAAAAATCTTCAATTAATGGATTTAATGAAAAGTAAAACTGCAATGGTTGCAACACATACTATGCTGATTTTAAAAATCTAAATAAAAATACAAAATTAATCCAAATGCATTTATACAAATTGAAGTTATTCGTGTAAAAACTTTAACGAAGATGGTCTTTCAAAAACAATGAAAGCTTAAACTAGTCGAAAAATAGAAAAAATTCGATAAAATATGCTGAGAGAATTGAGCGTTTTGCACTTTTTGTTATTTGCAAGTGCGTAGATATTCTTCCGTCTCCGAAATGTTTCCGTACAAGTAGGTGGCCTCCAGCTGAAGTTGCCCTAATTTATCATTCATCCGTCTCAGTTCATTTTCTTGTTCCACAAACTGATCGTTAAGATCTGAAAAGATATAACAAACCTTTAGACAAGATATCAATTTAAAAATGGAAACATCTTCGTGGCGAAACTGGAAAATTTTTAGGGTGGCGATTGAATACTCCTCGAATGTTCTACGAGCTGGTGATACTATTTAATAAAACGCTCTCCAACCGAAACTCAGTAAAATCTTAAGGTTCCTTCAAGCATTCACTAACTTTCATAAAATTTAAATGTTCCCTGTTGATTCTTATTTAAAATGAGACAGTTTCAAAGCGATGATTTTTTTTAGTCTTCACAAATTTTTGGGACAATATTCTAAGCAGAGGCCACGGGTGTTGAAAGTCCCCAAAAAGGGGCCACGAACAACGATAGGTTGAGGACGTCTGAATTAGAGGTTTCGCGAAATTTAAAAATTAGCTCAAAGGTTTCCTCATGCAAAAAAATTGAAGAGTGCCGATTTAAAATCTTATCGCTCGTTTTGTAAAGACTTTCCTGCATTTTCGTTCTCTGCTGATGCATAATAAAAAAATCATTAAATTAATTAATCGTAAACAAAAAATATACAAAGAAAATATTCAACCATAACATTGGCCCGTGACAAACTGTCCATGAAGTTTTTACTTTTTATTTGTATCGCCTTTAAAAAACATTCATAAAATTTTTAATTTCTAATAAATTAGAGGAAAAAAATACTTTTGTCTTCATAAAAAACTTACTCCTTAATTTCTCCGTGTTATTACCGACCGAATTCCGAAGGGACTCGGTGTTCTGTCGGAGACGATTGATTCGTTCCGTTTTGTCGGTTTTGTCCGTCACGGCTGCTCTTGCGTCGTCGATCAACTCACGTTTTCCTTCCAATTTCTAAAACCGTAAACACTTTCAATTTTGCTTCCACGTTGCCTTAGGCCAGTGCTCGGCAATCTGTTTTCACTCACAGCAGACTTGAAAACTTTCAAAATTTTGTGAGACACCTCTACCAAAAATGTAAAAATCTAATAAATTGCAACACATGAAAGGCTTTATGATTAATTGTATAAAGTTAGCGAGGTTAGTTAGAGTTTGATATTAGCGAATTGCCTAGCAGTTGTTTTTTTAAAAGTATGTCTAGATCGCTGTTGTTCCGCGACACAAGAAAGGTAGAGTACCGTCTCAGTGTGAAGGTAAGATAAATGTAATTTTAAAACATTCATAATATATTCCAAAATTGAGTACCTGGCCGCGCTTGACAAGAGCAGTACAACCGACACCTACTGCATTAAAATTATTATATTGTCTTCACTTTGTATTAAACAAACTACTTAAAAAATTTTCAATTTTTAGAGCGGAATAAATTTCGAAAGCGTAAAACGTAATATAACTGTTGCCAACTGATTTGATAAGCTGCATAGCACATTAAAAAAAAAAGTTAATTAACGTTTTCAAGCGGTAAAGCTGAATAAAATTTGTTTAAAAATATGATTTCATTTCTTTTTGTTGACGACCGCCAAGTTTTTTTTGTTGTTAATTAAAGGAACCCGAGCCACTCTCATTCGATTACTTGATAAATAGACGATTAAAAACCGGCAAAAATAATGGAAAGACAAATTGATTAAATTGACCAAAGATCAACGAAGACAAAAAAATCGACCAAAGAGAACCGGGGCCAATTTATTACTTGTAATTGACCCCTGTTCTGCAATATAAAGAAACCAACAAGAAACTAAACAAATCGTTGAAACAAAATCACTTCGCTGTTCACTAAAAGCATCCAATCAACTTGTCTTACGTCAACGGCACTTTGAGCCTTTCTTTCTGCTGATTGAGCGGCGTTCTGAGCCGTTTCAAGATTCAGGTTATTGTCGGTTATTTGTGATTCGATTCTGTCCAATCTCTTTCGGTAATCGGTGACCTTTTTACCAAGGTCATTCATCGTATTCACAATTTCTTGAGTCGCATTTTCAATCTAAACCGGAAAAAATAAATCAAAACCACTTGCTTACAAAAAAAGACTGAACCATAATTAAGTAAGAAATAGCGGTCGGTTAGGTTATTTGCGATAATTTAACTATTAGGAGTTAATGTAACAAATAGTGCAGCAGTTCCTTTTATAAGAAAAAAAATTAATGACAAAAAAGTTTTAAAAAAGAATTACATGAAATAAGTGGTCAGATATTCAACTAATACCCAGCAAACTTTTCTTACAATGTAACGTACTTTAGAAAATTTAACGTCAGATGTTAATCAGAGCAATAAAAAAAAACAAGGTAAAAAAATCCAACCTGACATTTCTGTCATAACAAGGTTCGACGAGCAACTTCGCTCACCTCGCTTATCTTGTTTTCGGCGATCTCAATGTTGACGACCGCTTCGTTCTTCGCGGTCTCGGCACGATCGGAAGCATTGACCGCTTCGTCCAGGGCGTTCGTGACGGCTGTGATGTCACCGGCGACCGCTTCCGCAGCAGCACTGTCCATATAAGGTGAAAGTTAAGCTACAGCAGATGTTTATTTGTTTTAGAAAACCAACCACCTATCCATCGGTGAACAGGATGACAAATCAATTTCAATAATAAGCATCGGTCGCTTTCGGCAAAAAATAACATTTACATTTACACGAGCATGTTTTTCCTCCCCCCCAACAAAACTAATTAAAACACAGACCGTATCATATACAGAATCCTTTGTTCAATCATGAGAAAAGATAAATAAAAATTGACACGATAAAGAAAGCAATGATCGTTTCATCACCCAGGCAGACTTAGGGGCGCTGGTGAGAAGCAAGCTGTAAGTAGCAAAGAACAGAATAAAAATTTGCTGTCGAATCTTTACTTCGTATGTCAAATTTAATTTGGGAATTATAAAAAATCCTTAACGTCAGTTCAAAAAAACTCCAGTTATTTTTTATGATTATCCAGATTAGTAATGTTAATTTTAGGAGCATTCTCTAAAAATAATTCTAGTTACTTCATTTCTTATGGAAAAAGCGGAAGATCTCATGACGACCGAAACCGATAAAGAGAAATCATCATTGGGACGGTTATATTTCAATAGCAGACAAACAAGGAACACGTGATTGAGCGAGCCAACGGTTTATAAGGGTTCGATCACGTGATTGACTCACCGAGCAGCTTGGGCTTGCTCCAGGAGCCTGTTTGCGCGTTCGAAGTCAGCAGCGGTGTCGTTCAAGATGCTGTCGACGTCAGGAAGGCGAGAGATCAAGTCGCTGATCCGCTCCTCCAGGTCGTCGATCTCGGATCGGGTCACCGGGAGCTTCAGATCGAGAACTTGATTGGCGATCTTTTCGATGTCGGCCGGGTTCGCGCGTTCGTCTGCAATCATTCGCGCCGTTATTCATTTTATACCGATCCGTAAAAGTCCCAAGTTAACTTTAATAGAAGGAAAGTAATCAGAAAATTCTAAAACATAAGTCGAACAATGTTTAAGAAATATTATTCGGTCTAAATTTATTGAAAGGTAAGTAAAATCTTTTTTTTTATTTGACTCACGAAATCTTTTACTTAGAAATACAAATCCATTGACAAACATATAAAGATCAAGCAACAGAAGACCTACTTTGCAAAAATAACCGAATGTCATTAATCAGTTTGCGGATTTCAAGATTTTGATCTCGGATATGTTGTTCCACTTCCTCAGCGCGATTCTTGGCTCTCTGAGCGGCTTCTTTCGCTTCACGGGCGTTTTCTTTTGCAGTCTGAAGAGAAAACGGGGCTAGAGTTTTAACAATTTTTTTATTGCTATTTTTTTCTGATTATTATTATTTTTTAATTATTAAAACTGTGCAAAAGTCCAACGTTTTCCGCATATCAACAAAGTAAAATTAGCGCGTAAAGCGAAATTCGGAAAAGAAAACAGTAGACAGTAAAAACGCACGTAATTAACTACAAATTTTCACCGATTAATTTCAATAAATTTCTTTTTTTTAATAAAAGGCTAATTCGAACATTTTTCACACGAGCAATACCCCAAAATGTAGATATCATTAAAAACTTTCCATGAAGAACACTTCTTGCGGTGTATATTATTATCGCCAGAACCACAAAATTCTCAGCGTAATCTCACCATGACCCTTCCGCTTAAATCGGAAGTTTCTTCGGCGATTTCGCCCAGTCGTTCCTGAGTTCGCCGCGCTCTGTCTTTTGCATCTTGTGCGTATTGCACGGATCCATCGCATCCGACTCCGCCGCATGTAGAGCATCCCGCTCCGCCGCATGACTCGTCGCATTCCTCAGTCGCTTTTCCGCAAACCTACAGCACCGGTTTTATAAACAAAACGCCGTAAAAACAAACTTTAAATGACACTTACGTTTTCATTCAGTTGAGAAACAGTCAGCTCGTCAACGTCATTGGATCGAGCGTTCAATTCTTCTTCAACCTGGAAAACATCCTTGAATTTAATACGAGCACGTACTAGCTTTTTACCTGCAGGAACCAAAAAAAGACGGTATATTTTTTCGATAACAGTTTTGGCAATGCAACACTAATTTCTATTTTGCTTCTTCCTTATTCAAAGATTAAAAATTTCAATTCTCAAAACCGCATACTATATTTCTTTTAAAATTTTAAATATAATGCAGAAAAAATCAATAAATAAATGGAAAAAAATAAATAAAAGCACCAAATAATCGCCTTAATACCCATTTCCAATTTTATTTTAAATATTTCACGCACTGATATTTTTTTACCTGTTCTAACTTGTCATCAAACTCTCGTTTTTTCTCGTCAATGATACTTTCCACTTCTTCTCTCAAATTTCGCGACTGTTCCACCAGGCTACCAGGGTCAGTTGTAGCAGCCTTTGCTCTTTGTTCAGCTTCACGTGACTCACGTTCAGCATCTTCGATCAGTTTGAAACCAGCTGAAAAAACAAAACTTTCGACGTTTAATCAGTAACAGAATCGACGAGTGCGTTTCATCGAGAGTGGGAATCTCCGATTATGCTTCAAGTATTCTGAAATCTAGAATTTACAAGCTTTTACTTTTTTCAGATGGAGTTTTTGACTGTACATTTTCTTTTTGTTTAAGTTTTGGTTTATTAAGATTACAGAAAGTAAAATACAAATAAATAAAACGTATAAGTCCCCAGACAAGGTTGGAAACTTCTTAATTTTCTACATGTTTTCTCAAAAAATTTTTTAACTATCCACTTTATTTTTATCAAAAAAAAAAAGTTTAGTTAATCACATTCAAGCTGTGTTTTATTGATAAAATTTTATTCAAAAAATATTCAGATACAGGGAAAAAATCCAGATAGAAATGCTCACCAACAGGAGAAGATTCTGTGATGTTCTGTTTTTGTTTTTCCATTGCCTTCAACTTATCTTGAAGTTGTTTCTTTTTCTCATCCAATTCATCCAAGTCTTCATTCACCATTTGATCAGAGTCCTGGATGCGATTCATGTCCTCATCTAGTCTCCGCAAACGCTCCTCTTGCTCCGTTAGTTTTACTCTGAAACAGGAGAGCAACCGGATTTTATCATCACTTGAAAAGGACAAAAAGCGGAAGTCACTTTTATTTGCAAACATCATTGGATAAAATAACAAAGTTTTTGACCAAGTAATAAATAATTTCGTTATACATAATTTGCTGCAGGAGTTTATTCAAATTGAAGATTAAATCTTTATTTATACAGGTTGGGTCGTAAAAATGGAAACAAATAAAAATGAATGTTACGATATAATAAAATTTATATTTTGCATGTTTACTTGGATGTATTATTTAAAAACATTAAAAGCAAAAAATAAAATTTTATTCAAAATGGCCCCCATTCAATTCGATTACTGCCTCCAATCTCTTGCGAACTCCTTCTGACGCGGCACGTAGCTGTTCTTGTGGAATTTCATTCCATCCTCGACGTAGTGAGCGCTTTAAGTCATCAACAGCGTGATGAATTTTTTTGCAGGCCTTGCTTTCAAGGATAGAACACACCGAAAAATCCATGGGATTAAAATCCAGGCAGCATGGAGGCCACATTTCTTTGGACCAAAAATTTGGAATATGGTCTCTACGCCATTACTACAGATTTTCTCATCGCACCAAACGATTTCGCCGGCCGTGCCAAATCTAAATTTCTTGAGCAAAATTTTGCTTCTCTCAAGCTTTTTTTGCTTCACCGCTGCAGATAAGGCTTGCCTCTTTTGAAGGGTGAAAGAGGAGATTTTAAGGTCTTCATGGACAAGGCGTCTCATGGTTCTTGGACTTATTTCTGATGTCTTCGCTAGCCTTCAAATCGATCTTTTCGGATTTCTCCTAATTTTCTCTCGAATGCGTTTGATCATCGGTTTTGACCGCTGGGAACGCGGTCTGCCGCTTCTAGGGCGATCAGAAAAATCTCCCCTTTCATTAAACCGCTTCAGTGTTTTCCAGACAGTCGATCTCCCAATTGAAAGTGTCTTCGCAATATAGGAGTTAGACTTTCCGGCACGGTGTAATGCAACTATAGCTGCTCTATTTTTTGTCATTTTTAAAATGGCTAAAAAATTTCCAAAAATTTTTTAAAATGTGACAATAGAGTATTTTATCAAATCTATAAACTATAAAATTTTGAAAAATAACAAGTATTCTGAAGAGAAAATTTATACTGAAAATTTGTTTCCATACTTACGCCCCACCCTGAATTTTAAAAAGATTTTTAAAGGGTTTAATTTTATTTTCGATTTATTTTAGCAATGCTCAGAAAACTACTTAATTTGGAAGACACTAAAGCCAAGAGGAAACTTAAAATTGTTCTTCTAAACTTACCTTATTAAGTCAACCAATTTTTCAATTTCAACTTCACCATCCGAAAAGTTTAAAGGAATACTATCCAAAGTCTTTTCAATTTCCTGAAATTCCTTTTCAAAGCTACCAGTAACTCCTGTTTCTCCGATTTTTCGAGCTTCTTCTAGAGCTGCTTCTGTGCGTTCTAGAAGAAACTTCCGAATTTTAAATTGCAACCGCGATATACATGAACCACTAAAATAGGCATACAGCAAAATTTAATTTACAACAATTTATTTTGAAGCAACCACACTCAAAACTCCTACAGCTACCACAAATGACAAAGCTTATTTAATCATTATACCACAAATATTTTTTAACAATTATATCACAAATGACAGAATCAAATAACCAATAACAAAACTATAGAATCTCAAAACAATCCTTACAAGTAGTATCAAATTGATGATGCTTGCTTGTCAGTCACTTGCAGTTTAAAAATATAAAAGCTGAACCATACAAACAGCAAAGTATATCAAGTTTTTAGAAAAGTACAAAATGTCATTGAGTTTACCTTTCAATTCGTTTATGATTATATCCCAGTTATCAAAGCATTCTCCGCACGGTTCACAGTTAGGTACACGCCCAGTAAACCCACGCAAGCACCGGTTGCACCGTCTGCCCCCGACCCCTTCCTTGCACTCGCACTGACCAGTCCTGCTGTTGCATTGGTCAGAGACTGATCCTTGGACGTCACAATTACAAGCTGTTCAAAACAATTTATTATGTCGGTTTCGAAATATGCAAAACGATAAAAATGCTTCAAGAGGATTTATTCGCAGACTTATTGAGTCGCTTTCCCAGACCTGCATGGGTCAAGCTTGACCGCCTCCGAACCGGCGTTGGTCTAGCTTGCTCAAAAGCGCACAAATGGGGTATGGCCTCTAGGGCGGCCTGAGTAGACAGCTAGCACGTAATAATATCTGTCCCATCTATCACTATCCATATGGAGCCGGTCCCTCTCAGATGCTGATAAGAACCTGATGGCCTGGCTGAAATTTGTCCGGCCATTTAATGGACCATCTAGCTCCATCTCCCCCAAACCAAGAAGAAAAAGATTTAACACTCAAAAGATGTTTGATGCGTTTTAAAGGATTATTTTATACAGAATAAGTTTGCGGAAAAACCAAACTGTGAGGCTGAAAGCGTAAAAAAAAGCGAAAAGACTGTTCACACTAAAATCCGAAAGCGTAAAGGAATTACCCAAGCGCAAAATTTTTTGTACTTTGTCGAAAAATATTAAAGTTAAATTATATTTCAACTTTCTATCCTGGTTCACACTAAAGCGTGGCGGAAAATTGTTTTTTCGCTACACTTTACAACCAATTAATTATGATTTCAAAAAATCGATTACCATCACTACATCACACTAAACATCAGCTTTAACTCTTTGGAGTTTTAGCCGCTTTTAATTGAACAAACTGGTGAATCGCTGGTTATCTCTACTAATTTTAAACTTTAAAAATTAAAAAAACAAATTGCGAAGGTTAAAGCTAAACTCACCATAACACTGGGTGTGAGGGTTGCCGAAATGCCCGTATGCGCAATCGTTGCAGGTTCTTCCGCCGAAACCTTCAACACATTCGCACTGGCCGGTAAACTAGAAAGAAAAAAGTCTCTAGAAAAATATTCGAATCCAAGTCACACCACAAACAACACTACAACTGTGGCAACTCGATTAAATATGTAAAAAATTTCACATTGGGGTGCCCGCATCCTTTTAGGGCGTGAGTAGCAATTGACGAAAGTATGACTATTCATAGAATGCGCAATTGCAGCATTAACGGCCCGTTTCCACTACGAGCGTGAAATCGAGCATTCTTTGTTTATTCTACAGTATTTTTTTCCTTCCGCGCTTAAGCGCTAAGAAAAGCAAAAAAGTTAATAAAAGAAGGCCCGAAGGAGGTCAACATGGTCAAAACAAGGGTCGCCTTCACACCTCGTTGCAAGAGGAGCCTTCGGAATTCTCTCGACTGCAATCGCAGGGTTCGCATCCAGTCCCGCTGGCAAGCTTCCAGTGGTTGGGCTCACACTGGTCACAGTTCTGGCCAGCGACATTGGGCAAACAGGAGCATTGACCGTTTACGACGTCACATTCGCATTGATTGCCGACGCAGTAGGACGGAATTGTGCCCAAGATATTGCAGGCGCAAGCTGAAAAGAAAAACCATCAGGTTAAATAGGTTCGGGGTTAGTGAGAATGGAAAGAAAATTTCCTAAATTTTCTTGGAAAAGAATTGCAAAGCATCCAACTAAAGCCATAAAACATGACAAGAATCAAGTTCTCAATTCAATTTTTATTAGTTTAGCTGGCTGAAGTACATGACAGAGTTATGTGTTTATAAAAGGTTTTAAACTGTTTTAAGACAGTTTAAACTCGGCTTTAAAAAAATGTCATTTTATAACTTCTGTCAATGCTTAAGTTTAGCAGTCCACAAATAAAAAAATCTCATGACGGCGACATATAAAGTAGACCGCGACCTACCGCGACAAGTTCGGTCCAAGGCGCTCCCGTAATAATAATCGCGACAACGCTCGCAGTGATCGCCCGCCGTATCGTACAAGCAGTTGGTGCACACGCCCGTGGCCGCGTCGCACGCGTTGGGGTCGCGAGAATCGACGTTAAAGTTGCATTGGCACGCGCGGCAAAGTCCACCCTGAACTTGGGGATTACCCCAGTATGCGGGGGCGCATCGATCGCATCTTGATCCTAAGTGAGAAGTCAATAAATCGACGAAGAGGCTGCAAATGCTTTCGATACGGGGACCTACCGGTGTATCCCGGCAAACAGAAGCACTGAAGCTGGGCGGTCAGTTGGTCGTATCGACATCCGGTTGCAAACTGACGGCTATTTCCGGGACCTCCAGGACACATGCAGGGTTTGCACTGGTCCACGCTTCCCAACACCGGGTTGCCGTAGTAACCGGAAACACAGCTAAAAAAAGTGTGATTGGCAAGATGGGAAAAAAGCTGAAATCATTTTCCACCAAACAACACCAAAAAAACAACTTAATGCCATCAATAAAAATTGTGAAAATGCAAAAAGCTCTAGTGTGCTTTTGATAATAATTCAACTTAAAAGGCAAAATAAAAAGTTGAATTAACTTCTTTCGAAAAACAACCGAAAAACAGGTTTTTGATGCTAACCTCTACTTTCAACAACTCCATCGGAACTTACTTTTGGCAGTGATCACCAGCTGTGTTATCTCTGCACTGAATGCAAGTTCCAGTCGACTGATCGCAAGTATCGGCGTGGCCGTTGCACGAGCATGGCAGGCAATGGGGAAACCGGTAGTGGCCAGCTTTGCAGCGGTCACATCTGCGTCCAGATACGCCGGAGTGACAAGCGCATTGGCCACTGGCCCAGTTGCAGAATTGGTTAGTAGACCCTTGTGCGTCACAATCGCAGGCTGGAAAAAAGCGAAGTAGCAGGCAACGAAAAAACACGTTGAAATGCTCGATTTCTCACGTCGGCACCCGCTCGGTCCGAAGCCGTAAGTCCCCGGGGCGCATTTGTCGCATCTTCTGCCGATAACGTTCGGTTTGCATCGGCATTGTCCGCCCCATTCGTCGCAAATCGAGCTTTCACTTCCTTGAAGGTCGCAATCGCAAGCTAAAAGAAAACGAATAAGTTTGGATCAATATTCCTAGTTGATGAGTTTCGTTGTTAGTTTTTTGTACCAAGCAAAACGTATTGGCCAAATTTAGCCAATTGCTTATAAATAGTCGTCAGTAAAGATTCTTACGTCGTGCTCCATCATGAATAATTGCCGACATCGAAAACATGAGACCAGCGCATTCTTCGTTTGGTCTCCTATTGGGAACAATCATTTCTTCGGCCAAGCAGCGAAGATTCTCGAATTGTCTCGCTCTTCGTTGTCCTTCAACTGTTCCTTGGAACATTTCCATGCTAGTGTGAACAGGTACCACGATCAGCTGTCAATGAAAAAGTTTTTAAACTTCTCAAAAGTGATATATGAAAGATTTTTCACAAAAGGTGCGGAGAATTTAGTGGAGAATTTAGTGCTTGAAATCAATATTTTAATGACATTTTATAAGAGGAAACAGCTTACAAGAGCAAAACAATATTTGAAAAAACAGAAATTAATCTGTCAAAGAATTAATCCGTACAGTTGAAATTATAAGACGTTTTTAATTTACGAGAAGTAAATAAAGTTAAATAGACACAAATTTTTGATCTCAGAAATACGATTAAAATCAACGATGATTTTGACAAATGAACTTACTGAATCGATAAGAATGTCAGGTTTATGATTTTCGGGGAGAGGTTCGTCTTGATAACGGCTTAAATCCAAAATCACCCGATAGGTGTAATCTCGTTCCAAGCAAATGACTCCTAAAAACAGGTGCAATTGTTTTTCAACACATTTTGCCAAATAAATAGATTTTCTTGAGTAAAATATGATAATTTATATTATTTTCTAACTGCTCTAACGGTAAACAACACGATTACCCAAGCTGCTGTGAGTGGTCGGTGGTCCCGGAAGTGACGTCATCCACCGATCGTCTTCAGGCCGGGTGTTTCCGCAGGGACTATGCGTCGGTATGTTTCCTCTATTCGGACGATCAATGGTCACCTCTACGTATTTCCAATCTTCTTGTTTCTACGATAAAAACTGCGTCTGATTCTATTGACGTTGATCGCAAAAAAAGTTCTTCGATTTTTTTTTATCGTGGATCTACTAATTTCATAAGTCAAAGCGTGTCGCAAGTAACATTACGTCTGATTAACAAAACGACGTGCGTTGTACTTTTACAACGTTGGCGAGCGTGGTAGCAACAACGTCCGAATCGGTCAGCGTGGGAATCGAACCCGATCTTCCGCGCAGGGTTAGAAACAATAATCAATATTTTTAAAAATAGTAGTAAACTTTCTAACGAGAAAAATACCAAAGTTTGATGGATTTTACGTTTTTCTTTTCTTAGAATTGAAAATACAAATATTTAAGACATTATTGGTTGTTTGAAAACTTTTAAGCGGGAAAATTATTTTCCAGAACCCCAGGTTTGTTTTGATTTAGAAAATCGAGAGATTTAAGATTAGAAGATCTATCATTTTAAATTAATAAATGTAAACATGAAATTAAACTTAATTTAAAAATCATTTGTCTTTGGACTTGGTAAAAGCATTAGGTTTTTAGCTTAGGCCTAAATTTTAAATATTGAAATAAATAATCTTTTCATTTTTACATTGATGTAATTATTTATAAACTGTTTTTTACTGGGTCTTATTTTTCGATTTAAAAAATTGTTTTACGGAAAATTTCAAAACAATGTTATCAACTTACATTTGATTGGTATCGCAATATAAGATGATAATCCATTGATGCTGGGAGATTATTCACAATAAATGTGATGGCACCCCCTTCCCTAACCAACATGAAACCGTTGCCTGTCCATGTAACTGGGGGTCGGTCCCGCGAACGGACGTCGGGAAAAGCATCCTGAAAAGCAATTTGCTCTTAGATCTCTTTATGCAATAGAAAAAGTATCTTTTGAAGACGAGTACCAATTATGAAACGGAAATCGAAAAGATTTTCTCACTGGAAATATTTGCAAACGTCATTTTAGTCTAAGTTCAGTCGCCCAAATTAAGTATCTTTCGATTGCAAATAATTCAAAACGAAAACCTCACCCTGACAACTTCAGCATCTTCCGCTTCGAAAAGGTAGAAGTCCAAAGCCGGTAAAAAGTTTCCGGAAACAACGATGTCACAACGTCGATTGTTGATGTTTGGACGACAGCGACACTGACCGGTCGCCTGATCGCAGTCGTTGTCGTAAGCGCCTCCAATATCGCAGTCGCACTCGTTGCAACCGTGAGGAATGGCACTCATGCCCCAAGTTTGCGGCTGGAATTGAAAGAATCGGTAATACACTTTGAAAGCAGTTGATTGGACGAGACAAGCACAGCTTACTAAGCACATGTCACATCTGCGGCCCGTCGCGTATCTCTTGCAGTTGCATTGACCGGATACGGGGTCGCAGGTGTTGGCTCCGGAAAGAGTCCCCAACGAGTCGCAATCGCATGCTGTTAATTGATAAATTTAGGGCCAAAGCTTTTTTGGATGGTAGATTCAGTAAAAATTAATCATAAGCTTTTAACCGTACAATTAGACCCAAATACAAAGTTTATAGCACTTACACATTACTTTGTACAACTGCCACCACCAGTGATGCGTATCACAAAAGTAAAAGACACAAACCACTTGTTAAGTTTAAGATAATCAAATTCACTCAAGTTTTCGTCACCTGTACAGCCGTCAGGGTTGTTTTCGTCCAAGCCAAAATAACCTGCTTTGCAACTATCGCATCTCACCCCTTCAACGTTCGACTTGCAACGACACTGCCCAGCAATCATACCCTGGTCCGGATTGGTGTAGCTGTCGCAAATGCCGCGATCGCGCGATCCAGCCACCTCGCAATTGCACTCTGAAAGGCGTAGAATTTTGCTTACGGTTTCGAAGAGTGCGACGCCAATGAATACAATACAAGAACCGAGCGACTATCGCTCCTTCATTTCGCACCGATCTTTTTTGGGAACGGGATAAATAGCTTGCCACAGAAAAGATTGCAATTTGAAGATTTTTTAAGCATTACGTCAGCTGAGAATTTCGAAAAATTTTCTTGGGCATTACTAATAGAGTCAACCGGTCAAGTCATTATATGTTCAAATGTTTAATGTGCACTATCAAAAACTAAATTATCGACGTTTGCACTTGCTGCGTGGGGATTGTTAAACAGCCTATTGGCTTGTTGGCATGCTGGGAGCTCAGTGATGACCAACTCTTACTGGAACGTGGAGTACTCCAAAAGGACCTACATTCAGATTCCGTGTTTTCATCCTTTAGGCCAGTTTGTAACCCCTCGAAATAAATTTTCGGAGGAAAAAAATTAATTGCTCATCAACTGGTGTAGGATTTCCATTCATCCAAGCACAAAAGGGGTGTTGGATGTTTTCTTGACATCCAAAGATCGATGTTGCATCAACTAATGTAATGCATTGGAACAAACCATTGATGACATCACCTAGGTGTGCCCCACATATAGAACACGTATAGGTTCTATATGTGGGGCACTCTTGTATGTGGGTACGAATTTTCGTTGCTAACTCAACATCATTACGGCCAGCATACGACCGGATTGAGCAGCAATGTGAGGTAGTAATAAGATAAACCATGGGCCTTGGTCCTGCTTTGTATTATATCTGTTGTATTGAGTGAGCGCCCTACAAGAAATTCTATTTTCTCATTCTTTATTTATCTCACCAGCACAAACGGACGGGTCACGAATATCTTTCTGTGGGTCTTGGTAGAAGAAAGGGGCGCATTGCTCGCATTGGCGCCCGACGGTGTTGTGTTGACAGTTCTCGCAAACTCCTCCGCTGATTTGGTTCGTAGCTTCGTAAACGGCAGGGTCGAAGTGACATTCCGTCGCGTGATTGTTGCAGTTGCATGCTGAAAGCAAACGAAGCGTGACGTCACGTTTGCGTTCAAACAAGGCGAACGCGCAAGGTCATTGCGAGCCGAGTGGAAATCAAGTCTGCTGTGCTTGGGCGCGAGTCGAAGCGAAACTGTGACTGTCACAGGGATATTCTAACCAGCGTTTGACTTGCGAAAGCGCTAGGAAATTTCGAGAATTTAAAACTTATTTTACATAAATGTGTACAAATAACAGCAGCGCGAAAACAAGATGGTTTTGTAATTCATAAAGAAATTGAATTGACCTTTTTTGATTTTCACAACAGCTCAAAAACAGTGATTCTAACTATGAATTATTTTTTCATAAACCTAACTATACATTTTGCTTACTAGCAATTAAATAAAAAGTCACAGCGCTAACCAACCCAAGAAGAAACACTTACAATTTTTGTATTAAAAACATTAAGGAGAAATGATTTTTGCTTCTATATTTACAGTTTTTGTTAACAAAATAATTTAATTTTTCAAAACAAATTCTATTTCACCTGAAAAAAACTCTTTTTTCAATTTTAGGAAGTAATAATAATTACTCAATAAAATTGACATTTCAAAATTACAAAAACTCACAAAAAAGCGAAGAGCATTAATACCGCCAATAGGAAACCTTAAATATATACAATAAGCTATTAAAGTCGACCATCAGTCTGGAAAGGAAACCAACTTTGCTACAACTGAGCGAGCAAAGCCCGAAGCGACTACGGCTCTTTGTCTTTCGCGATATTTGTAAAGACAAAGCTAAGATTTCTCGACGCTTGGTAATGTAGTGTTAATTGCTTTGTGATAGCTTTAATTCAAAAGCAGCAGATTTGATATTGTAAAGCCTAAAAATGTATCGATGAAACTTTTTTTTTATAGTTTAATAAGCTGAAGCTAAAAGCGAAACGTTTTTGATTATATTGTCGCCGCGTTTAATTTGCTCAAAGTGCGTCACATATTCGAGAGTATGAAACCATTGACGTCTATCTTGTCTCCCGGATGTAATCTTCATTCATGGAGTGTTAATTTTTTTCACTTACACAAAAACAAGACAAGCTTGAAACTTAGAAATCTGTCGCTGCACAATGACTGTATTAAAAAGTTAAAATCGATTTCGATCAGAAGATCATCATCAGTTAACAATTCTATTAATTCTTATTCAGATAGAATAGTCTTATTCTTATTCAAATTGAAATAGAATAAGAATTGATAGAATTGTTAACTGATAATGATCTTCTGATCGAAATTGATTTTAACTTTTTAATACAGTCATTGCGCAGCGACAGATTTCTAAGTTTCAAGCTTGTCTTGTTTTTGTGCAGGAATAGACAGTGACTAGAAAACGTCGTTTTTGTCTTCAGTACAAAGGATTAGATTCTTGTGTTTCACTTACGTTGACATTCGTGCGCCATTCCAGATTCAGCCGGTCTCCACGGCTGATCTTGGTAGAAAGGTTTGCACAGCTCGCAATTCAAGCCCATCGTATTGTGTTGGCACTGACATCTACCGTGGACCTATTCAAAATACACCGTTAATAAAAATAATCAGACTTGAACAATTCTAAACCCTTCATCTGACAGTTGGTCGAAAACTGTTTAATAATACGAAAACACATTATGTTGAGTAGGAGCTATTGAAGTCGCAAAAAACTTGATAATCAAAAAAAATTTTTGCTTTATTTAGCAGTGATGTACAATAATGATGTAATGTAGTGAACCAAGCCATATCACAGCATAGTTTTAAGTACTTCACAGCTTTCATTACTTTAAACATGACGGTAGCAAATAAACTTTTTTCGCTATAATTTTATATTTTCAACTAGCACTATTTGAGCTAAATGGAATATCACCATAAGCAAGATGATTAAAGCCACCGATTCGAATTCGTCTGTAGTTTATATTGCGACAAATCAGATACAATACATGCACATCAAACCATTCGACTAAACAAAAACGATCACAGAATACAAGGCTGATCAAATTGTCACCATGCACGTTAAATGTTACAGGCTTGAACATGAGGCTAAATATAATTGAAAGTTTCTGTAAAAAATTATTAGCCTAGCGTTTCTTAAGCGTCATTTGCTCGAAAATTAGAAAAACCAAAAAGAAATTTATTTACGAATCATTTTTGTTTTACATATAGTGGAGTAGTAAGTGTCTCAGATGGAAACTTGTTCTCCTTTCTTTAGTTACACACCAATGCGAAAAATAAAAATATATAGTTGTTGCTGCTTAAATCAAATGAAAGATAATTGCTATAAAATTATTTAGTAACTGAAATTCAACGCAACAAATCGAGTTCGAAAGATTAGGTTTATTACAGTGGTTCCCAAAGATCTTGCCGCTTTCCCTCCTTTCAAAACTTAGGTACATTCATTCCTCAAAATTCTAAAGTTCAAAGAAAATTCTTATTGTTATATTATAGCCTTTTTTCAAAAAAGTTATCTGTAAAATTTACGTTGAAATCAAAGTCAAGACCTTTTTTGGTCTTCGCTTCAATTTCAACGTACCAAGATTCTTAAATTCCTCCTCAGTTTCTCGCCCAGCGATTTTTTCTCCTTAAAGATTCCTACTTAGAAAGCCATGTGGCCCACTTCAAGAAACAATGGTTTATTAAGTTGTGTTGACATTTAATCATATTTGTAACCGAATAACATTAATTTCAAGCTAATCAGAAAAATTTTATAAGAATTTCTGTCTTCTCTGAAAATTATTAACTTATTGTAATTTATAAACTCGATTAATAGTAAATTTTAGAAGTATCTTTTGGGGGAAAAAACAGGCTGCAAATCAAACCAAAGTTTGAAGAAAACCACAAAACGCGGATGGTTGCGTATTTCTCAAACTTTTGGTTGTAATTGTAGCAAGTGCTTTAGCCAAATTTCTTTTTCAAAGTTTTCAACAGATTTCTTCTGTTTTCGGATATAATGGATATACTTTTTCAGAAAATATACCCCATGATGGTTTGTAGATACAAATCACAACATGCAAAACTCACAAACTAAATTTTTAAACATGTAAGCAATTTATACAAAAATTTTAAAAACCCTTTTAATTTACATATTGCTTAAAATTTGCATCAAAGATAGTGGCAAATGACTAAATTATACTGAAGACTGTATCTAGAAAGCAAAGTAGAATATGGAAAGAAAAACTTTTGCTACTATCTTTAATAAAAGTATGGCCAAAATAAACTTTATATTTCTATAATTGCAATGAAAGGGTTTTGCCAAAACTGGTCACAACTCAATCTACGGGCATAAAAAAAACTACTTCGTTTTTAGTTGTAAAGTCACAAAAATGCATTTCATCAAAAGATTTTCCAATCGAAAATACACAAAGTGAGTTACAGAAAGTGTTACTTACTCTTTGCTGACTCGGTTCTTGGTCGTATGTTAACTGATGTTGTATAGAAAAGATTAGAAAAAAGAAAATTTATTCATCAAAGCAAAAGGTTAATTCAGTAATAAACATCATTAAGCAGTATTAAATTGAGTACAGTGAATTACACGGTAAGGCAAGAAACCAATAGAAAGGTCAGTAATGAATTGTAGTTGTTGTTCGTTCAATGTAGCTTACTGTTACCAGGTGGTGAAAATACACAATTACAAAAATGCAAAACACCAAAAGTAAAAAACATTATAAACAAGCTGAGTCTGCAGAAGCTGACAATAAATTTAAAACAAAATTTTACTGTTCGCCAGACTTTAAAAACCCTCATGATTGGCCACTTTTTCGACAACTCACCATGACGTCATGCACTCCGGTGATTTGCGTCGTAGGATTGATAGGAGTACAGGTGTCCGCGTGGCCGTAACAAAAGCAGTTTCCTCGAACAATAAGCTCGTACAACGCGTAGTAATATTTGCTTTTTATGTCGTCGCGGGCGTCGAGAAGATCATCTCCCAAGGTGTGGAGCTCAGTGAAATTGATTCTATTCAACGTTTTTCACGATAAACTTCTTATAGTTAGGGCTTACTTTTGCAAGTGTGTTTCCATTTAACTGAATTTTAAAAAAATCAACCGCATGTTTTCTCTTTACCTTATAAAACGTTTAACACAATTTTAAATCTTCTTGATAATGAGCAGCTAAAATGCAAATTATGAGATTTGCTAAGTTCTTTAATGAACATTTTAAAGCTAGCCCGATAAGTTCAACTATATCAATCCGGAAACTCCAAAAATTATGTGAATCGGAAAATCTCTCTTTTGAAGTAAAAACATAACTCGCCAAAACAAAAATTGTTGCAAAATCACATAAATTTTAATGCAAAATAAAAAGAAAAAATTCGCAGCCCTTGTAATTCAAGATTGCAATACAAACACGCTTTCCGAAAGAAATTAATTGGACTAAAAAATTAGCTTCAAAAATACTAAGCCCGAACCGAAGATTTGTAATTTTCAAGAGATTTTGAATCTTCGGAGCATAGGGGTCTTCGATCCTGATAAAAGGCTCAAGAACTCTGTAAATCACTTCCCCTTGATTTGAGGGCTCAATCATCGAATATCGACTATCGCACACCACGTCGTCAATTTCTTGGGGGGGCCACTGCAATGAAATTGAAACCATTCAAATTTCGGTACGTTTTAAATGTATTTTTATTTTATTTGTCCATCGATTGCTTAGTTTTTCGGTCTTAATCCACAAGGTTTGTAGAAGTTTTGAATTAAGTCCTTCTTTATGAGATCATAGCAAAATAAGAAAACAAAAAACGTACATTTTTAAAATGATAAAAAACAATAAACTCTGAAAAAGCTCAAAGTAGAAGTATGCATGGCTGGCTTGAATTAATGAAAAATTAATTTTGCGCTTAAAATATACATTTATCAGTAATTATAAACCATTATAAAGTGCAATTCTATGGTAGTAACAGATAACCGTCACGCAACACGAAAAAAAAAGCTTGCTAAGACAAAATTCGTGTATTTCAAAACGTTAAAGGGCAATGAACAGACAAAAAAATCTGAAATGGGATCTTTCGATAACCATATTAACATTAGACCGCTCTCATAAAACAGCGGTTCGCAGTATTACTGGTCAAAATCTAAATAAATCAACGTTTATTCAAGAGATGATTGCACAGCAATATACCTGGGGTACATTTGGGAACGATTTCTCGCAATCGTACGCAAAATAACGATAAACACTCCAAGTTTTCCCGAAATCCATTGAACGTTCTACAAGCATAGCTGCTGGTCGAAAGGTCTTGAACGTCATGATCATGTGCGTAAATTGAAATTCCGCTTCAAGATCGAATTGCAAGGTAACCTGCAATCATAATTTTACTGTAATTTTCATCCCAGGGCGATATAAAAAGACTGGAGTTTGAATAATGAAAAATATTTGTTTAATGCAATAAACGGCATTTACTGATATTGCATGCTTAAATTTGTGATTTGTAAAATGCGTTTTTTAAAAACTTCATGTATTAGAATGAAGAAATAGGTTCAAAAATTTTTTTCAAAATGCTAATACAGAAGAAAAAATAACTACCTAGCCTACGACAAAAACAGCAATTGTTAAAGCGCGGTAAAAGCAATTCTTACACTACAACTGGTATCGCGCTCTCAGCTGTTTTTTTTTTTTGTCATAGTTAATTATTTTTTCTAATAAATATATGAAAAGTTTTTGTTTTGACTTCCTGTCAAACGGAATAAATATTTTCCTCTTATTTTTTTATTTTTCTGGTGTTATGATCGCTTTTGACCAAAATCAGCAATGCAAAATTTAGGAAAATTATCATTAATATTTACATAAACATAATCAAAGCACAACTTTGAAAAATTCTAGTTGACAAACAAGTTTTGTCATATCATAATTAAACTATTGCTTTTATTAATCTTTAAAAGATCAAAACAAATTAGCTAACATCTTGTTTTCCATTTTTCGACTGCCACCAAGTTTGGAGTCGGTCAGTGAACGTTGTGATGACGTTTTGAACGCTGTGAGAAAGTTCTGGAACGTTGGCGTCGCAAATAAAGCACTTTTGAATATTTTTCAAATGGCTGAAAAAAAAAAACAAGTAAAAATTGTTACAGCTAAAGCGTTATTGAGAACAAGCTTTACTTATTTGACAAAGCAGCCTAGAAGTTCAATCTTCGGTGCAAATATCCCAACAGAATAAAAAGTTGGATTTTATTAAAGAATATAGAGATGAACCAGAATTAAAGATTCAGTTCCGGTTCCGGCTGGAATGAAATTGATTTCGGAACTAAAGTGATTGTTGCCAATAGGACTGATTTATTGAGAAACATATCTACGCTTAGTTTACATGGTAAAATTGATGTAGACTGTCATTTACTCAGAGATAGAACCTGCTAAATTTACTAAACACCTCTCAGTTGTGGAAAACCTGTCAAAGCTGCTTTGCTGCTTCAATTTGAAAAGTTAATACGAAGAAAATTGTCACACAAATTATGACATTGACATACCAATGTACGAGGGTCAGTCAATAAGTAATGAGACTTTTTTAATAACTCAAGTTTGCAATGACTGGTAATCAAAAAATGCTTTTTTATTTTTCAACATAGTCTCCCTCCTTTGCAACACACTTGTTCCATCTTGATATTAGATTGTCTATTCCTTTGGCATAGAATTCCGTGGACTGGGTCCTTAGCCAGTTGCTCACAGCAGCCTTCACTTCTTCATCAGTCTGGAAGTGAATTCCCCTCATACTCTCTTTGAGTGGGCCGAAGAGGTGAAAATCAGATGGTGCAAGGTCTGGGCTGTAGGGTGGGTGTGTTAGAAGTTTCCAGCCTAAATCTTCAATTTTGGCTAGGGTTCTTGCTGCTGTGTGGGGCCTTGCATTATCCTGAAGGAGAATCACACCTCTTGATTGAAGTCCTCTCCGTTTGTTCTTAATGTCTTTTTTCACTTGAGTTAGCAGCTCACAGTAGTTTTCTGAGTTCACAGTATTGCCCCTTTCCAAGAAACTGATAGTGATCGGCCCATTTCTGTCCCAGAACACAGTGAGCATGACTTTCCTTAAACTTTTCTGAGATTTGAATTTTTTCTTCACTGGGGAAGAAACATGCTTCCACTCCATTGATCGTCGTTTCGATTCAGGTTCATAATGAAAGACCCAGGTCTCATCAGTTGTCACTATTCTCGATAGAAATACATCTCCCTCCTTTCTGTATCTGCGTAGTGATGCTCTGGAAGCCATCAGGCGCTGCATTTTGTGATCATCCGTTAACATCTTTGGAACCCAGCGACAGCTGACTTTTGAAAAACGCAGCTTCTCACGCACAATTGCGTACACTGTGCCATGGGAGATGTCCAAGTTTGTAGCAATTTCATCTAAAGTGACCCTTCTATCAGATTTGATCAGGTCTTCAACTGCCTGTACTGCTTCTGGGGTAGAGACATCCACAGGTCTTCCACTTCTCAGATCATCAGTAATGCTTTCGCGTCCATCTTTGAATGCTTGCACCCATTTGTAGAAGTTTGCTCTAGACATACAGGAAGGACCATATTGTCTTTGCATTCTAGACAGAATCTCACATGATTTTACACTCTCTGCCAACAGAAATCTGATGACTCCTCTTTGTTCCAAACATGAGCTGTTTCCTAGCCTAGTAGTCATTTCAATTTATCGTCACACCTACAGTAATCTGAAAATAAACAAGTTTTGTTGTAAATAAGATGACAACTCCATTCATAATCATCACATAAAATTTCAGTTGCATAACTCCAAGAACACCAAAGTAATTGAGAAAGTCTCATTACTTATTGACTGACCCTCGTATATTAATTAAATACATTAGGTCAACCTAAATCAGCTACAATGCACTACCGCTAAATACATAAATAAATTTAAACACAAGAGCGTCTATGATTAAAATCATTAGCATAAATTGGAACTAATTTATTGTAAGAACTAAGGTCAGATGATAAGGGCGCTTACTTCCATTGATCTGGCAACAACTTCGGAGCACGAGTCCACCTAGTTGTGAGCATTAATAGCACAGGCAAAACCTAACCTTACAACAAATCATCGAAAACATTTTATTGGGGTTGATCAATCTAGCATCAGTATTATCTACTAGCCTTTTCAAGTAAGTGATCATTGTATTTATTCTACTCCCTACAAAGATAAAAGTCATAAAATAGCTAAATAGCCACAATATCATAAAAATGAATTTTTTCACTGTACAACTTGCATGAATGTGTCTATAATATTTTTGGTCGTTATGTTTCAAATATTTAGTGCTCAGCAGGGAGTATTCAAATAAATCGCTTTCATTTATACTTCAAACAAAACTGACTGCAAAATTTCTACTTTAGTATTTTTTGAAGTGACCAATCATCTGCACTTGCAATACTATTATGAACTGACAATTTAACACATGTATTATAAAGGTTAATACTGCATTTCTAAATAGTTCCGGTTCCGGCCGGATCTTATGTACCGATTCCGGCCAATTTTCCGGCCGGAAATAATTATTTGAGTTCCGGCACATTTCTAAAAGAATAACTTTATTTTTTAATATAACTTCAAATACATTCTTATTTTTGGGAGCGCAACCTAAATTTTTCAATTGAGTGCAACTGTTTTTCGAATCATGAATTCGTAATAACGATGAGTTAGTGTAATTCCGGGAGATAGAAGATCAACGGTATAGCTACTCCTTACTTTCGTGTCGGTGATTGCTCCTTTAAACATTTTTCGCACCCTTTTACACAATGACAACTTTTTATGTTTTTAAAAAGGAAGGCCTTGCTTGGTGCACAATCGGAACAATGATTCTTTTTTCTCGCTCTATTCTTAGCAAGTATGAAACGTTGATAAAATCATTTTGATGGATTTCTGTCTAAAAAGCGACCAGGCGTAGCGTTTTGAACAGGAAAGCCACGTAAGTTTAGGGTTGTCCTGTTTTGAACGGGACAAAACATCTTGCCTTGATTCCCAAAAACGTCATAATCGATCTTCAAAACATATCCAATATAGCAACTCCCCAGAAAAGTAGTTACTTATTGCCTTTGATATAAAATGAAGACCTTTTAATTAGAACAAGGTTTAATTGATTTCATTGATTTTATCTAAAAAAGTACAGAGTAGACTAAAGTTACTTTTTGCTCTCCCAACCTTTTTACTTTGGATTAAACTTCATAAACGTCCCAATTTTGCCACAATTAAATCTGATAGCCGAATTTTTAGAAAACTAGTTTTTTGTCGTCCCTTTAAATTTTTTATCGCTTAAAAAAAATTTTCCCGCCACAATTAATACTAGAAGCAGCAAAGAAATTAATAAAAAACAGCAAGCTTTACTAAATCCAAAGCTTAGATGTGTCTGTATGTAAAATACAATTCGAGTATAGATTACCTAGATAAAACATGCAATCACACAGAAAGGATTTTTAACCTTAAGATTTTTTGTGGCGACCCAAATATTAAGCAAAAATAGAAAGTAAAGCTTTGGCGACCCAATCATTTTTACAGACTTATTGCAAGCATAAAAATCTCTTATTCTCGTTCAAAAAACTTAGTGATCTCTACAAAAAAGGTCATCACTTTCAATCAGTGTCCAAAATATCTATTTTTGTCCCAAATCGTAATGATCTCCAAAAACAAAAAGGTCTTCATGTTAAATCTATCTTCGATTTTTTAATTTTCGTTTCTAAAAATTAGTCATTTAATTCTTCATAACAATTGTTGTCGGCAACCTAATCAAATTTAACGGCTACCCACTTTTGGGTTGTAACCCAAGGGTTGAGGAGCACTGCCTTAAGATATTAAAAATTTAACTGTATACCATATCAATAGTTATAAAGAACAATTAAGCCTATTAAAAAGAAGGTTATTATAATAAGTCACTTTTTCGGACGATATTTTGAAAAGAATAAAATCTCTATATGTATGACAAGAGTGAATCGATCTTTCTTGCAAAATGCTCAATAAAAAGATCAGAGCAATTTGATACAAAATTTATTCAATCACTATTTAAACAACCACACACTTATTTGAATAAGTAACCACCTGATGATTATAAGAAGAAAAAGACTGTTGTGTTTTTTTAAATAGTTTGAATGAATTTGGTATTACAGTATATACAGTTTTAGGAATAGGCGAGGGCCATCTGGCTACGCGTATAATTATTTCTCAATTATACCAACAAAATCAGTGCAAATTGAAACAAAAGTACATTCCGATTTGTCTCTTTAAATAAATAAAGTGGCCTGTCTCAAACAAAGAAGTCGCTTAGTAATTATTGCCATTGTGATGAAAGAAACAAAACTAAACAAAAATCAGAGGCACACCTGTGGCGATAAGATCAGTAAGACTTCTTATCTTTCACAACAAAGGTCAGAGTTAAGTACTTTAGTAAAAAAAAAAGTAATTAATAAGACAGTATGTTTGAAACCTACAAAAAGGTACAAAGATTTACTTCAATGAAAATTAGAGAAACATTTTAATTTGGCTTTGGTCACGGAATAAATAATACACATAATAAGAAACACACAAAATGATTAAATTGGGCAAAGCCAGAACAATACGTTTTCTAGTCAAGATGCTCCGTCAAGTGTCACAAAAAGTAGTACCAAAAAACAAAACTGTTCATTTATATATTAACACTTAATTTATAGTGCTTTAAATAGTTGAAAGCAGTGACAGCCAAATGTTGTGCTAATATTTTAAAAAATATAAAAAATTGTAAATCGTTATTTTACAAATGAATAGCAGGGATAGTGTAGATTAGAGCTGTAGGCTGTACCTTACGATACAATATTCCTCTTCTCCACGTTGCCCACATGTTGATGTTGCATGAAGCATATTCCCTCGACCAACCAGCAAATCTCCGGTACTGGGAAAACAACTTCCTCCTTCACACGAGCCTTGGCAATGCGCTTTACTTGCAACTGCGTTGAAACATAAAAGTGTTGAAAATAACAAGCCACAGTCTTTCTTCAAAACATTATCAAACTTACCTAAGAGTAGCAGCGCTAGTTTTGCCACTAAGAACATTTTAAAACTAGTGTACAAAAATCTGATAAAAGAAATGTACTTAAGTAAGACTGAGACTGAAAGCAAAGCAATTCTCAAATCCAAACTAATTAACAAAGAGAAACCTCAGCGTTCAATAACAAACTAACGACTGTTTCTTCACAGTTATTTACATTCACCGCACAGCATTTTACACCGCATTCCTACAACGAAATCACAGATTACTTGGGCGTAAAGCGAAGAAAGCAATGGTCACGATTGAATGAATTTCTGTGTTTGTTCTCTTTTTTTTTGCTCGGTCCTAGACATGTCGACAAATACTAGTTTTGGCTTTCCGAGCAAAAAGGTTCGCTTCATTTACTATCGAGAATGTGATATTTCTTTGATTCTTTTAAAATTAAATTAAAGCTTTTTGGTGGATTTTTATGAAAACTTTGAAGAATGATGCCTTGATTTTTACTTTTCACAATTTTTAAAAAAACCAATGTTTAGCTATAATCAGCAAAAACTTTTACAGCATTTCTGTATGAAGAGGTTTTATTTTAAAATCAAGTTTCAAAAAATCTTTATAATCTTTTTTCATACTAAAAATAGAAAAATTTTATATGTTATTTAGCTTTTAAAACGCGACACCGGAAAATTCAAATTAATTGCTAAATTGTTTTGAGTTACGTCGAGCAAATTTCAGTTAACAAGGAAACTAAAAAAATTAAGGAACAACGCAAATGCATTAATTTTTGAATTAACCCTATCGTAGGATTGTTATTTTCAGGGGCGCGAGAAAATATGTTGCAGGAAGTGCATAATTTAGAAAAAGCGCACTTTTTTGGTTGAAAAAGCGCATTCAAAAAATGTACATTTTCAAACATTGGAAAAACTTTTATTAAAAACTTAATGAAGACAAAAAACAATTGAAGATACGGTATCTTGTACAGAATTTGATAGTAGCAAACAGAATTGGAGTCATTCCCAAAGTTTTTCTTCTGACATTCTTCGGGAGAAATAATCAAAATAAGGCAGAAGCGAGTCCTAATTGAGTTATAAAGTAAAGAAGAGAGCTCTCATTGGTCAAGAGTCTTTGGGGGCTGAAAGAATTCAAGTGCATGAGCTGGCTAGCAAAAGAAGGTTATCTGTAAACCGAAGTCACAAATTCGAATTGTTGTCTTTCTATTAAGACGTCTAAGAAAGAAAAAAATTGTTGGTTCTTCTTTTATGCGTAAAATCTTGGGAAGGTTGAAAGGATTAAAAATTGAGGCCCCCAAAGGTAAAACATAATGATACTTTAGTTCACGAGGCGTCCGTGATCTGCTCAAAAAGCAAATGGCAAAGGGAATTGGACAAAATTTGCTGTAAGCTATGGCTCTTTTTGAAAAAACTGGTGACCCCTTGTCTAAATAGATCTTTTACAAACTTTGTTGGATTTGGAGAATATGTTAATTTTGGTAGAGAATATGTAATTGGTGTAACCAATTAAATTTTTTGGTGTTTGCAAATTCTAGGGGCACGAACTTCCCCTTTATTGCTGGAAAAAGGACAATTGTTCCCTTCCCTTCCCTCCCGCTTATGGCGCCTATAGTGTTTTTTTGATGTCATGCAAAGGAGCTTCAAACCAAGCCACCGTGAAATTTTGCTACGACTCCGCCGTTTAAACTCGAAAAAAATCCTATCATTTAATTTAATTGCAAATCCAGTGACATCAGATCAACGTTACCTCATAAGATAGAGACCATTGTAGCTTGATGATAAGTTAGGCTCATAAAAAAGTAAATTAAACTTTTTTAGCTGTAATTACTAATTTTATACTTTTTTTAAACGAATGTGGGAACACACTGAGATTCTTTATTGGAATCACTCGAATGTTTGTCCCTGTGAATTTAATTGAATAATGGAGATTGCGATGTGTGGCTGCTCAACTTTGATTTCGCAATTTAAGAGGATCAACAAAGAAAAATATTTTTTTAATGCTTTTTTTGGACAAAAAACTCAAACACTTACTCATTGAAAAATGCCTATTGTGAAAAATTAGCCTATTTCTATTGACTAACGCCACTGGGATCTTCATTGCCTAGTTTTCACCCCAGAGTTATTTTTAAAACTTAAAAATAAAGGTTTTCAAAAATGACAACAAAGTAAAAAAATTTTTAGATTATTTTATATCCGTTCAGACTTTTTCTTTTTTTGGCAGCGCCTGTTTATGTTTGTTTAAAAGTATTTAGACTTCCGATTTTAAGTGTATAAATGTCTTTATTTTTTGGTTAACGGAACAATTGGAAAGACCGTGCTTAAAATTGAAGCAAGCGCTAACCAAAGCAAAAAAAATCAATAAAACAAACGAAGAATAATCTTTTCTACGCTCGTAGTGGAAACGGGCCTTCAAGCATCAAGTGAAAACTTTTTTCTTTGGTTTTGCTTGACATTGTTAGTAGTTATTCGGATGGTTTGGTCAGTTTGCTTTGTAAATTTGTTTACAAAGCAAACCAAATATTATTGCTTTAAAGCAAGGCTGCCCAACCCGCAGCCTGAGGGCTGCATGTGGCCTGAGAAGCCTTTTGTTGCCGCCCGTAAAGGAATTTTTAATCAGATGTCGAATCATCTTGAATTATCGCTGTGCCTCTGAACCAATCCAGTGGTGCGCAGATAACTGGGAATACAATTGTTTTTGTCTCAGGAAGAGGTCTTTGCTTTGTTTAGAAAAGCAACACGAAGAGTCAAAAGTGATTACTTTTTCTCTTGAATTAAATTTGCGATTAAACTTCTATTTATCTTCTTCTTCTTCTTCTCCTTTCGGCCTTTCCCATTAGTCAGGGGTGGCCACAGCGTATCATCATTCTCCACATCTTTCTGTCTTCAATGTCCATCTTCTTCACACCAACTTCCTTCATATCTTCTTTTACCACATCTAAAAATCTTCTCTTTGGTCGCCCTCTTCTCCTCTTTCCTGGTAACTCCATTTCCATCATCTTTTTTCCTACATACTCTTGGTCTCTCCTCATGACATGTCCATACCACCTCAGCCTGCCCTCCCTCATCTTCATTCCTAACCGTTCTACCTTAACAGTACTCCTGATGTGCTCGTTTCTAATCTTGTCTTTTCTCGTCACTCCCATAGTAAACCTCAGCATTTTCATCTCTGCGACTTCCATCTCTTCCACTTGTTTCTTTGTGACTGCTACTGTCTCAAGTCCATACAACATTGCTGGTCTTACCACTGAACTGTACACTTTTCGTTTTACTCTAGCTGGTAACCTCTTGTCGCAGATTACTCCTGATACTCTTCTCCGTCCATTCCATCCTGCCTGTACTCTCTTCTTTACCTCCCTCTCACAACCACCACTTTCTTGCACCGTTGATCCCAAATACTTAAATTCCTTTACTCTTGGCACTTTTGTATCCTCCATCTTCACTGTTTCGTCGTCATTTCCTCCATTTATCCGGGCTTGGGACCGGCACACACAGAAATGTGCCACCGATGGCTGGGTTTACAAACTTCTATTTATCATGGAAGTTAATTCAAAATAATCGTTAAAATCAAGGTGACCAAAAAAGACCAAAATAAAAAAAATTATCAATTTGACTTCGTAAAATTTTTAAAGCACTTTCCAGGACAACTTGAATTCGACATCACTTTGATTACTGCACCGATTGCGGCCCGAGGTAAACTTGCAAACGAATATTTGGCTCGCGACGAGTAAAAGGTTGGGCAACCCTGCTTTAAACAAAATAAGAAAGCAAATCCAAAATAAATAGGCCTACGTTTGTTAGAAATAAGTAGATCTACAGAAAACTCTTCTAAGACATTGCCCCCATTAAAAATAAAAACAAATTTTGAAAATAAGGGGGTATGGTAGCCCTGTAGCCTAAATACTAGGCTAAATATGGTAGGCTTGTAAGATTACGTCGTGACATTTATTAAAAATAACAACAGTTTTTTAATTTAAGCCATTCTTTCATAAACTTTTGTAAATAAATTTTGAACTGTCATCAGAATGGAATAATCGTTATTATATAAATGACATCAAATGTTGTGGCTAAACAATTTGCAAACATACAATCATAACGGTACCTGGCGGAGGGGCTATTGTTCCCCAAGTTTCCAAAATTTGGGCAAAATTGTAACTTTTCGGGCAGTAACAAGAAAATATTTGAGCAAAACTAGAATTTTTCGGGCAGCGATATGAAAATTTTGGGCAAAATCAGGACTTTTATGGCAGCGACAATAATAAATTACAAAAATAGCTAAAGAACTTTTTTTTAGAAAACACCATGATTTTTAAACGAAAATTGAGAAATATGAGACTGATTTTTAGAGAACACCATGATGTTGGGACAAAATTTGGTCTTCGTCCGAGAATCTCTATTTTTTTGTCCTATTTTTAAAGTACTAGAAAATCATGATTTGGACAAATGTCACAAAATTTGGGCAAAATCTTATTGCCCCCTCAAATTTTTTTTGGCTGTTACGCCTGTGCATACAATTGTCGTTGAGCTACCACAAGAGTATTTTTATTCGGATTTAAATCTTTATATTGTACAAGGATTATGTGTTATGCTTAACCTACTTTTTAATAATATCTAGTCGAACTTAATGATAAATTTTAGGTCATTAATAATCTAGGTCAGCGTGGTCCAACTTAATTTTATCGCGGGCCAAAAAAAGCTGTTAATTTATTCCGCGGGCCAATGCTTAATTGAGGGTTAATTCCAGAAGATCAACACAACTATTAGTTTTAACAAAATCCTAATTTTAACATTAATTTGTTATTCGGTGAAGAAGGTTAATTTTATTGCAGTAGATGAGCATAGAAACACACAAAATAATTTTTAATGTTTATAGTTTATTGCCGATTAATGGGACGTTTATTGCGTTTGTATCCACGGAAATGTTAGTAGTAACCATGCGAAGACAATCTTGTAAACCCAAAGTATTGTTTCCTAGTTGGTTTCGATTTTTCGTTTTGATACTGTTCATTGCTAAAAATGCACATTCGCAATACGTACTTCCAAACATAGAAAACAACTTCAAAGCAGCATTCTTTAAAATCGGAAACCTTTCCTGTGAAACAAACTTCCAAAAGTTTTCTCGTTTTTCCTGCTTTTTTAACAACAAAACTTATCACTTTGAAGCTCACATACTTCGAGTTGAAATTCAGATATAGTGATGTCTGCGGTCCTTCAAAATTTCTGCGGTCTGTCTACGGTCTGTCCTCTGAAAATCATGCATTCTACGGTCTGCTCCTGTCCTCTCTGCGGTCAGCGTTGGAGAAATAACCGTTACCGTTATGAATAACCGTAATTTTTCGCGTTCCTTAAAATTGGTCTCTCTCATAAATTGCGCAAGATGAGAAATGCGAAGAGCAATATCTGTCTGTATGCAATTGTGTATTTATTTAAGTTTATGTATTGACTATGTATCGTATGCACGATAAATATAATAAAAAAAGTATCGGAAGCACAAATATGTAAGTTTTATTTCTTTTCTTTCGAAAGAAAATGTTTAATCACTTCTTCCTTGGTGATTTTCAAGTATTGTCCTTCTTTCGAATGATCATTTGCTCTTCTAACATGAGCGGTCCCAATCTATTCTTTTTTGTTGCAGTTGCAAGACCGCAGTCCAAGAAGCACCGTTCAGATGGTGTCGAAGCTGCAGGCACACTGAGCTATTTTCTTGCTAAGAATGCAAGAATTGGGAATCGAATCGCAGGCTGCGGTCTCTACGGTCCCCGGAAGAGGTCAAAAATAACGGTCGTTTGATGTGGACCGCAGAAGAGACCGCAGGATCAAAGGACCTACGGTCTGTCTACGGGCCCCTGCCAGGACCGGACAGACCGCAGATCTGCGGTTTGACAGAGGACCGCAGACATCACTATTCAGATACCTGTGTAGCAACACTCACTCGCATGGGGTTGTTGCATAGTGCAAGAGGACTTTTTAGTTTCTCGAAATCCTCAAATCGATTTTGAAATTCCTCAGACAGTGAAGTAATATTACTTATACACTGTGTAAAATCAGCATTGGAGTATTCTTCCTTGATAACTGAGCAGGACGGAAAATGAGCAAGATTGTTGTTTTGCAAACAGTTTGTGAACAAAACTAACTTTGAGCGAAAACCCTCAACATATCCCACTAAATGAGAAATGCTTTGTTCCTTTCCTTGCAAATTCAAATTTAACACGTTCAGATGATTTGTTATATCTGTCAAAAAAGCTAAGCCGCAAAGAAATTCAATGCTTCGCAACTGCGCTTGAAAAGTGTTTGTGCTGTCCATTAGTTGGTCTTCAAAAAATGAAAGAATTTCTTTGCGCAGCCCAAAAAAGTGTTCAATACCTTGCCTGCGCTCAGCCATCTGATACTCGTATATAGGGGCAGGTCACTGAATTCAGCATCAAGCTCCTTCAAAAATGAAACAAACAAATGGTGTCTTTGAGATTTATTTTCGCCTCTTATTAGATTGACCATCTTGGCAATACTTTGCATTGCATTCATCCTTTTCAGTACTTTTCCGCAAAGCGCTTCCTGGTGAATTACGCAATGCAAAGTAATGCAGTTAATTCCATTTGCTCTTAGCAATCCAACTAGACCAGTTTTGCTTCCCACCATGGTCTTTGCGCCATCTGTAACTGTGCAAGAACATTTTTTGAAACCTCCGAACTCAAAAACAACAGAGTTTAATGCTTCATACGAGGTGTGTTTGAAAAGTATCGGGACTGTATGCTTTGCACAAACAACACTTGCAACAGTGATAAAAGCTTTGTTTTTTAAGATGGCGCAATGTCTTGTGGTTGTAAAAATGTAGTTTCAGCATTCTGTCACAACCATATGCTTTTTTACAGGCTTTTCTTGAAAGGTGCTTTACTGTAGTTCGTTTTGGGATAATTTATTTAGTAAAAATTTTTTTCTTTTTTTTTCTTCTTTTGTTAACAAATAATGAGCATTGAACAAAGAATCAACTTGAAGTTTCTCGTTCGACTTGGAAAAACTCCAACTGAAACATTCAATTTGCTCCAAGAAGTTTACGGAGATGCTACGATGTCAAGAACTCGGATTTTTGAGTGGCACAAGAGGTTCAGAGAGGGAAGAGAGGATGTGGAAGATGATCCTAAGAGTGGAAGGCCAACAACAAGCAGAACAAACGAAAATGTTGAGCGTGTGAGAGAAAAAGTGCGCAGTGACCGCCGCCTTACTGTTAGAATGATAGCAGATGAGTTGAGCATGAATAGTGAGAGGGTGTGGAGGATCATTACAGAAGATCTGGGGATGAGGAAGGTTTGTGCGAAAATGGTACCAAGGTTGCTGAATGATGGGCAAAAGGAAAATCGTGTGCAAGTGTGTCAAGACATCCTGAAACAACTTGAAATTACACCAGATCTGCTGAGTAGAATTGTTACCGGTGATGAGTCATGGATTTTCGAGTACGATCCACTCACCAAACGGAAGAGCCTTGAATGGAAGAGTGCATCCTCACCAAGACCCAAGAAAGCAAGGCTGTTCAAGTCCAAAATTAAGGTGATGCTGATTGTTTTCTTTGATGTTCATGGAATTGTTCATCTAGAATTCTTGCCACAGGGCCAAACCATTAACCAGAATGTTTACAAAGACATCTTGCGACGTTTGATGCGTTCGGTAAGGGAGAAAAGAAGAGAATTGTGGGAGACAAAGTCATGGCTGCTTCATCATGACAATGCTCCTGCTCACAATGCCTTAAGCATACGACAATTTCTTGCAGAAAATAACATTGCCGTGCTGGAGCAACCACCCTACTCGCCAGATCTGGCTCCCTGTGATTTTTTCTTGTTTTCTAAGCTCAAGGGAGTCATTAAAGGAACCCGTTTTCAAGACTCAAAAGCCATAACAACAGCCGTAACGAAGGAACTACGAGCGATCCCAATGGAATCTTTCCAGAAGTGCATAGAAGCATGGCAGCAGAGATTAGAAAAGTGCATTCCAGCTCAAGGAGATTACTTTGAAGGGGACAAGTTGTAATTTTTACGTGGCATTTCAAATAAAATAATTATTTACACAGTCCCGTTATATCAGAGCCTTTTCTTCGACCTGTTAATGGATGAAGTGTTAGCAATTCTTCCTGCACTTCAAAACTTTCATCCACCAGTCGAGCAAATATCATCAGTTGACTAATATCAGTCACATCAACGCTCTCATACAAAGCCACTGAGAAATAGCTACAATTTTTCGTCGCAGATTTCAGTTTACAAGTAACATGTTGACTTAAATCCGCTACTCTTCTTGCCATTGTCTGATGGGATAAAGACACCGTCTTAAATTTTTCTGCTATTTTTTCTTCACCAAACGCCTTTGCCATTTTAATTGCACATGCTTTTACTAATTCACCATCTCAAAATGACTTCATTTTTTTTGCAAGAAGGAGTGCAACTTAATGTGATGCTGCTAGGCTAGTCTTCTGACTGCTTACAAAATTAAACATCGTACTGACTTGCTTCTCCTGCTTGTCTTTGAAACGCTGCAAAACATTCTTTCTTTCCTTTCCTTCATATTTTTCAAACTTATGTTTGTGGAGAGTGTCATAATATCGCTTTAGATTGTATTCCTTTGTAGCTGAAACTGTCTTTTGGCATACTAAACACAGTGGTTTTCCCATGTTTTTAATACATAGCTAAGTTTCCTCCCACTTCTTAAAAAATGTCCTTTCTTCTGCTTTTCTTTTTTTGCAACTACTCATTTCTTAGTTTTATAAAGCTACGTTTTGATTAAAGTTAAATATTTAGTCTGAACTCCCAAAACTAGCCTCTTACTCTATTGCTCAACGGCTGGTAAGCAACCCCATAGAAATAGAAAGTAAATAACCGTTTGTTATACAATAAAAAGACCATTACACGACAATTTGTGTTATTGTTTTTCGATAATAATAAATGTCACCGTCGAGAAGCTAAGACAGTCGAGAGGAAAAGATACCTCTAAAAAAACACAATGAAAATAACCTTAAACTTAGTTCTATTTAAATAAATTGAAAGGTAAAATCAGCAAAGGAAGTTTTTGCACCATAAAAACCTTAAAAAGAGCACAAAACCTGCCATTTTCTTGCTAAATTATAGAAATAATATGGCAAGATCCTAATTTTACTCTCTCGACTGTCTTAGTCTCTCGACGGTCACAATAAATATTATCAAAAAATAAACAGCAACTATCAAAGTGAAAAATAATCGGCTGCAATTCGTTGAATAAAACATTACCACAGAAGTTATAAAATAGCTTTAAAGTTAAATTATGAAACGAAGCCGTAAAGGCTTATATTCAACACTGAACTTAAAAGAAAAAGTGAATGGAGTCGAAAACTTTACAGCAATAAGTAAAAAAAATCTTATAGATCTAAACGTTCTAGTTGCCGTAACTGTTCGCGTCTTCGCGGGCCAAAAAATTACTTCGCGGGCCTGCAGTTGGACCACGCTGATCTAGGTCAGGGTGGTCCAACTTCTGCACTCTTGTGGGCCACTTTTCAAAATTATTCGAGTTTGCGGGCCTCAGCCGTCTAAAAACACCTATTTTTGTCCCAAAATCAGAGTTCTCTAAAAAAAAAAAAAGGTCTTCACTTGGAATCGGTCTGCAAAATTCCTATTTTCGTCCCAAAATCAGGGTGTTCTCTAAAAAAAAAAAAGGTCTTCACTTGGAATCGATCTACGAAGTTCCTATTTTCGTCCCAAAATCATAGCGTTCTTCAAAAAAAAAGTTGCCGCTGCTTGTAATCGACAAGACTTGTGCAAAATTGTTCCGCGGGCCGCACAAATTCCATCCGCGGGCCCGTAGTTGGACCACGCTGATCTAGGTCAACGGTGCACAACTTGCGGTCTTAAAAAATAGTTAATGCGGCTACGCATAACTGCTTATATGTCGCCCACTTAACAAATGAAAAATTGAAGTCAATTTTTTTTATCGCAGCCATGTTTTGAAAAGAGCCACATAACGAATAACAAATGACAATTATGTTATATAATTTTCAAAAAAAAGACTTCATTTGCGATTAAACACAAGAAAGTCACGTTTATACTTCTATCATATTTGAAAAACATCAATCTTTTCCACGTTGTTTACGCAATATTACGAAATATACTTTTATACATGAAATGAATTTTTTTGTGTGTTTTCTTGCCTTAATACGTTAATTAATTTGTTTTTAAGAAGTTGTTTGGTTGGCTAATATCGGGTTTGAATTATTATAGGCTCTAAGCTTTACTAGCCTGGCCATTTTCTGAAATGCAAAACCGGGATGCATATTGCAAGTTGCCGCTACTAACATTCTTAAGGTTGCCATATCTGAATAGGCGGAATTCTGGACAGACATAGGCGGTCCAGCTAAAAAAATTTTTAAAAGGGCGAACAAAATAAATTTGTCTGAGATTCTCGGATTTTCCTATTTTCGTCCCAAAATCATGGTGTTCTCCAAAAAAAAAAAAAAGGTCTTCACTTGGAATCGGTCTCGAATTTTCCTATTTTCGTCCCAAAATCATACTGTTCTCTAAAAAAAAGGTCTTCACTTGGAACCGGTCTCAAATTTCTCTATTTTCGTCCCAAAATCATACTGTTCTCTAAAAAAAGGTCTTCACTTAAAATTGGAAATACCGGGACATATTGGTTAACCGGGCGGGACAAGGCCTATCGGGACTGTCCCGGCTAAAACGGGACGTATGGCCATCCTAAGCTTCATCGGTAGTAATAAATTTACAGCATTTTAAGACGAAGTTTTGGCTATAAAGTCCGATTGAAGTGGCTTAGAAGCCAAAACCAACCCAGAATTTCCTGTTCTTAGGCTGCAAAGTTGGGGTAGTAAACTTTAATCATTCTATTTAAATAAGTTGTGTCTGGCATATTTAAGTTAATTATTACGTAACAAGTAAATCTAATTCTCTCTCCAAATTCAAAAATAGCCGGCAAAGGTATGGCAGCTAAAGGTAACAAAAACAAAAGCAATAAAGATGAATCAAGCGCTAGCCCTGGTCGCAATAAGAAAAGCAACTTTACTGAAGCTGATCGACAAAAATTATATAAAATTTACGATACGGTTGCAAGCCTGACTAGGCAAGTTTCTAAACTGCAAAAAAAACTGAAGAAAAGTGAACAAAAAATAGAGGAACTGAAAACAGAAAATGAAAAACTCAAACAGGTCTTAAACATAAACACTCTTGAGATTGACAATTTGCAGCAATACTCCAGAAGAGAGAACATAAGAATTCATGGCATACCTGAACCTAAAGATAAGAAGGATGATGGTGAAAAAGTGGTTGTCGAGTTGGCTGAAAAGCTGGGTATCACCCTAGAAAGCTATGATATCCAGCGGGTCCACCGTTTGGGTAGAATGAGATCACCAAGGGCGAAACCGCGTCCTATAATTTCCAGGTTTGTCAAATATAAACATAGAAACGACATCTTGTTTTCAAAATCGAAACTAAAAGAATGCAATGACGAAAAATTTAAAAACGCGTTTATTACTGAAGATTTGACGCCACTTCGCTCAAAACTTTTGAATTACGTGAAAAATGACTGCGAAGGAAAATTCGTTCTCTGCCACACATACAATGGCAGAATTCGAATGAAGAAGTCTGCTCTTGAACAAGGTGTCCTAACTGATGGAAGCAAAGATGAGGGTACTGGTAACTGGATAGTGATTTCGTCTCCAGAGGATCTATTTCGACTTGATATTAATGTGGACTTTGCCAAGCTGGACTACAAACCAATGCTTTTCAATGAGGTTAGTCATTGTGATAGTGAAGGTTCAAGCAGCGAAAGCCTTGAATAGGCCTAGTTGTCTGCGGCTTGAAAAACGCAGTCTCATTATGTTTAATTGTATTGCAAAATCTTGATAAAATGGAGAACCAACCAATTTGTATTGTGTGTGCGAAAGCTTGCTTAACTGTAAATGACCACATAACTTGCACTGACTGCTCGCGTAGTTTGCACAAAAGTTGCTTGACTTCTAAAGTCAGTGATACTTCATTTACAAACAAAAAACTTGTCAGCAGCTGTTTGCTTTGCGACTCACGAGCGGTAGATGCAAGTTTTGACAAGCATTTTGATTCAACAAGACCTGATAACTTTATTTTAGGAACTTGTAATGAAAATTCAAATTATTGCGACTTTTTTAACAATTGCGAGTATTATGATATTTTGCCGTTAAATAATGTGGTAAAACATAAAAAAGATGACTTATTCATCATGCATTTTAACATGCGAAGTTTACAAAAAAATATTGACAAGCTTATCACTCTTTTGGCCAATCTTTCTAAAACGCCAGATATCATTGCAATATCAAAAACAAAAATTACTTATGGTCAACCAATAGTTAATGTTGACATTACTGGATATGATTTCATTCATTGTGATAGTATTACAAAAGCTGGTGGGTTGGCTTTTACGTAAAACAAACTTTACCTTACAAACAAAAAACTGAAATAAATATTGAATTAAATTTTGTGGAAAACATGTGGATAGAAGTTAAAACTACCACAGGGCTGATAGTGATAGGGGTAATTTATCGACATCCCACTACACTTGTTAATGACTATGAATGCTTTACCACAAATTTATGTGATATTTTTGCTAAACTACATGCCAGTAATACGGTTTTTTGTCGGTGACTATAACATTGACTTAATGCAAATCAATGTCAATCAAAACTTTCGAAAGTATGTGAATGATATCTTGAGCACCTCAACCAAATGTGCCATTGATCTCCCGACTCGCGTAACAGATCACTCAAGAACATTGCTCGACCACGTTTACGTGAACGATCCAAAACACTTATACACTAGTGGTGTACTCTTGTGCGATTTGAGCGACCATATATCTACATTTGTTTGTATTTCTGCCAAAAAGTCTCGTGTTAAAAGCACAAAACAGTTTCTAATTCGAGACATGAAAAAATTTAAGTTAGAAGATTATTTAATGACACTTGGTAATAATTTAAATGCTGCCAACCTAGACAGCTTTGATTCGGTTCATGATGCTTTTGATAAATTTGAAGAAGTGTTTAAAAACACGGTAAATAAATTTGCCCCTCTGAAAAAAGCTTCGAGAAAAAAAGCTTAGTAAAAAACCATGGCTCTCACGTGAACTACTAAATTTGATCAAACAAAAAAACAAACTTTTCAAACAATTACACAAGAAATTTGATAAAGACATTTTCGAAAATTACAAAAAACAAAGAAATGCTTTAAATCGAAAAATTATGAGTGCTAAAGAAGCGTACTACAAGGATTTGATTGACGACAACACAAGTAACTTCAGTACGCTGTGGAAAATTATTGGTGAGCTAGCCAATTTCAAGAAAACCAAAAATACATTTCCCAGTGAGATAGTCACCGACAATGATGTGATAGATGATCCTCAAAAAATTTGTGAAGCTTTCAATGTTTATTTTGCGACAATTGAAAAAAATATAGGGAAAAACATTAAATCGCATGAATCAACCCCTCCTCTATTACTCAATTCACCTAACTCGTTCCTTTTTTCTCCTGCTACTCCTGTAGAGATTTACTCACTTATTGGCAACATAAAAATAAAAAAGGCAGTTAGAGAAAACGACATAGACAATAAACTGTTAAAATTAAGTAATACAATAATCTCTCCATTCTTAAGCAGCATTTTCAACTTCTGTATCCAACAAAGAAGAATTTCCTAATTCCTTGAAGATTGCAGAGGTGGTTCCTGTCTTCAAAAAAGGAGATTCTAATTTGCTCACAAATTATCGTCCGATTTCGATCCTTTCCCAAATCAGTAAAATTTTTGAAAAACTTATATACAATAGAATCAACGATTATCTAGAAAAATATCATTTAATTCTGACAAACAGTTTGGTTTTAGACAAAACTCTTCTACGTCTCATGCTATCAGCAATATTTATGAAAAACTAATACAAAATTCTGATAAAGGAACGTACACTTGCTGTATCTTCCTTGACCTCACCAAAGTCTTCGATACTGTGAATCACAATGTTTTGCTGCAGTGTTTTTTTTAAGGTTTGGCTTGAGGAACCTCTAAGCAATTTTGAAAGACCGAAAGAGTGTTCCTGAGCGTACTTAGCTTTGTTTACACTATTGTAGAAGCAGATTTTGAGAGACCGCTGGACAGTTTTGAGAGACCGTTTCGGTTCCTCAAAACGCCTTAAAAAAAACACTGTTTTGCTGCACAAAATGAAAAATTTTTATGAATTTCGGAGATTGGCTTTTAAACTGATGCAAAGTTATTTGAGCAACAGAAAACAATATACAAAAATGAATAGCTTTATGTCCGACCGTTCAAAAATTGAATACGGTGTATCACAACGCTCTTCCCTTGGGCCGCTACTTTTTCTTCTGTACATCAATGACCTTCCTTTGGCTAGTCTGTTTGACACCATTTTGTTTGCCGATGACACATTCTTAGTCCTGTCAGACCACAACCTATATAAACTACAAAACAGAGTGAACATTGAACTGATCTCTGGATGAAACAAAACAAGCTTCAGCTGAACTATTCAAAAACTCATTATTTATTGTTTGACAAGCAACTCAATCGCTCATGTTCTACAAACTTTAATGTATCCTTAAATTCAATTAAAATAAACGAATTAGATCTGTAAAATATTTAGGAATTTATTTTGACGAAAACCTGAATAGGTCTCGTCACATCCAACATCTATCGTTACAACTAGCTCGATATTCTGGATTGATGAACAGAATTCGAACATTTTTAGATCGGAAGACTTTGTGTATGCTTTACTACTGGCTTATTTACAGTCGTATTCAATATGGAATAGTCACATGGGGTACAGCTAACCAAACACTAATGCATGAACTTAATGTGAAACTAAATAATACTGTTCGTACCATAACTTATAGTAGCAAATATTGTCCAGTAACCTCTTTTTATAAAACATTGAATTTTTTGAAATTAGATGACATTTATCGACTTGAACTAGCCAAATTCATGTATCAGCTTCATAATAAATAATTTAAGACTGCACTCAAAGACTGCTTCGTTGATATCACAAAAATTTACAGTCATAATACTAGAATAAAACACAACCTAGTATACTTCAAACCTCGCGTTCAAACGTCTGCAGATAAAAAATCCCTGACGTACAAAGGAACTGAATTATGGAGAAAAATTAAACCTAAAATAAAGGAATCATCGTGGATATCATTCAAAAAAAAGATAAAACAAAAACCAATTCAATATTACATATCATATTAACCCTTTTTGAACCAATTTCTGGAGATATAAATTTTATGCTGTTGTTTCATTGTGTATCAATTTTCGTGCCGTATACTTGTTAAACTGAATTTTGTCTGATTCATTCTTGCCGTCGCATTAGTTGAACTTGAACTTATCAGTGTGAACATACAACAATATTAAGTTATTTACTATATCATTTCTTCTACTTTGGCTAAATTGTATGTTTTGTTTTGTTTTTTTTTCGTTTTTTTTCTTTTCTTCTCTCTCAGGAAGCATCTTGGATTAAAAAACCTTCGGGTTCGTCGATGCTTCCTAGCCTGAACAATTGTACTGTAATTTGATTGAAATGTGTTGTTTTGCATGCGTTCTATTTGATCAGGCGAATAAACTGTTTTCTATCTATCTATCTATCTATTAAAAGTCCAAGAGCTCAGAAATCTTAATGTAAAAATGATCAGCCAATTAACTTTTTTTATTACAAAATAAACTGTTTAAGTAAATGCTGAATTACAATTTGTCTTTTAAAATTGAAATAATGAATAGAAAAATCGAAAAACTGAAACTAAGCACAATTAGGGTATTAAATTATTATCTGAATAAATCTGAATCTTGCATGGTCTTTTAAGTGGGTCCTCAGATACTGGCCAAGTGAGACTAAGATCCAGACGCCCGTTTGTGCCAGGTGCGCGGAATCTCTTGGACAATCTTGCCAGACTTGGCATCCGCGCCTCTGAATGGACAAATCACAAATGGAACGCGGAGTATTGTGAAAATGCTTCCAGGCTCCGTGCTTTTGTGCCCGGGACCAGTGTCAGGCCTTTTGGAATGGGCCTACCCCGAGCAGCTTGGGTTAGGCTCAACCGCCTGCGGACTGGTGTTGGGCGATTCCATTCGTCCATGCATAAATGGGGTCTCGCTCCTTCACCGAATTGCGAGTGTGGCGCCTTTGAGCAAACCGCAGACCATGTACTAACAATGTGCCCTATACATCGGGCACCACATGGAGCACAAGGTTTGACGGTTTTGGATGACGAAACTCGATACTGGCTTAACAACATCACTGCCAGCATCTGATCCAGGCAGTGCAGTAGTCTGGGGTAGTAAAAGGATAAGCCCTCGGCCCTAGTCCTGTTTGTGTCTGGCCTGGAGTGGATGTCCTTCAAACGACGACGACGACGATCTGAATAAATTTTAATTTCTGACGTTTTCCCTTGCTTTTAAAGCTTAACACTCATAATTGAAAGTGATTTTAAAGTTTAAAGTATTTATTATTCAGTTATTCAGTTACACATCTTGAGTCAATTTTTTTTGTTACCAGAACTTACAAGACTCATAATTTGTTACATTGCGGCCACTACCACGATCAAGGGAGCAGCCTATGTGCAGTGATAGCTTTAGTATGGAGAAAACGTAGTGCCCATCCAGGGCCTCCCCCTGAGCAAAATACTGCTCTTTATCTTCATAGTAGCACCATGACAGTAGCTCCCCTAAAATAGTGACCTTTTTTTCTTTTTTAAGATTAGGCTACTTTGATTTAAAACACTAATAAGTGGCCCCCTGTAAGCAAAATATTGCTCTATTTTTTCATAGTAGGACCATAACGGTGGCTAAAGTAATAACTGTTTTTTTAAAGCTCACATTTTTTGGGACCAAAAAAAGTGTGAAACACAAAAAAGTGCTCCCCTTTATTTTTTTTGCATCGGGCCATCCCTTTTGTAAGGCTATCACTGCAATGTGACATGCTTCGAACATCAATTTTAATCTATTTTTGAATAAACTTGTCTATGTAATAAACAGTGGTAGATATTGGGTGAGGCGAATGAGGCAGTTGCCTCGGGCCTCCTCTTTTTTAGGGGGCCCGCTCGAAAATACCTCATATAGGCTCATTTTGCTGTAGATGTTATTTTAGGAATCATTACGAAGTCGGGACGAAAAGTTGGAAATAGGAGTTCAATTCGAAGTGAAGACCTTTTTTTTTTAGAGATCACCATGATTTTGGGAGAAAAATAGTGAAAAGTGAAATCGATTCGAAGTGAAGGTCTTTTTTTTGGAGATCACCATGATTTTGGGAGAAAAATAGTGAAAAGTGAAATCGATTCGAAGTGAAGGTCTTTTTTTTGGAGATCACCATGATTTTGGGAGAAAAAAAAAGGAAATTCTATTTGAATAAGGTACATGGATTAAGTTGAATAAATTTTAAAAGCCTTTTAACATCCAAATTTATTGGGTTAAAATAATTGTAAATTTTTTGTTAAAAAAAAAAATTGTAATTAAATTTCATTAATATACAAAAGAAGATGGAAGATTTAAAGAAAATACAAGAAGAAATGGAACAAATGAGAAAGAGGTTATCCACTTATGAAACAAATTATGAAAATAAAGTAAAAAATAAGAATTCAGATGCTGCTTCCTCTGCTGTTTCTATTACAGGCAATACAATGGAAAAGCAAGGAGAAGATTTGAAACACATGCAGAACAACTTCAACAAAATTGAGCAAATGGTTGATTCTGCAATAAAGCGAATATCAGCAGTAGAAAAAAGGGTGGATGATCTTGAGCAGTATGGTCGATCCAACTGCTTAATTATTCATGGCTGTGAAAACGTCCCTGACTCAAAACCAGGAAAAACTCCCGAAACAGAGAAGTATGTCTGTAATATCATTAATTCCAACTTAAAACTTGAATCACCTTTACAGGTTCAAGATCTAGACATCGCTCACCCCCTACCCTCCAAAAAAGGAACCCCCATTATCATTAAATTTCTCAGAAAAACTCAACGAAATGAAGTCTACCGCAAAAAACGGCTACTGAAAGGGACAAAAATGATCATCACTGAATCCCTAACAAAACGACGTCTTCAACTATTAGAAAAAGCTCGTACAGCATTCAACAACTGTCCAGTGTGGAGTTGGAAAGGTGAAGTGTATGTGTTCCATAACAATAGAAAAAAATTAATTGATGACTTTTCAGATATACCCTTAATAAAGAGCAATCTAAGTTATGCTCAAAAAGTAAAACAGTGATTACCTACTAAAACTTAGTGTCAAAAGTTAATAATTGCTATTATTATTTAAGCTAATCTTTCCTATTTTTATTTTTGCTTAGTTATCAATTTTTATGGTATTACATTTAATATAGCTATTAATTAACTTTAAAAGTTTTATATTTAATTACCCAATATATAATAATTAAACAATATATTATTAATGGGCTGATCACATGTACCTTTTTATTACTTTTAGTGATACCCTTTGGTATTTTGGCATCTTATTTAATTAGTTGTTAGATTTGTTTTGTTTTTTGTTTTGTTTTGTTTTTTTTTTCTTTTTTATTTTATTTTACTTGAGTTTTTTTTATTTTTTTATTTTGTTTTATAATAGCAGAATCTTGAATGAATTCAAATAAAAAATTATTTTGTTTTCAATGCAAAAAATGTATAGGAAACCAACAATCTTCACACTGTAATTCTTGTAATCAAAATTATCATTTACAATGTTTCAATAATAACAGTAATAACAATTCTTTTAAAAAATGGGCATGTTTGAATTGTGCTGAAGCAGAAAATATATTTCCTTTTCAATCTCTGAACAATTCTGATTTTTCAGGTTTATTTGCAACTAATACTAACCACAATAGTAATATACACAACGCAAAAAAACTAAACAAACTTTTCACCAACATGCACTCAAAAGTTTTCAATGCAGTACCCACTTTTATTCTTGATAATGAATCTTACATAAACACAAAAGATGCTGCACTACTTTTTAAAAATCTCAATGAAAATTCTTTCTCAACAATGTGTATTAATATTAGATCCCTTCTAAACCCCAATAATTTTAATAAATTGGGATGCTTATTATCAGTTCTTGAAATTAACCCTCATGTTGTTGCAGTCAATGAAACATGGGAAAAACCTAACACAATAGGACAACATCAAAAACTAAATGATTACATATATTTATCCAACCCCCCTCAACAACATAAAGGAGGTGGTGTAGCCATGTACATAAAAAAAAATCTCATATTTGACACTTGCTCTGATCTCTGTATTATGGATGAAAAAATTTTTGAATCTATTTTCATAGATATTCACTTTGAAAACAAAGTTGTAACCTGTGGTACAATTTACAGATCCCCAAATAAAGATACAAAATCTCTAAACAAATTTTTCCAACATCTCAATCAAGTCTTAAAAAAGTTAAAAAAAAACAAAAATGTGTACATAATGGGTGATTTAAACCTTAATCTTATTGATCAAAAAGATTGCAACACTGAGACTCTAACTGACACTATGTTCAATCAAAAGTTCTTCCCTCTGATTAATTGTCCCACAAGAATAACTGATACTTGTGCTTCTGCCATTGACCACATCTGGACAAATGTAACATGCACAAACATAAAAAGTAGTATATTGATACATGATATTTCTGATCATCTTCCTGTACTGCAAATATCAGAAATTGGTAAATTACAACAAAATCTACCTGTCAAAAGTTTATCTTTCTCTACTTCTAATCTTATTAACTTTCGAACTACTCTTGAAAACACTAATTTTAATGATGTCATAACTGATTTTGATACAGATTTAGCTTTTAAAAACTTTCAAAGTATTCTAATATTTCAACAAGCACTTTTCTAAAAAACAATTAAAAACTAACAAAATAAATAACCCTTGGTTTGACAAAGAGTTATGGTGCTTACTACACAAAAAAGACAGGCTACACAAAATATTCTTGCAAAAAAATAACACTAAAGCTAAAGAAAAGTATATTAAAGTAAAAAATCAATACTTTCACCTCATCAAAAGAAAGAAAAAAGAATATTATAAAAATAAATTCACAAATTACCAAAATAATATTAAAAAAACTTGGCAAACTATTAATGAAATTCTAGGAAGATCCAAGTATAATACTAATAAAATTAACTGTCTTTCAAAAGCTGGAAAAGATATATATGAACCTACTGAAATTGCAAACACTCTCAATGAGCACTTCTCTACTGTTTCAAGCAAATTGATATCTCAACTCCCACCATCTACAATCAAATATCAAGACTATTTATATACCTCTAATCCATCTTCAATGTTTTTTTACCCAACATGTCCACAAGAAATAAAAAGGATCATCTCTACTTTAGTGCCAAAATTAAGTGCTGGGTGGGATGGAATACCTTCTATTGTGCTAAAATATCTTCCTGATAATGTGATTTCTATTCTTAGTTATATATTTAACCTATCTTTATCACAAGGAAAATTTATCTCCAATTTCAAACATGCAAAAATAATTCCTCTTTTTAAAAAAGGAAGTACCAAAGATGTATCTAATTACAGACCAATCAGCTTGCTCTCTTGTTTCTCTAAAATTCTTGAAAAATTGGTCTATAATCGTCTTTATTCTTTTCTGGAAAAATCTAATGCAATTAATGAACATCAATTTGGTTTTAGAAAAAAACATTCAACAAGTCACCTTACTTCTCTTTTAACTGCTAATATTGCAACATGTTTTGAGAACAAAATGAATACTCTTGGAATTTTTCTTGACCTCTCCAAAGCCTTTGATACTGTTAACCATGAAATATTGCTTAATAAACTTCATCATTATGGAATCAGAGGAACGGTATATAATTGGTTCAAAAGCTACTTAATTGGAAGATCTCAACAGGTTGACCATAATTCACATATCTCCAATAAAAGAACTATCTCTTCTTCTGTACCTCAAGGCTCAATTCTTGGTCCTCTACTATTTATCATATATGTTAATGATTCCCAAAGTGCTTAAAATTCAGCAGCAACTTGTCTTTTGCTGATGATACAACCGTAATTCTTTCTGCAAAAAACAGTAATCTCTTAGTACAAAAAGGAAACAAAGAATTGAAAAACATTGACAACTGGTTAATAGCTAACAAACTATCTCTTAATATTAAAAAAACAAAGTACATGATATTCAGCACATCTAGCTCAAATAGAACACAAAAAGAAACTCTTTTGACAATTAGAGGAAAACCAATTAATAGAGTTTCATCAATCAAACTTTTAGGAGTAATATTCAATGAACATTTAACATGGAAAGATCACATGGAAATGCTACTTAGCAAACTTAAATCATCCTTATATTGTGTGATGAGAGTAAAACCATATCTAAACAAAGAATCACTATTAACACTTTTTCACTCTTTAATTCTAAGTCATATAAGATACTGTATTACAACTTGGTGTTTTGGTCATAACGTTTTACTAAATAAGCTTCAAAAAATCTGCAATAAGTTTATGAAAATGATATTTATTTCAAAATCTATTAAGAATTCAAAGAAAACAAAAATAACCAACATTATGTACAACATACAACAACTTTATAAGTTAAACATTGCTATTTTCATGTATAAATTTTTTAATAAACAGTTGCCTACAGCGTTTAACAATGTATTTCAAACAAAAACATCCAGTGTGATCACAAGGAGCAACTCCCAAATTATATCCATATCATGTAAAAATACGGTCTCCAAACAATCTATTAGATACATTGGACCTAAAATTTGGAACCAATTGCCTGCCAGCATAAAAAAGAGTAATTCATTGAGTGCATTCAATAAAAAAGCAAAAATTTTCTTTCTTGAAGAACTATCTAACACTTAAACTACTTGCTTCCTCATGCAACTTGTTGCTGGTTTTCTTTCTTTTATGTTTCAGGAAATCATCCATATGTTCGAACAAAGCAGTGCTCCGACGATTTAACTGCTTTACCGTCACTGATTGGAATAATTTTGCAAGAAATTTGTCTTGACTTTATATCAACACGTGTACTGTATAATTTCATTAATCTTTCGTTCAGAATGACAATATTATTTAATTCTTTTTTTTTTTTTTTTTTTTTTCTGCTTGTGTGTGTTTGTTGTATTGAGGCATTTGTTCTTTGAAATGATCATATGATCCAGAACAGGATTTCTTTCGGTGGGTTTGTTTGCCTGTTCGGCTGGTGGAGTATGTTCAAGCTTTCACTGATTTTGAGGCTTGATCATGTTCTATGAGCCACACTCTGCTATGGTCCCACCAATGCACCGCCCCCACGGCAGAGTTTCGTTTTTATCAAATGACCTCAACGTAACTTAATTTTTAATGTGTTTCTTATTTTTATCTTCTTTTCTTTCTTTTTTTCTATAAATAAATTTATATTGAGGTGAAGCAACCTTGCTTCTTGTAATACAACGTCTATAAAATAATTCATTGCTATCTTAGCAAGCTACAACGTACATTCGTTTTGTTGCTTCTTCCTTTTTCTAATCCGCAGTCTTACGTTTATTTTTAAATTATAGTTGCATTTTTATTATGTGGCGGAGCAGAAATAAAAGAAAACTGAACTGAACTGAACTGAAATACGAGATCAAAGCCATATTTTTTTTTTAGAGAACATCAAGTTTTGGAAATCCTTGCCTCGGGCACCTAACTTTGAATATCCACCACTGGTAATAAATTAACAAGCAAAAAAATGATAACACTTTTGGAACACAAATAAACCCTTAGTAAATAAAAAATACTGATAATTAATTGATAAACACCTGGAAATATTTCACGGAGCTGCAACTTTATAAGTTTTTATGCGGTTAAGCGTCAGTAATTAGCAATGGCCAATACGATTCCATAATTTTAAACCCTGTGTACACATTTAAATCGTAAACAACCGATAATTTCATCATGATCCAATTTTTTTAACTTAACAACCAAACTTTAGAGCTATAGCTTAGTTCTATTGTAAAGCTCAAGGCTGAGTTTATTATTTTTTCACTATACGCAGTTACAGTTTTGTGTTAAAATACCAAAACAAAATATATAATTAAAATAAAACTAACACGAGCTTACATACAAAAAAAAGATACTACTGTATACTGCTAAATCGTATTTTTGGCGTTTTTTTCTTGTTTTCCGACATTGAGCGAAGCAACTTCTCTCGTTTTAAGACACTAGACGCCTACGTATTTAACGTATAAATGTATATTTTAATCGGTATCGGCATTCAATCTAAATTAGGGTGAGGATGAGGGCTAGAGTTAGTTTAACTACTTCCTTTGGAAAGCGGCTACAGCCGCAAAATTTTCATGACAATTTTACGGGAAGATTCTATAACCGCAACTGCTTACAACCCTTCTATTTGTTGATTAAAACCTTTCCCAGCTTAGGGAAATAGCTCCAGTTTGTATAATCTACCCAGCTCGTATAAGTACCGTAAGGAAGTGGTTGAACTTAACTCTAACTCTTACATTCACCATAACTCTTACTCGCCATGCGATACTCTAATTCAGTGTTTTTCAAACTTTTTTCATCGAGACCCATTTTGCACAGCCAAATTTTTTCGCGACCCCTAAAAAAAGGTCTTCACCTAGAATCGATTTTTGATTCCCCTAATTTCTTCCAACATCAAGGTGTTCTCTAAAAAAAAAAGGTCTTCACCTAGAATCGATCTCTGATTCCGCTATTTTTCCCCAAAAATCAAGGTGTTCTTTAAATAAAAATAAAAAAAAAGAAAAAAGGTCTTTGCTTCGAATTAATCTTGTATTTCGCTACTTTTCTTCCAAAATCATCGTAATCTCTAAAAATCCAAAATTTAAAATTTAATGCTATTATTTAGGAGTCCATGGCTTAACGTATGTTGCTGGAAAAGTACAGGGAAGGTCAAAGAGAGCTACATTGTGTATTCGTAGACCTAGAGAAAGCTTATGACAAGGTTCCGCGGGAAGAGCTGTGGTACTGTATGATAAAATCAGAAATAGTGGAAAAGTATGTGCAACTTGTACAGGATATGCATGAGGCAAGCGAACAGCAGTGGGGTGTGCAGTAGGAATTACAGAAAGTTTCAAGGTCAAGCTTGGACTGCACCAGGGATCAGCGTTAAGTCCGTTCCTGCTTGCAATGATAATGGACAGGCTAACGGATAAAGTAAGGAGAGAACCACCATGGACGATGCTGTTTGCTGATGATATTGTAATTTGCGAAGAGACTAGGGAGGAAGTGCAGCATACACTAGAATCCTGGAGGTATGCATTGGAAAGAAGAGGGATGAAAATAAGTAGGTCAAAGACCGAATATCTGTGAATAAATGGAGGAAATGACGACGAAACAGTAAAAATGCAGGATACAAAAGTGCCAAGAGTATAGGAATTTAAGTATTTGGGATCAACGGTGTAAGAAAGTGGTAATTGTGAGAGGGAGGTAAAGAAGAGAGTGCAAGCAGGATGGAACGGATGGAGAAAAGTATCTGCGACAGAAGGTTACCAGCTAGAGTAAAAAGAAAAATGTACAGTTTAGTGGTAAGACCAGCAATGGTGAATGGACTTGAGACGGTGGCGGTCACAAAGAAATAAGTGGAAGAAATGGAAGTTGCAGAGATGATGGAGTGAAAGAAGATATGCGGGAAGTTGGTGCGAAGGAGACGGATGTTGAAAATAGGACGGTTTGGAGAAAGATGATGCGCTGTGGCTACCCCTGATTGAAGGGAAAGGCCGAAAGGAGAAGAAGAAGAAGAAGAAGTAGGATATATAGTTTCAACTATTGTTTTCCAAAATAAACTTTTTCTTTGTAATTATTCATAATATAAAAAAGTTACGACTGACTACAAAACCGTCCAACAAAAGCACCGGCCCACCGGGAAAATTCCCGAACTCCCGATGGGCTAATCCGCCCCGGGACACAACAGAATGGCGCGAGTAGGTATTGAACCGAGACCATATTAATCACAATAACGGAGGTTTGGTTATTCAACTTGAATTTTAAAAAATTTAAGTTTTAAAAAATGTACTAAATTTGAGTATTTTCACCCACTGATAGCCTTATAGTACACTTGCATACACTTTTTGATTGAATATAAAATGTCCTTAGATGGTGGACCAATCATTATAATCATTGCTGCTTTATCATCTTAATGTTCTTAATTGCATATATTTTTGTTTGCTGATGGTGACAGTGGCGGTTGGCAAGTAGAAAACAAAGAGATGCTGCAGTCAAAGGCGCCGGAAAATTTTTTGGAGAACGAGGCAATTTAAAAAAAAGAACTTTTTTGGTCAAAAAGACACTTTTAACAAACGCTGATTTTAAGTGTAAGTTTCATGAAAAAATTTTTCATTGAAAAACTAAGTGAAGACCAAAAAATTAATAAATAAAAGTCATTGCCATACAAAGATTTATACCTTCAATTCAAACTCAAAGTAAAGACCTTTTTTATTTTTTTTGTTTTTTTATTTTTATCTCTATATTTATCTTCCTGACTCGCAGGAAAGCGATGGAGGCGCTATACCTAGGGTAAGCAATAACCCCGACCTTTTTTTTCAATTTGCTAATTGCGTTTGTTGAGTGTGTCTTTTTAACAAAAAAGGACCTTTTTTTTCTAAATTTTGTCTTTTTCTCTAAATTATTGTTATATTCGGTGACTCATCTTTTTGAAAAAATTTAGGTGACTCCTTGTTTAAATCGATATCTTCAAACTTTGTTGGGTTAGATTTTGGTCGATATGATATACTTGTAGAGACAAATCTAACGCAATGCTTCTATTTTGCGAACATGAAAAGCAATTTCCACCTGACCTCCCACTTCTGCCGCCCCTGAATCCACCATCTGTAAAACAAAAATTGTGTTAATTTAAAGACTATTAAAGTTTATTTCTAACTAAGCATTTTAACTAAAAATGCTTTATACCAAAGAAAGTTGAGTGTTGTACTTTTTAGACTTATTATTAGATCGAGCGAGCAAATAGTTACAATAAAAAAGTTAAGATTTCCGCTTGTGCGGAACTGGAAAAAAATAATTCATTGCAGGTTTCAAATAATACTCAGAAACTTAAAATTATAAAAAGGACTGTATATTTTTGATATCAACCTAGAAAAAACGCTGCTTCAATGAAATCTTTCATCAAATATTGCAAAAAAAATCACGTGCTTAAACAATATGCAAAAATTTATTGGCAATGGTATTTAAACTTTTGGGTCCTCTAAGAAGTCACCGTTTGTGTTTGGCGCTTTTGTACTTGTTGACACCAGGGTTGCCATATTGGCTTTTTTAACGCCAAATTCCTCAAATTTGGCTTTTTTTTTAGCGTTTGGCTTACGAAATTTTGTTTGGCTTTTTGGCATTTTTTTGGCTTTTTTAATGGAAATTGAACATAAGTATATGAATAGCAATATTTACTGAACAACAATGCCGCTAAACTACTATACTTAACATCTAAGTTAAGTATTTTGATTCGTACTGTACGTATTCTGTGTCAGGGCAGCGCTTTGTTTGTTTTATGACTCACGCATCACTGATCAAGCATGCTGGCTACACCAATCACGCCATCTCCGCACGCTTCGTGCGCTGTTTAGGGTTGGGCTCGCTACACGCGTCTGGCGCTCACGCCGGTAACTCTAGGCCTGCATCTAGGCCAGTGACCCAGCATTCGCAAAGTCTAGCTGATTATCTAATATGTAATCGTGTAATTTAGTGATACCGATAATTAATAATAATTAATTAAAAATAATTAATGAAATGCATGAGCTGAACGCAAGAGAGTTAACTAGGCCTAGCCTAGCCCTAGGCCAGAGTGAAAATAGGGCTAGCGCATAGCCTAGCGCATGTAGCCTAACATCTAAAAACAGGCTTTTATTTTCTTCAATTTGGGGCTTGATCGGGTTTTAGGGTGGTATCACTTTTTTATTCTATTTTTTCGATGGTATAAATATATGCAGAAACGATGCGTGGGAAGTGTGTAACTAACTTGTTTACTTGATAATTACTGAAAGCATAGTCCTGGCGTAAATAACCCTGGTAGTTGAAAACGCCAAAAATCGTAAAACACACAACACTCGTGTAGATGGGCCCTAATGAGAGCAGCATCACAGCATTTCTGCAGGTTAACAGATGCTTGACTCCTCAGTATGTCAGTTATCATATGTGACAGAGACAGATTTTTTAGGTTTAGGCTATTCTAAATATAAATATCTATTTATCCTTTTGGCCGGAGAGAAATAGGCAGATGCGGCAGTGATTACTCTAGTCCACTTTTGGAGATGCCGAGATATAGCTGTCACCTTAATATTTCTTTTTATTAGGTTTTTGGATTGTAGTATAGTTTTACAGGTGTCAGTCTTGACTCGATATTGTTTGGTGTACATCCCTGGTTTGCCATTCGATATTTCTTACATTTTAACCCATCATCATGCCAAAGTGGAAATCATCATACGATAGCAACCGAAAATATAACATTCAATGGGAAAAGACATTCGTATGGCTCACCAAATCAACTGATGGCTCAGATTCAGCATATTGCAAACTGTGCAGATGCACTATTGCGCCGAGACTTTCAAATCTAACAAATCACGAGAAAACAGAAAAACACAAGAAGAATACACACCATCTTCTTCTCAAAAAACACTTTCCGTGATAAAAACAAGTACAAAACCTGATGATAAAGTTAAAATAGCAGAGCTACAAATTGCTATTAGCATATCTTGCCATAGTGCCATACGCACCATTGATCACATGAGTGAAATAATGGTAGCCCATGGAGCTGGTAGCACTCTTGGTCAGATAAAATTGCACAGGACAAAGTGTATAGCACTAATAAAAAATGTTATTTCACCTGAATTGAAATCAGATTTAATTCAAGATCTTCAAAACAAGAAGTACACACTTATCATTGATGAATCTACTGACGTTTCAACTCAAAAATATTTGTGTATTTTAGTTAGGTACCTCAGTGATAAAACAAATGAAATTACTACTAGTTTTCTCAGTTTGGTTCCGGTTCAAGAAGCCACTGGAGAGAACATATTCAATTTGATTGAAGATGAGATAAAAAGTTGTAATCAAGACTTGAAAAATTGCATTGGTTTTGCATCAGATGGTGCTTCAAACATGGTTGGATGCAACAATTCTGTTTGGACCAGAATTAAAGAGTTATCCCCTTCATGTATACAATATAAGTGTGTGTGTCATTCACTGGCTTTGTGTGTAAAATATGCAGTTTCAAAATTACCTTCAAGCATTGGGTTTTTGCTGACAGAGATACCAAACTGGTTTCGACACAGCAATCTAAGACGAGAAGGATTTAAAATGTTATTTAAAATTATGAACTCTGCTACAGAATTTCAGTCAGCTAGAACGGCACCACTACCGTTTGAAAAAACTTCTTCAACACGCTGGCTTATCCGAGGAAAAGTGATGTTCAACATCTTGATGAATTGGGAAGAGCTTAAAGCGTACTTTATTTCAGCTGAATTAGCTCAAGCAAACTTTGACAGTAAATATAAGGCAAGAGTTATAAAGGAAATGCTTTTAGACCAAAACAATTATCTATACTTTCATTTTGCGACCCCTTGTGTGCAAGAATTTGAGAGATTAAACGCCCTCTTCCAGAAAACTAAGGCAAATCCACACGAGCTACATAATGAGTTATTAATGCACTATAAAAGTCTTGAGAACAGGATATATGATACTGATCACAAGAAAAAATATATTCATAATGTTGATTTTGGCACTAAATTTCTATCAGAGTGTGATAACTACATCCAAAAAAATTCTAACAATTTTAATTGCCAGCAAGTAATCTTGGAGGTTAAAGAAAGATGTTTATCAATGCTGGAGGAAGCTCATGATCAAGTTAGAAAGCGACTTCCTGAAGCAAGAGATTTATTTAAGGATCTGATCAATTATAGCCCTGCAGTAATTTTAAACCAGGTGTCAAGACCAATATTTTCAGAATTGCCATTTTTGCACTTGGCTGGGGAAAATCAGACTATTATTGAAGAACAGTACCGAAAATTGCCCTTTATTGACTGGAGAGAGGAAAAACAATTTAAAGAAAATGGGATACCTCAGGATACAGAGCAGTTTTGGAAAGGAATTATGCAGCACCCACAATTTAAAGAGCTTGCTATATTTGCCCTTACTTGCCTTATTACTCCAATAAGCAATGCCGTAGTAGAGAGGTGTTCTCTCTATTGACTTGCATAAAGACTAAAGCCAGAAATAGACTTCAGCTCGCTTTATTGGAAGCAATAATTAGAATCAGGGCAGAACTATTGGTTTCCAATAAATGCTGCAACGATTTTGTTCCCTCAGCCAATATGTTGAAGAGATTCAAAGCTGAGATTTTATATTGCAAGAAGTCTTCTACTGAGGCTGTAGGAAACAATGAAGAGGACGGCCTTTTCGAAACAGAAGTCTTTACATAATTTGTAATTTTTTGTGTAATGTGTAATTTTTTTTTTTAATTAAAATTGTGATTTTGCAGGTGGTAAAATTATTTGGCTTTTTTTGGCTTTTTTTTGTTTCAATTTGGCTTTTTTTGATCACTGGGATCTGGCAACCCTGGTTGACACACTCTCGTTTTTAGTTTTCTCTCGTATTGCGACGTTTCTCTTTATAATCGCGTCTCGCATTTTATTGCCTTTCTCGCGTCTATTGTACACGGCGGCATACATACTTATAGGGTCTTTTCAAGAACTGACCGTAGACCCAGAATCCCCCTACAGCACTAGGATGATATAAAAGAGAAACCAAGAGGAAAGGGTCTTGTTAAGTTGACCTTGACTTTATCCAATTTGATTCTAATCGAACAAGAATCACGACTTCTGATTTAATTAATTTCGTATATTAACCAAGGCAGTGATCAAGAATATAGTTACTCAAATAAACCAAGAAAATATAAGAATAAAAAATAATTAAAATCAATTCTGGCTTTATCTAAAACAAAGTTAAAAATCGTAGCTAATTTAAATTGTACACTCCGTACTGACAAACAACTAAACCTTATCTACTTAAAAGAAAACTTTCGAAGCACATGTGCTCGAAACAGACTTCCTGGAGATTTTAACGTACGAGGTAATTCACGGAACGTTTATGACGAAACACAAAGGCAATAAAAAAGGATTGAGTCAGCCAAATCTTTATTGTACAATTCTTAGCGATAAATTTATGATGAACATTTAAGCGAACAAAATTTTAGATTATCCAATTCTCACTGCTACAGGTCTCTTTAAAAAGCGATAGTACCACCGTGACAAAAGAACGCGATACGAGAGAAAATTAGAAACGAGAGTGTGTCAATAAATACAAAAGTGCCTTGTGTTTTTTGTTGGCAAAACTAATCGGAAACCCCTCCCCCCTATAGCATCAAAAGGAGATAAAAAAGAAACCAAGATGAAAAAGATTGCTTTGAGAACTGATAGTAACCACAGGGGAATTACGGGTTAGTTTTATGAACAAAAACTGCTTACGGTGACCAGTGATGGCTTTAATAGGGTGCGAACGCAGCGCACCAGGCCCCCCTAAAATACATGAAAAAGTGGCCCCCCCTCCACCAAAAATTGGTCTATATCTTTATAGTTGCACCACGAGGTCGATGGCATATCCTTTTTGTAAGGCCATCACTGACGGTGACTTCTTGAAAAGAACAAACTTCTAAAAAAAATTTAGCAGGAGATAATAGTTTCCATGCTTATGGTCGCTTGCTTATAAAGTATTGTTCCTGTTAAAATAAACTCACAATTTTATTTATTTATTTTATCTCTTAATTATCCTTCTAGTGTTGGAATTGTGGTCAAGTGGTTAGAATGCCAAGATTCTAATTGATATGGTCTCAGTTCAAAACTTACTTGCACCATTTTTTGTGTCCTTTGGAAAGACATTTTATGTCACTTTGCCCTGCTTGGTGGTATTGGCAAGCAGTTCTAAATTTCAGTCATATTGGTCATAACCAAAAAACCAAAATAAAAAATTTTCAACAAACAAAAAAATCCGGGCGATTCTTTAACATGCTCCAAAAGTTTTAACCAGACAGCAATATCTTGGCATCTCTGGAAGCAGGTCAAGATAATTTCTGCCTTATGTATTAATGCCTTCATTGCTTTTCTGTGAGTCACAATAGTTACTTAATTTTTTGTTTGGTACATGCAATTGTCAATACACACATCAATAATATGGGTGTACTTGCTTGGCTGGTACCACTTATTTTACATTGAGTTTCATATGATGACAACCCTTTCAAAAAATTGCATGTTAAACATTAAATTATTCATTTTTATAATCTTACTTTCTATAATCTTGATAGTGAACCTGTGATTATTTTTATTAAATTTTTGACTTTGTTTTATTTTAATCTTTACCTTTTTCTTAAAAACAAAATGTTTGATCCAATTAAAAAAAAAAATTTCAATTGAAGCAGTGTGTTAAAATTGTCAATGTAAAGTATTTGTTTATTTTTTATAATATTTTACTAATGGAAATCGATCCAGATTATGCATTTGATATTTCTCAAAATTGTACAGAAGATGCTGATATTGCTAGACAATTTGAAGATCATGGTAATAAATAAATTTTAAATTTATAATATCAAATAAATAAATTTCAAATCAAACTTTTAATCAGATTAATGAAATATGGTATATTGGTTCATTACAATGTAATTTATTAAAATTCAGCAATTGCTGTTTTGAACAAATTTACGTTGTGATTAATCATAAACTATATTATAATTTAATTGAAAGCTGTTGTCTTGTCAGGCTTTTATAAAAAAAAGTTATTAATTTGATTAAACTTAAAAAATATATGTTGCAGAAAAATTTTATTAGTTTTACTATATAATTCTTTTTTAAATGCATAGTATTAGTTTCTTTACTAATGTTCTAAATTTTTAGTTTTTAAATTTAAAATGATGTTTGATCCATAATTATTGGTACAAAATCTTGTTTTGCTTTACATTAATGAGTAGGTTTGTCATTATCGAAAAATTCGCAATACATGGAAAAAGTGGGTCTTTTCAAAAAGTCACCATAAGCAATTTTTTTGGTGAAACTAACCCAGAATACCCCTTTCAGCACTAGGATGGAACAAAAAAAAATCAAGAGGAAAAGGATCTCACAAGAAGCAATAGTAACCATTGGGGCATCCAGGTTAGTTATGAACAAAAAATGCTTATGGTGACTTCTTGGAAGAAAAAGTTGCCATATACAAAAAAAATAATATATTTTTCAATTTTATTATTTAACCACTTTCTTACAAAGAGTGGCTATAGCTACCATTTATTTTAGTGCCAAAACAACGGAGAGCAGCTATGGTTGCAAAATTTCCATGACAATTTTACAGGAAGATGCTATAATCGCAACTGCTTACAACCCTTCTATTTGTTTACAACCTTTCCCAGCCTAGGGAAATACCTCACAACAATTGTCATGGAATATACGTTGCCAGGGCACACCCAGCTCGTATGAATACTGTAAGGAAGTGGTTAAACTTTTCTAGCTTTCAAATTTACCATTTTCATTTCTATATGCTATTCAAATGTGTCAGTTGTTGGATCAGACAGTTCCAGATACCTGGATTGGAAAGTGTGGTCAAATTAAGTGGCTTCTTAGGTCCCTTGATTTGACTCCTCTTGATTTCTATCTTTGGGGACGTTTAAAAGCCATGGTGTATGGTGAAAGGATAAGGGATATAAAGCATTGAAGGAATGTATCACCAACTCATTTGAATAGGTATTACCAGAAGTGTTATTGTGAGTTCACAGAAAATGGGATAAACATATTGCCATGTGTATTTAAAATAATTGTAATCATATAGAGCCTGTAAAATGAACAAAAAATTTCTTCTTTGTATGGTGACATTTGCCTCACTCTGTATTTTAACCTTTGATTAGCAAGATAAGAGTCTGACAATGCTAATGAAACACAAGGGTTAGAATAATCTAAAGCATAGCATTAATTCTTTTGTTCATTTCCTGCAGAGATCTTTTTTGTTATTAACCAAACTTTACCTAACCACATCCCTTAACTCTAGCTTAACCTAGTATCAATCTAGTTTAATCTTAATTCTAAAACCTTTCTAAAAAGCAACTTTGATATTTAAAACAAGCAAATTGTGCTTCTTTTTCTACTGATCTTGAATTTAAAAAATAAAGATCTGGCAACCAACCTCTAGCTACTATGTTTTATTTTACGTTTAAAATTATTCAAACTTGCTGTTTTGAGAAAATGCTCTTGCTTGTTAGCATATATTTATAACTTTATTTAACCTTGAATTACCAAGCTGGATAAAGATGTTAAAATTATAATATGCAATGCTGCCATATACTTTCCAACAATATTAATTGTTAATAATGAAACACTAAAAATTGCATAGTGGTTTTAGTTTTGGTAACAAGTTAATAAAATTATTTTTTATCTTTTTATTTATTCTCCTGACTCACAGGAAACTGATGGAGCACAGGGCAAGCAATTACCCTGACCTGCTTCTGGAGATGCCAAGATATTGCTGTCAAGTTGAAATTTTTATTTTGGTTTTTTAGTTTTATAGAGATATGACTGAAATTTAGAACTGCTTGACAAAACTATGAAGCAGGGGAAAATTTTGTTAAGTGTTTTTTTCAAGAACACAGCAGAATGGTGCTAGTAGGTTTTGAACTGAGACTGTGTTGATTACAATCATGGTGCTCTATCCACTCAACCAAGTTGCCAAAAATGAAGCATATTATGTTTACTGTGGGTTTTCAAAAGTTCAACACTTAATTTTTGGCTCTTTACTTAAGCAAATAGTACAGGGTGTTTCAAAAAATTTGACATCATTTGCCATGTAAATATCATAGAAATCAAATCAATTAAACAGGGTTAATGTCGAGCTAAACAAGATTTATTCCTGTAAATTTGAATAAGAAATTCAAAGGCACCTGAATTTCATGAAAGATTTCACAAATGTTCAATGTGCACACTGCCTGTGACACAGCACACATGAAGTTGGTACTCTGGCTCCTCCTAAACATGCTGCAGCATGTCTTGGGTAACAGTCTCCAGTGTGGTGGTGTTTCTTTGTTAACTACCTGTTTTGCATGAGAGTTAAACTGCAGCATGTTTAGGAGGAGCCAGAATACCGACTTTACATGTTCCGTTTCACAGGCAGTGCACATAATGAGTGAACATTTGTGAAACCTTTTACGAAATTCAGGTACCTTTGAATTTCTTATTCAATAAATCTTGTTTAGCTCGACATTAACTCTATTTAATTTTATTTGATTTGACTGTGTAGTTTCTATAATATTTATATGTAAAATGATGTCAAATTCTTTGAAACACCCTGTATATTCCATTGTATGCTTTTGCTTGTTTGATTGATTGCAAAATTAATAAATGATTATGCAAAAGCAAGTTCTTTGATTATGTTTTATTGTGCATCTAAGTAAATGAAATAGTTTTTAAGACAATCTTATTTTTATTAAAAAGAAACTCAGACATAACAAAAATTTAAGCCATTAGGAAACTATTTGCAAAAGTGCAGTGACTTTACTTCAGCTGACACATACAATTCTTTCCAAACCCATCTAACCAAAAACCCAGTAAACTGATGAAATAATTAAATCAGCTAGTGCTGTTGTATCAAAATACTGTGAGCCAATTTACTTGCAACTACCAGGAGAAAAAAAAATTAAACTTTTTATGCAATAGAATTAAAGTAACTTAAAATCAAGTGTAATTGTGATTGAGGTTGCAAGGAATTCTCAAAATGTTTTGGTGGTATTGCCAATAAATTTATTAGATTAAATTAAAAGTTTGCTTTTCTGCCATTTGGAATTTATTATTTTTTTATTGGCATTTTGAAAAATGTTATACTTTTGCTATTATTTGGTTAATAAACCATTTTACAAATGAGCAAAGGCAATTATTTGAATTTTATATTTGTTTTAGTAATTAATTAAAGGAGATGGACCAAATTCTGTATGTTGCTGATTCCTGACTCAAAATTCTTACAATCTGTGTTCACTGCTATATAGTATAGTGTGTAGATTCAACATTAATAAGTATCAAGTTTATAAAAAATGTTGTTTTTTAGCTCGGGAAGCAGTGAAAAACAAAATTAGAAGCATCATAAAAAAGCAATTCATGGAAGAAATAAATACAAAGGTAATATATGCCTTCAACTAATTTTCTTAATCGTTAGAGAACAGGTGCAACAGCCATGTGCAATTTTCTTGTGCATATTATGAAGTAAATTGTTAAGTTGCTGTTTTTCTATTTACAATCTTATATCTTGTTTTCAATAATTAGTTTTTTTATTGAATGCAAATTAAAACAAACAACTATTATCACTATTTGTTAAAATGTAGTAGAGATTACATCTTTAAAAAAATGAGTTTTTGGAATTTGTCTTTATTTTGTTTGACTTTCATAATAATTATTTGTATTAATAAATTACAATTGTTATTTTTGAATTTTAAAGTGTTGGTAATCAGGATCACGAGATTTCGGCGTGCACTGAGTTCGGTAGTGTACAGGTTTTGGCACAAGAGAGTTCGGCAGTTGTTCTTGTGTACTTATTTACTCAAGCGTGTACTTTATTTTCTGAGGTCAGACAGACAAAGTTAATCTGTTAATGACCCTTTTGTTCATCAGATCTCACCCTTGTCGAATCATCAATCAGTCTGCTTGCTTTCATCCTGGCTGCATATATACAGGGTGGCCCAGATGTAACCGAACCCGAATTATTATGAAAAGTTACAGTTAAATAAAACAAATTTTATTACACAACGTTACAGCAAATGTTCAAAATGCAAACCATTACTTGCAATACAATAATGACATCGTTTAATGATTGATTCAGTTACTTTTTTGGATATTTCTGGAGTAATATCTTTCAATGCATTTATAATGATGGAGGTGGTGTATCAAATGATTTATTCCAATGATCAATAACATTTTTATAACTTTTCTTTGATAAATAATAATTTTGAACAGCGTAAATACGTTCTTCCAATTGTAAAGTGCGTCTTGTGTAGGCCATGTCTGAAATAAAAGGGGGCGACAATAAATGACAAAAAAGACTAATGACTAATGAAGCAAACTTAAAATCAATGATCATCAACCAAGCTTTTGGGTTCGGTTATATCTGTGCCACCCTGTATACATATATATACAGGGTGTCCTATAAGTCTCCATACATAGGAGAAATAGTACATTCCATACATATATGGTTCTAACATTTATTTCTTTATATTTCAGATAACCTAGAGAATGCATTTGAATAAAGAGCAACGAATTGACAAAATGGCAATTATATAGAGCATATTATATAAATAAAAATGGTTTATGTCAAGAAATTTATTTTTTCTATGTATGGACACTTATGGGACACCCTGTATATCTTGTGCTTTACATTTTTTAAAATTTTACTGGGTTGTTTGGTAATATATATGATTTCTTTTTTTTAATAACATTTCTTTTATATTAATGCTATATAAGGAGTTGCTGGCCATATATTGGGTACTTTGTAGTAGCATATTTAATTTTATGTTACAATTTCCAATTAAAGAGCTTAAGATTACTTGAACGAGATGTAGCCGATGATAGAAAAATAAACTGTTATAAAGTCATTGCAACAATAATATCTGTAAATGTTGGTTCCAGTGTGAGTTCTTGCATCAAGAGCAAAGTCAGAGTCCAAGTTCACCCAAATTAAAAGTTACGAGTCCAAGTTTGAGTTCTCAAAAAGTTTAAGTCAAACTTGAATTGTTTCAATTCCGGCAGCAAGTTCAACCGTTTTTACTGATTCGGTTCTATAGATTTAACCAGTAGCCCACATTTTTCTACAGCAATAAACATCCTTGGGGATAAAATGCAGCACTTTAACGTAAGTTAACCAAAATTTCTAAGTGTTACTCATGTAGAAGTTGCAAAATCAAATGAAAATTGTGTGATCACAAAAAATATTTAATGCAAAAAGCTCCAGGTGTCCAAATGCAGGCATTCAGGTAACATGCAATTCTATATTGATTTTTTATTTCCTGACAAAAGGGTTATTATTCAAAATAAGTTTGTTTATCCAATCTTAGAAAACGGAACGTTAGCGTAAGTACGTGAGTGAATAAATAAAGATTAAGTGTTAGACTCTTGCATGATGGAATCTGTACATCAGCAAAACTTGGGCATCTGTGGAGCGTGATAGTCTTGCTAACGTGTGTAAACAAATTATGGCAGCTCTATGCTTTAAATTAATTTGATGTTTAACTGTCAATTTTTTAGGAAAAAGAAGTTGCGCTCATTACCGAAAGATTAAGTGAGGCTCGTCATATGCTTGATCGATTACGTGCTTGCGTTGTTGCTAGTTACTATGCTTCTAGTTTTGCAAAACCTCAAGAAAAACATACAATAGAATCTGGAGCCGCTCATCATCCTGCAATTCAAGTACGTTATTGTGCAAAATGCATTGCTCGATTCTTGCTAACTGATTATCTAAAATTGTGGATATTATTTCAATTTTTTATGCTTTGAAATTATTTCAACTCTTAAAGAGATCTATGTCTTCTTTGTTTTTATGTGATGTCAATTGATTAGGAACATGGTATGTAATCAAGCTTAATAATGGTTATTGAAAATTTTTTAGAATTGAACTTATTTTTCTCTAGATAAAAGCAAATTTTAATACTTTCGTTTGATATTTCTTTTTGGCGTTTTCGTAAGAAAAAAATGAAGCTTTGAAAATACACTTTTTTGTTTCTAAGTAACATACCGTATATTTTATTTTTAATGTTAAATATTAAATGGTTTTTTAAGTTGTATTTTGTAGAGTTTTAACATGTTTACCGACTAGAATATGGTTTGAGTTTCGAAAAAAGTTTTTGAGTTGTGGTCGTTTTTATAAAGTATTTTTTATAAATACTCAAAAAACTTATTTTTATTGCATGAAAAAATTGAAAACTGTGTTTAACCGCAGTTTGTTAGTTAACAAAAACTTTTTTGGGCTGCAATATTTTAGTGCTGGTATTTCTAAAAGCAAGTTAATGTAATTAGCATATGATTTGCCACTTTAGTGTCATGATGATAGATATTTTGAACAATTTTAAAACACTAAATTTGATCATGTTTCGTGAATTAAAATGCTTTATTAATCACGGTTCAACATAAGAAGTTTTGACAAGCAATTTTTAGTTTAAAAAACATGGATGAAGTATATAGTTGTAAAATGATTAGCGAACAATGCAGTTCTGCTTTGAATTGCTTTAAAACAAATGCTTTGTTATATCAATTAAATAGTATATTTGTTAAATGTTAAAACATAATTCAGACACATGAAATATGTATCACTGATACAAACTCCTAAATTAGATTCAACAAGCTTTTAACGTTTTCATGAGCGTTGCAAATATAATTTGCATACAACAAATAAGTTTTACCAAAGAAAAAACAATATTGCACTTTTGTACTTTGCAGATAAATACAAATGAAAAACCACCCTAAAGCTTAGTTTAATATTCATATGTTGAGAATTTGAAGTTCAAAAGATTGCATAAAAGGTGTACATAAAATCGTTTCGATCTATAAATTTTAAAAGTAACGTGTAACATTTATATCAAAAAACTGCAGATGATGGAAAATTGTTTGACATTGGAGATTTGTTATCCATTACCAGTTTTTTCAATGAAATTAACTGTATACCTTATGTTTGTGGTTCAGCTATTACAAAATATCACACTTATATGTTAAAGCACCGACAAAATAATACACAATAGTGACCATTATAATTATTCCAGCAAGATGCCAAGTGAAGAATATTGTTGCAAATTCAACGTTGATATGAGCGGTTACATCCCAGCCCTGTTTTCCCGGAGGATACAAGATTGCGGCTATCTAAAAATTGAAAATTCGCCTTTATTATCACAGTCATTATAATATTAAGATAGCAACGATAAATGTTACTTAGACCGATTTTTTGACTGATTTTACTGTAATTTCAACCATTAATAAGTGACCGAACGTGTCTTTCACAGGGACACTTGATTACGTCATTATCACAGACTAGTTTTGCACTGGTTAGGCTATCTCTAATCTGTTTTATTTTTTCCTAGAAATATTAATTAATAAATCTTTGCTTTTTTCCTCATTTACGAAATTTCACTCGAAACAAGGTGCTGCAGCCATGCTTTTACCATATTATTTCTGGCCTCTTCTAATTTTCTTCTGCAGGTTTTAACGTCTGACGCTGTGTTGTTTCAGCCTTTTAATCTTGAATGTTTTCTCAATGAGACTTATTTGTTTAATAATGATCGAAAATAATAATAAATGGTACCTGTACTCTCAGGCATTCAGCCAGCTGAGCTTCGCCGAATGGGAGCGACACTCTCCTTTAATAAGTGACCGAACGTGTCTTTCACAGGGACACTTGATTACGTCATTATCACAGACTAGTTTTGCACTGGTTAGGCTATCTCTAATCTGTTTTATTTTTTCCTAGAAATATTAATTAATAAATCTTTGCTTTTTTCCTCATTTACGAAATTTCACTCGAAACAAGGTGCTGCAGCCATGCTTTTACCATATTATTTCTGGCCTCTTCTAATTTTCTTCTGCAGGTTTTAACGTCTGACGCTGTGTTGTTTCAGCCTTTTAATCTTGAATGTTTTCTCAATGAGACTTATTTGTTTAATAATGATCGAAAATAATAATAAATGGTACCTGTACTCTCAGGCATTCAGCCAGCTGAGCTTCGCCGAATGGGAGCGACACTCTCCTTGGCTTACCGTGGATCTCTGGACCCCGATCATATCTTGTATGGTCTTTTAAGTGGGTCCTCAGATACTCGCCAAATGAGACTAAGATCCAGACGCCCGTTTGTGCCAGGTGCGCGGAATCTCTTGGACAACCTTGCCAGACTTGGCATCCGCGCCTCTGAATGGACAAACCACAAATGGAAAACGGAGTACTGTGAAAATGCTTCCAGGTTCCGTGCTTTTGTGCCCGAGACCGGTGCCAGGCCTGTTGGGATGGGCCTACCCCGAGCAGCTTGGGTTAAGCTCAACCACCTGCGGACTGGTGTTGGGCGATTCCATTCGTCCATGCACATATAGGGTCTGACTCCTTCACCGAATTGCGAGTTTGGCGCTTCTGAGCAAACCGTAGACCATGTACTAACAGCGTGCCCTATACATGGGGCACCACATGGAGCATGAGGTGTGACGGTTTGGATGACGAAACCCGATGCTGGCTTAATAACATCACTGCAGCATCTGATTCAGGCAGTGCAGCAACCTGGGGTAGTAAAAGGATAAACCCTCGGCCGCAGTCCTGTTTGTGTCTAACCTGGAGTGGATACCCTTCAAACGACGACGACGACGACGAATGGTTACGTAATTAATCTATCGTGTGTAGTTAGAATAATAAAAATTTTTCATGCCATCTTGTATTAACAATCGACTTTTCCCATTAACTGCATAATTTAGATTTTTAGTGTGTGCGCTTAATTAAAACATTCCCTATACAAACAATGCATTTTGCTCCACGCGACCAGGTTTTCAGTAGCACAATTGTAATACTTGCAGCAAAAGCGCAAGGCGCCGACACATCGTGTTTTACAACCTCATTATTTTTCACAAATTTGCCACCTAACGTATAATAGAGAATTATCTTGCTAGCGATACAGCATGGATAAGAAAAATAGCTACTGACAACTTTTGCTTAAGAACTTCGTGCAACGTAATTTTAACTCTTGATAAAAACAAAATAGTGTGCTAAATACTCTACTTTTATTGTTTGTGATTTAAGCTAATAATATTTTCAAATTGGTTTAAGTTTTGTTGGTACTGATCACCAGAACTTTCGTTAAACTATTTCATATTCTAAAATATATCACTATTTTAAATTAATTGATAATTTTTTAAGTAGTTATTGAAGTATGTTTAGTTCAAATATAAAACTTCATTTAGAAGGGTCATGAAAGCAAAAATTTGGCGCTTATCTGTTATTCCCACTTTCCGTTGTTAATTTTTTCTCGTTTCGCTTAGGTCAGGCACTTAATTTACCGCAAATTTTACCGAAATACATTCACTTTGTTGCCTACAAATTGTCGATGTTTGCTTCACTATAAAATTTTGTTACTAGCTTAAGGCTTCGCGCTTAAGCGCGGAAAGAAGTAAAAAATGAATAAAACAAACAATAAAGAATGCTCCATTCCACGTTCTTAAGAGAAACGGGCCTTTATTGTGATAATCAGCTCACAACACGCATAGTTTTTATGCGATTATGCAAAGACCAAAAGAATCATTAATAGAATCTTTTACAAATTGTGCTTAAATAAACTTGCAAAAAATTGCAACATATCTTTCCATTATTTATTTTTGGTTTGTATAAACGGCATCTATAAAACTTTTTAGAATAATTAATTTAATGAAATTTCTCTTAACTCAATGGCGGCTGCAAGTTAAAACTAATTCTGTAATGCGGATGGCGATAACAAAATGCTTGTGCGCCTGTGTTAAGCCTTACTAATTTCAACACAAAGAACAGGAAGCTATGACACTTTACGTGGACATATGGTTCGGAAAGTCGTAATAATCGCCAGAGTAATCAAAACGATATCAATTCAACGCTTAGCGTAATTTTTTGCTCTAATGAAAAGCTAGGTAGGGTCATTTTCTCAGCTTAATAAGGTTCTTAGCAAGCAGTTCTAAACTTTAGTCCCATTAAAAAGCAAGAATGATTCTTATCACACACCTTCTTCATCTGCACATCAAGTAAATTGCTTGATGGTTAATTCTTTAAGTCATTGATCTCGTTTGCCCCTTTCTCCCCAGTATATCATCTTTGCTATTTCAAATTTCTTTGATTATTTCGACTTTAAAATAAGTTTTTGACTATTTACAAAAAGCATGAAAGTGAAAACAACTTAAAGCTGGCTTTGTTTACTACATATAAGTAAACTTGTATGGCATTCAATTAAAGTCGCTTTCGGTGGAAAGATTTGGAACAAGTGAAACGCCAATGAAAACAACTGATTTAAAAGTTGAAAACTTGTTTTTGACCAGACAATTATTTGAGAATTATTTTTTGCACTTTGTAATGCAAATTGCAATGCATATTTAAAGGTTAACAACTTCCCGTTATTTGTTGTGGTCTTGCACAAATATAATTGTAACAAAATTGTAAAAAAAATATTAAAAACTTTATACAGGGTGATTCAGTGAAGTGTGCACAAATAAAAACTCATCTTTCGGACTTATAATTAGGTCAAATGAAACAAGTTATATGCTGTGAAGATAGTAAATTTAATAAGCTTTCAGAAAATATACAAGTTATTCAATATAACCCCCTTTGTTTTTGATTACTTTCCAAAGTCGTGGCAGAACCTGGGCACATGTGGCACGCACCACTTCTGGGTCAATTTCGTCCCATGCCGATGTCAATTTTCGCTTTAGAGAGTCCAGATTTGGATGAGAAGTACGGCAGGCTTTTGTCTCTAAAATAGACCATAACCCAAAATCCATAGGGTTCAAGTCTGGTGAAGACGGCGGCCAAAGCTCTTTCTCCCAAAAACCTTTGAAATTGCATCGACACCAAGCTTGAACTGAGTTGGCTGTGTGGGAGGTTGCACCGTCCTGTTGAAGAGTAACTCCTTGTTCTCCGACTACTTCTTGGACCCAGGGAAGGACTTTCTCCTCCAGCATTCGCCTATAGACGGTCTGGTTTATCTTGACCCCTTCTTCAATAAATATGAGAGGAGTTTTCAGCCCTTTTGATATTGCGCCTGCCCATACCATTACGGAGGCGGGTTTTTGTCTTCTGAAAGAGCTGCGACGCTCAACTGGGACCATGTTTATGTCTGGAAGCCAAATCCTGTCATTTTGATGGTTATGGACAGCTTGAACAGTGAAAAGTTTTTCGTCTGTCCATAAAACTTGAGGCTGCGTGCCATCGACAAGTTTCTTGACCAAAACCTTTGCTCTATCGAGCCTTTTCTTCTTAGTGGCCTCCGACAAGAGATGTCTTTTGGTGAACTTGTATGGGTAGCTCTGGAGATCATCCTTGAGAATCCTTTGCATGCTGGACACGCTCACAGAGTAGTCTTTAGCAAGTTGTCTGGCACTTGCAGGATTTCTCCTCAACTTCTCTCTGACCTTTTTGATCAGTTTCTTCGTCCTTACGGTTCTTTCAGGGTCACTCCTGATTCTTGGAGCACAAGTCCCAGTGTCCTTGAACCTTTTCACGGCTTTATAAACTCCTCTACGGCTTACAACCTCCTTCATCAACCGGAAAATTTCACTTGGTGGGAGCTTCTTCTTGCAATACTCTTCTATCACGTCATTGATCGTTTTACTCATCGTTTATTTTTACTTCAAATAATACCAGATTTTAAATTTTAACTCTTAAATAATAAGAAACTGAAATGTTAATAATTGAAAGTTAATAATGGACGAAATACATGTACATAAAACTAAGAAAAGTATTTGTGCACACTTTGCTGAATCACCCTGTATTAATTTACTTTTTCTTGAAAAAAAAAAAAAGTTCTACTTGCTTAGGTAAAATTCTCAGACAGTTACAAATAAAAGGGTCGCTTCGTACCTGCCTATGCTTTTTAAAACGTACCTGAAAAAACCAGGTTCCTTGTAGCAAAATTGAAATTGCTGTAACCATTTGCAATGTTATATACAAAGAATATTTTTGTACAATTTTCTTGCTCTCATTAATGTTATTTAATGCTGCTTCAAGCCACAGTCTTTGTTGAAATTGCTCGGGAAACCCATTTGTACTGTAACGTGTAGATTGATTTGAATCTGATTCGTTTAAGGTTTCTTCATTACGATAGATTGTTTCTTCGTTGGTGTTGAGCTCCATATAATCGCTTTTCCTTCTTGAGTGATTTTCTTAAAAAAAAGTTTTGCAAAGACATTTACGACATTATAGCTTTTAATATACGGAAAAATCAATCGCTTAAAGCAGGGTTGGGCAAACTTTTTCGCTCCAGGGTTCCATTGAGAAGCAGATTTTGTTCGAGAGTCGAAATAAGATGTCAATGTGACTTTGTGCCCCAAACTTACTGGAAGACCAACCAAAAAAAATAGCCGCATTTCTAGATATATCATTAAATTCTTGGTGGGCGGATAAAATGGTTTGCTGGTCATAGTTTGCCCACCGCTGGCTTGAAGCATGCTACCTGTTGTGCATAAAGCATCCAATATCCAGAGAAATAAGGAAGCTGCAGCTCCAACCCAAATTGCAACAACAAGTAAAACATGTATACGAACTTCAAGCATATTTCGTCCGTGAGTATGAAAGTAAAACAGGAAGCCTTCTATCAACAAAGCAATAGCTAATGACAAGTGATTGATTCCTGAAATATCGATTGCATTTGGAAATTTTCATCAATTATTCTGTATGATTTATCGACTATGATTTTATGTCAATTTTTCGTATCTTAAGCGGATATGTTTGTCGCCCGTAAAGCAAGGATACAATCAATAATTTATCTTTTTTAATGCTTTTCAAAATATTAATATAACTAGTCAATCGAAAATTTACTGTAACAAGGCTTGTTTAATACTTAGCTACAATCAAAGTATCATTCATAATCTAGGTTTTTATCATTCGTCTGTATTTGAAATAACCAAGCTGTGGGTCAAATGCGCGCTTGTATTTGTTATTGCGTAAGCTCAGAAAAGTTTTCTCTCGTTTTTTCAAGTTAAACAAGGTTTTACTGATTCTTTGTTATAAAAACATAATATACCAAATTTTTAATTAAATTTTGTTTTGTTTAATGAAATTTTTAATCGCAGGGGTTACCACACTTAAAAATTTTTAATAGATTGTAATTACAATTAGTGTTATACAGGGTGTCCATAAATTATCGTTACAATTTTTAAAGTTGGTCAAAATTTTATTTTTTGAAATATTTTCATATTTGATTTGTTTTACAGTCAAGGAAAATGCTTCAAGTTTCTTTCTTAACAGGTACTTGTGGAAATAATTAGGTTTAAAATTACAATTTATTTAGTGATTAAGCAGAATATTTTTGAACTTCGTAGCGAAAGTAGAGTTTATGAAAATGAGCACTCCGCGGGAAAAAGCCCAGTGTGTTTCCTGGTTTATAGAAACAAAGTCAGACATCCAAGCACAGCGAAACGATTGAGTGAAAGCCACCTGCAAGCCACCAAGCCACCACAGAGACATTAATGATTTGCAACATCAAATAATTGAAACAATTGATACAGTTACTATAGATATATTAGCAAGAGCATGGCAAGAAATTGAATATCGGTTGGATATCGTACGTATGACTAATGGTGCACACGTAGAGGTGTACTAAATCATCTAACGTAAACTTGAAGCATTTCCTTTTACTTGAATGATTGAAAATATAAAAAATAAGACGATGGTGAATTTTTGAAATTGTAACCATAATTTCTGGACACCCTGTATAACTTGGAATACTTATTCATGGTTTTACATATGATTTTTTACACTGTTTAAACATAGTATCTCAATATATAGCTAGTATACCTGTTGGAGTTTTTTTTGGAAATTTTAAGATTAAGACATCAGCGACTCCACTAAACATGAAGAACAAGTACATAGTGCAATGTGACCAATTATTACCATCCCAAAATGTATTGTTTGAGTTGGTCAGTTTGAACTTTGGGCCGTCATTCGTTACTTGTTCCATTAAAATGCCTAGAAAATTATAAACTTTTAAATATCTATTGTAGGTGTTTTAGCCGTGAATAATGCAAATATACTGTACATTAAATAAAACCTTGAGCCTGGAAATTAAAACTTAAAAAGGAGATAAAACATTATGATGTATATTTCAAATAATTCTTAAGTTCTCTTATACAAAAATCTTATATTAAAACCTACCGAATGCTGAGCTCAAAATCTTGGCATATGCTTCTATCATGTCCACATTGCAAACACAACAGCGCCGTTTTTTCTGTTTGTAATTTTTCGAGAAGTACCTAAACAAAATGTTTGTTCACGCCAAAATTTGTTGCTTGAGATGAAAAAAACTGAAACAAACAATCAAAAGGTATTCAACCCAAAGTTGTATTGCAGTTTGATCTTTTATTTTCCCCCCTCTTGTGGTCAGAATTAATTTCAATCATCTTCAGATAGTATGTACTTTAAAGGCTTATTACAAATTACTCTAATAATACTGGTTTAAGAACAATCGCAGTAAATATTTTCACCCTTGGAAACTCTGCCAAACTTTAGCCCTAACCCTAAGCCAGATATACTTGATAACAAGGCGGCGAAATTGCCCTACGGCGAAAATTCCTGAGGTAAGTTTTCGTTACGGTAAATGTTCCGGAGATGTTGTAATACACGACAGATTATCTGGCCCTAACTAGAATTGCATAAAAGCATTATCCATCAAACTAATTGATTCTTTAATCGTTTAATTGCCAGCAAATTCAAACCTGTATGGGCACTTGACGGATAACCACAACCCAAAGATAAAAAAAATTATTCCAGGCAAAAGATGTCCTAAAAAGCTTCCCATTTTTTCAATTTTTTTTTTTATTTTTTTTATGCAACAATTGGAGATTGCTTTGTAACATCTACATTTAGAAAATATAACATTTAACCTGCAGTTAACTAATAAGCTAGTCTTTTTTTACTATCAACTAGTTAATTTGATGACATTAGAAAGCCATGACTTTTGCTTCAAGTTTGCAAACTTAATTTTTTTCTATGCATTAGCAAAAAATTAACTTTCTCTTTTCTTGACTTACATACTTGACACTTAATTAAAAGTAACCAAAAAGGTTCAACATCAAGTCGCGGTTTTATTCAGCTGTCTTTCAAAACTACTTCATTCCTCATTCTTTTATAAAAACACAAAACTATTCAGTTGTTTCGTGAGTCACAAATGAATAATTGATAGCCAATAACTCTTTGCCACAGCTAATTTTCTCGCATCTCCACCGATTGTTACATTTCCTGCGATTCAATTCGCTCTCACAAGCTTCGGATTGAACTGCTTTGTTGAATCAAACCTTTACTCTCATCCCAATTCAACCAATCCCGACTGATTTCCTGTATTCGACTGTATAATGTTACTGTTATCTTTTGTCGCTGTGATCGACTGTATAATGCTTGAAAGTGTTCAATTATTTAAGAAAAACGTCCGCCTTAAAAGCATTCTTGAATAATTTAGTTGTGCAGTTCTAATAAAAGAAACTTGTTTCTTTGCCTTGGCCGACTTTTTCTCCATTGACTTTATTTAATAAGTTGAAGCAATAGCTGCCTGACGATTGATTTTTTTAACATGATCATAAGTCGGATAGATAAAAAGCTCTTGAATCTGTTACTTTTTTTCGTAAGTGCGTTCAATTCTGACTTATGTCAGATTATACTTGATGATATATGGAAATTAGAATGCTCGCTCGCTCGTTTGTTTGTTAACAAACTTCTTAATGATTGCCTTTTTTTCAACTCTTTAGAGAAACAGTTTGATAGATGTTTCTTATTAACAATTCAGTCGGTCTTTTTCAATACGGTTGTTTTTTTGGTAGTTGTATTCTATGGTTGCTTGCAAAAGTAAAGAGATCTTTTGTAGAAGCCCCCGCCATCTATTGCGCGTAATTTTTATCGCCCCACCATCTATAGCAAGTAATTTTTTTTGGTGAAACTAACCCGGAATCTCCCTACAACACCAGAATGAAATAAAAAAGAAACTTGTAGGAAGGATTCTGGATTAGTTTCACCAAAAAAATTACTCGCAATAGATGGCGGAGGCTTTCTACAAAAGATCCAAGTAAAAGACTTGCAGTACATGCAAATTTTGCGTTGGTGCAAAATGTTAACCTTTCGTAAAGTAAAGTTGCAAAGACTGTTCGACGACATGCATGCAATTTTTTTTTGTGTTTGTTGTTCTTCATCAGACCAACTTTGTCGCGCACTCGTAAGAAAAACAAGGATTTTGCGTTTGAGCTTTGCAAATAAAGTCGATCTTCGATTGTTATTAAACTTTGATCGATTTTGATTGTTACGAAAGACTAAGGAATGGCCTTCGTATGCCAGTTAAATTAGAACTTTTAATCGAAGCCAATTCGACCTACAAATCCTGCTTCTTTCTAGAACATTCTGCGAAAGGCAGCCACCGCTGTTCTCAGCCGCAACGCCCCCCACGAGCAACCGCGACCGAAAAGAGAAATCGAAGAAGAAGCGGAACGAGCTGCTGATTCCGACGCTGAAAGAGAGTGTAAGCTGCCGAATCTTTGCACTCAGTTACTGAATAATGGACCGCGGTATACTGAAAATTCATTCGTATTTGTTTGCTGGCAAGTGAAGTTTGGAACGCGTAAAGACTTGTTTGTATTACTAGCGTGGAATGGAGTATTCTTTGTTTCTTTTATTGATTTTTTTGCTTCGCTTATCGTCTAAGCGCAGAAAGAACTAAAAAAATCAATGAAACAACCAAAGAATGCTACATTCTACGCGCGTTGTGTAAACGGGTCTGAAATCAAAGAAGCAACGAGAACTTTTGACAAAAAACAGGCAACTTGTATTTAAAATCGATTGTGATATATTCTTTCTAGCGGCTTTATAGTTATCGTGTTGGCTCTTATCGTTTCAGGTTTGGGTAAGTTTTCGATAAGATTTTCACAAAGCCTTTAATAATATTTATTTTTTATCTCGAATTTACATTGTATAGGTAAGGGATGTTCAACCTTTTTTAATAATGGATCAAATTATAAATTTGAGTGCATTCAGCGGGCCGCAAAGTTAAATGTCTATGAAATTTCATCTTTTTAGTATTAGATGCCATGAACAAATAACGAGTATTAAAACATAAAAATAAAATTAATTAACTAATTAGGAATTTAAGTAAAATGTGAAACTATTCCAATCATTAACGTAGTTAATAATGTTAAAAATGTCCATGCTGGAGATGCTTTGAAGTCCTGGCTACGTGAATTTCTTCCTGCTTTCACTGACTCAAAATTTCCAAAATCTGAAGAAGACGCTGGTAGTCGCAATCAAGTTTAATTTCGTCTGTTTGTTCAAATCTGATTTGCAATTAAAAGCGTTGTTCTTCAGTTTCAAAAACTCGAAAACGTTAAAAGTCTTATTCTCGCTCACACGCTGCTTTCACGCAAAGCGAAGTATGTGAAAGTTTATTTTTTGCAGGCGAAAGCAAAGATATTGATGGAATTACAAAAATTTCTGAGTCTTCCTCTCAAGATGATGATCACGTGATCAAAACGTCACAGTCTACATCTTGCAACGCGTCTTTGCGGGAAAACTTGGGGTAGTTAAATTATAAAGATTCGAAGACCCTCAAAAAGCTGTCAATTTAACTAAATGTGCAGTTAGTTTAGTAAAAAGCTCTCTTTAAATAAGCCATAAGCGCTCTCTTCGTAGGTACTGTTACATCAGATAAAGCTGCATTCGATCTTAAAGCTCAAAATTGCTCATGACTCATTTTGCGAAGTTATTTTCTTCGGCTTTTGCTAATAGATAACTTGTTCTATCTGTTTTTTTTTCGGAAGCGCATGTCACATTTACGCGAAAATTGTACGGTTGGTGACTTTCATTCTCGTCTTGTAATTTAAGCTAATTTAATTGCTTGCTCTCGGACATAACTTTTCCCACTTTCTTGTTTGTCTGCGACTGCAAGGTTACTTCGCTTTACGCTAGCTTGTTTCAAAACCGATATTTGCGCTTCATTGGTTTCTCACGTCATTCTTCATTGATTCAAGCAATAAGCGTTCTCTCTTTAAAGAATATAGAGCACTATGCCATTGAATAAAGTGTTCAGTATCAAAACTTTTTCAGGTTTTGCATGCGACTTTCATCTTAATTGGCCAGTCTTTAATGTCGATTTCCTTGCACCAAGTGTTACCAAGAACGCGATGAATTAACCAACGCATTTACATAGATTGTAGCCATTGTAAAGCAGTGAATTTTTTTCCCTGATTTAATAAAACATAAATGCTTGCCTTTGTAGCACAGAAACGTAATTGAAATCGAATTGTTTGAACGAGAAACTGAATTGAAAAATTTTTTTACACAGTTGAAACCTTTGTTTGATATCTAGCCGTTTAATCGTCATTTTAGATCAAAATTCGATTCGATATAACTTCTAGAACAGTGGTTCTCAAAGTTTTTTTCATATTCCTCACTTACAAACGGAAATACTGTCAATTCCTCCCCAAGAGAAATCATAAATATAAAATTGCGACAAGGTGTGTAGGCCCACTACCTGAATATGGTTCCTGTGTCTTTTAGAGATTTATCTCAGGGCTAGAATTACAACATTGCAAACGAACAATTTTAGAAATAACAATTTAAAAAGACTTCAAAAGAAACAAATTTAGAAACAAATTGTTATTCATAGTTAGTAAGACCCGTGAGCCTCATGCTGATACGTTAGCAAAGAAAATCGAGGAGAGAAGCATGTCAGTTTTGCACGAAGATCTCCACGCTTGCAAATATCCAGTGTTCCTCTTTTCTTTGTCAAAATGTCTGTAACGGCGCTAAAAGCACATTCAACTAAATAGGTAGTTGGAAAAGTGTTTGCTCTGCCACTTGAGCTAATTCAACATACTTGGCACAGACCTGCGGATCTAACCACATCAGCTGGTTTTTGGATGCATAAATCGGTTTCATTGCATCATCATGTTGCAAGTGTAGTAGCTCATCAGCCAGATTGCTGTCCATTGCTAAACCTTCCTCACTTTCACAATTAAAGAGAAATGGCTGTGCAATCCATGAGGGAAACTTTATCAGTTTTAGATCTGAAAATCTAGAGTTCAACTCAACAACCAGCTTTGAAAGATGTTCCGATATTATTCGGAGGATGTTATCACTTGATTCACATTTGCCAAGATGTGTGAATCCAGAAAAGTTTTTTCTTGAAATTTGTGCAGTAAAATACTTCAGTTTATCAATAAAGGCAAAAATTTGGGTTTTGCAGTCCATTAGTGTCTTTTGTTTACCCTGTAGTTCCTTGTTCAAAGCATTTAGTTTTCCAAAAATATCCGCGAGATATGAAATCAATGCTTTAGATTCGCTTGAATTTAAAAACTGAAATTCTTCTCTGCCACCAACAAATTCCAATATCGCGTCATACAGGACTACAAATCGTTCCAAACAGTTACCTTTTGATAGCCATCGTACATGAGTGTGCAGAAGTAGCCTTATGTGGCCTTCCTCCATCTCCTCACACAACTGTTTGAACATCCTTTCATTTAAAGGACGAGATTTAATCCAGTTGACTACACTAATAACTTTCTCTAATAGTTGGTTCACTTCACGACTAATTGATGCAGCTGCCAAATTCTCTCTATGAATAATACAGTGTACCGCCATCATTCTTGGGTTGTCATTTTTCAGAAGCTTCAGTACTCCGTTATGTTTTCCCATCATTGCAGGAGCACCATCAGCAGCAACAGAAATAATATTGGAAATTGGAATGTCATTTTCAGTGAAATACCGTTTGACTACATCATAAATATCTTGAGCTGTAGTGGTTGTTTCCAAAGACTGGCAAAAAATCATTTCTTCGACAAATTTGAAATCGTATTTGAACCTAGCATAACCCAGAAGTAAGGCTTCACTATTTCGAACGGTCGATTCATCCGGAGCCAATGAAAATTTTGTCATACGAAGAATATCATTCAATTGTGACTGGATATCGGTGAAAATTTCGTCTATGCGGCGTCGAACAGTATCATTACTTAATGGCAGACTGGCAATTTGATGGCCTGCTGTTCCACTGTCAAGCATTGTTCGGTGATATATCTCAAACGCTGGTTTGAGCAACTCTTCGCCATCTGTGTGCGGTCGAGATTTCTTTGCCAAAAGAAAACTGAGTTCATAGCTAGCTTGCAATCCACGTTTATTCAAATTAGTTTGCGCCTTAAACATGGATGCTAGTGACATTTGTCTATTTTTCTGCCTATGCTCGTTAAGACGTTGGAGATATTCGAGAGGTTTCTCTGCATGCTCTGAGTGGACATTTTTTAAATGGTCTTCCAGTTTCTTGTTTCTCATCGAATCATTACAAAGAGATTTACAGCACAATAAGCAGTATGGTTTTGTTTCATCAGCGTCATCTGGAATGAATCCTAGCTTTAGATAACTCACAGAGTATCCACGAGTCTTTTTTCTCTTGCTGTTAGAAAATGACAAAATCTTTTCTGAAGTTCTCTTTTTTGACATTTTGCAGAATTTAAATTACTTTACATATGTTTGAATATTACTTTCGTACTACTAATTATACAAAACATAAAAGAAGTGTCTGTAATAAATGCTAAAACATAAAAAACTGTTACATCTACCAACGGTTTATAAAAACTAAACTATTTCAACAGTCACTGCTATCAGTTAGGGCCACACAAAAGCAACACGCAGGCCTGTACACTTAAGGTCGTATACTTCTTCTAAGCAAGCGCTTTTTAGTTACTGTTGCACAGTAGCCTATTCTCTGGACAAGGTATTACCAAGTGTGCTGGATTGTGCCATTACAATGTTGTCTACTCTATTACATCATAAAGGTGTAATAAAGTATTAATAAAGTTGGTTGGTAATAAATTATTGCATCATAATAAAGTACGAGCGTATTAAAAAGTGTAACAAACAAATTAAGGTTATAGTAATAGCATCATTAGGTAAATTTAAAAAACTTTATAACATTTACTCAAATTCCTCCCCAATTCCTCCTTTAACAAATTTTCCTCCCTTCAAATTAAGAATTCCTCCTTTAGAGAGCCAAGTGGCTCACTTTGAGAAGCAATGTTCTAGAACTTTTTGCCAACTTACATTTCTAGTAGCATCATAGTTTTAAACTAGGACTTTTAAACACTCCGTGCAGCATATCGTTCTTTTACGCATTTTTCCACTTACAAATGTGTTGAGCTGCAAACATTTCTTTTCTTTATCTTTGTTTTTAAAAATCCACGGGACTTTCCCTTTACTTCTAAGAAGAAAATGGAGCCCGCCGTACAAAAATTTCAGAACGTTTAGGATAACCGAACTGTTGTCGTGGTACATACGTACAGCGCAAAGAAAAAAATCGAAAACTTCCTGCAATGTTACTGTGAGTTTCTTCACGTAATCGAATTGATTGCAATACATAACCAACAACGTGCTAATGCTGCGATCTTTTAACAGAGGTCGACATCGCATAAAAAAAAAGATAATTGTGGGAAATGTCTCCAAGTACATACCGCCCGACAAGCGCGAAGGAAACGACAAATCCACGCACAAGTGGATGGTATACGTTCGAGGGTCGTCGGAAGAACCGAGAATCGATCATTTTGTTCGAAAAGTGTGTTTTTGTCATTCTTCCCTTCTCAACGCCACGTTTTTATCATTTTTCTCATTTAACTTTTGTGTTAGTTGTATTTGCTTGTTATGACGTATGACCGATTTAGGTTTGGTTTTTCCTCCATCCGAGCTATCGACCCAACGACTTGGTCGAAATCAGCGAGGCCCCTTTCCACCTGACCCGGCGGGGCTGGGGGGAATTCCCGATTCGTGTGCAGCTTCATTTTTGCGACCCCAGAAATCGACGTGTTGACATAATACACAACCTCTGTTTGGATAGGTTTGTACGAGCAGTAACGTACTGCCGAAATTACTAATGCCTGATGTAAAGTTGATCAAAACCGGTGTCGGTTGATCAGCGTCAAAATGTTACGATATTACGTTATATTGAAATGCTGTGTCAAAGCGTCGAAACCAACGTCGTTCATTAAGATTCGGGTTTCACGATTGAGCGAACTAAAGGAAATTTTCATTGTGTTCAAAACCTCAAATTCGGTTCGACTATCACTAGGTGGCAGGATTTCTGGCGGTCGAATCTTTATCGCGTTTTCGTTATAGAACCTACACGGGTCTTCAAACCCTGGGCTCGGAAACCGTGTGCGAAGTAGAGCTGGACCGCTCTACAATCGACCCCTCCGTCGAGAACCTCCTTAACCAGCCCGTGGATCGTGACGTCACCAATGACGAGAGTCTAGGTAAGCGCTGTTTCTTTTTTCGATGAAGTTTGTTGCTATTCGCTGGTCTACAACTTTCGTTTAACAAATTTGCTGCTTGATGTGATGGACGATTGATTTATTTTTCTGACCCTTGCGTGGCTGTGATGTTACAAAAGCTGCAGATAGATTGGACAAAAGTGCAATAAAAGTTACGTTAACGGAAATAACCTTAGCTGTCGCGAGTTTTATTGAATAGATCGATTTCATATTTGGCTTTCTTCGTGCAAGCAATAAATCTAAAAACTGCTAATTTTTGGGAAAAAAGCCTTTAGCTGCGTTTCCATAAGTTGCAACTGCAGCGCAACTGGAGTCGATGTTTTTTTTTTTTTTATTATGACATCAAAACAAAACTAAAGCCATTTGGATTACTTCACAAAAAAAAGATAATGAAGACTTTCAACCTACAGCATAGTAAATGCTTTGATAACAAGACTATATAAAGCTGGCACTTCTTGTTATTTCAGTTAATGATACGTTCCACATTTTTTGTAAACACTATATGAGCCATTGTTTTGGGCCTGACCAGCAGATTTTTTTTGTTGTAAAAACAAATTAAGAAGCTTTGCCTTTGGGTACAAAGTAACGAATTAGAAATGTTACAATACGCCTAATAAACCGAGACCTTTTATTGAAACTGCACATCAAATCAGACGTTGATGTTGAAATAGACGCAATTCAGTTTAAGCAACGCTTGAAAACGCGAAATTCCATTTACTTAAACACAGCTGCTTTGTTGTGCTGTGATGGAGTCGTTAGTCATTTCGGTTTTTGCTGTGTTTGCTCCGGATTAATTAGAGCCACCAAAAAACTGCTATTTTTATTTTTGAATCCATTGTATTTTACAAAAAACCTTGGAGGCCGTTGAATTTTTAAAAGCTCTTTCGAAAAATAAATTTTACAACTGTTATCGATAGTGACTAGTGATCAGAAGGATTTGACTTTATTACATAATCTGAACACCTATTTTAATGCATTATCATAATGATCTTATCTACAGATCATCGTTCCACGAGCTGCGTACCGTCTCTTAAAGATGAACAAAGGCAAAATGTATTTGGTAAGTCTTTTGTTTCTTGTCATGTTTTTAAAGATTTCTACGAAAAAGATCAAATCTCTTCACTTTTCTGTTTCTGATTCTTTTGTATTGTTTAGGGTGAGAATCGAATTTGTGTGGTTGTTTGATTTATCTTAGTCTTTAGATTCTGATCCAAGTCCTGTTATTTACAATCTTCTCCGTGATATGATTTCCACTGTTGAGAGAAAGGTACGTTCCTCCGTTGAAGAAGAAGGCACAGTTGGAGATGTATCTTCTCGTGCTGTGAGGGAGCAAGATTTTTCCATGAGCTCTCCCACCACTGAGCGGCGCCGAAGGAGAAGGAGAGGCGACAGTTGTACTGTTACTGATGCCGACGAAAACGAAAAAACGAAGGTCAGTATTTCACCGGCTGTTTTTGTTCAGACAAAGCTCTTTCGTGGCCTTTTTACCCAGTCTCCTTGGAAAAAACATGATGCTTGTTAATTATAAAGAAAAGAAACGTCTGCAGTAAATAGAAATTTGGTTTTCATCGAAATACGTATAGCTGTTGATAAAATACTGGTGGCCTCTCTAATTTGCTTGGATATTTATTAAGAAATCAATGTCGATGATGTTCTTATGCGCTGATGAAGAGCGAGTTGATGATATAGAAGGGTCAAATGGAACGAGCAACGCTATTTTGGATAACAGTAAGAAATGGCGTTACGCCTAAACTAGATTTCAGTTTTTTTTTTTGTAAAATTTATTTTTGGGGTCAAAGATCAATATTTTTCCCGCAGATTCGATCGCGTCGTCTGACACAGCTGGCGAGGAAGTGTAAGTTTTAATTTCTGATTTCCTTTTCATTTCATTCAAACACTTGATTGAGGTTGAATTTTATTGCAGCTTGCCTGAGAATATTCCTGATTTGAAACTTTCCTTGAACGAAATTTCCAATGAGGTAAAAACCGAAGTCTCTTTTTCGAGCGGGTCCGCGTTCGAACCCCAGCCGAGTCTGGTGCTCGCCACATCAGCCCCATCGTCAGCAGAGCCAACCCCTTCATGTCACTCGGTGCCGTCCAGTCCTCGTAATTTGAACGACTCTTCGGCAACCCTCGTAACTAAGACTTCGCCACCCGCCGAAAGGCCTCGGTCTTTATCGGTAGATGATGTCACTCCTACGTCATCTTCCGTCACTTTACCGGTAATCAAACGAAAATTAGTTCGGATTAGCAAGTCCGCTGGAACGAAGGAAACAGCGAAAGTCGCGTTCTCGGCTGCCGGAAACAAGAAGCCTCCCTCCCCAGTCGTCCTTTGTCGACCTCGCGCTTCGTCTGCTGGGTACTCTCAAAAGTTTGCCCAAACTAACAAGGGCAACGTCACCATTCTCACCCCACTCTCGTCCAAATCGGTGACCAATATGATTTCCGGACAGAAGAGATCCATCGGTTGTGTGTCCGCCAACAGTTCTGGAAAGCTTCTTCTCAATCTCGTTCCCGAGAAACAACGAAAGGTTGCCGCTGTCTCGAAGGCGACTGACGTAATACTGACGCAATCACGAACTTCCGCGTCCGGCACGGAGCCAAAGCTTTCGTCATCATGGTCTCTGTCATCTTCGGGAAAAATCAATTTAACAATTGCCGGCTCGAAGCAACAAACTTCTGGAGAGTCGTCCTTGCAACTCGGATCGTCCGGTTCAGCGATGATGAGTTCAAAGGTGAAAGTTGAAAATGCTTCCTTGTCTTCAAAACAGTACGTCTTCAAAAACACGAAGCAAGGCGTTTACGTTGTCGGTCAAAGTTCATCAACCAAAGAACCAATCAGGTCGTCTCCGGTAGGCAATCTAATCTCCGCAATTTGTCCTTCTCAAGATTCTATAGAAGTTAAGACTCGAGCAAAGGTAAGTGCTCGATTTTGTCTACTAATCTTGTTAAACAATAAAAATTTACTTGTTTCTGGCAAAATTTATCATTTCTAAAGTGAAAAATTTACTAAGAAATCCTTCAACGACTTGCTTATTCTGAAAGCAATACTATTGAATAATTAATGGAAAATTTTGCCACGTTCTTCACGTACTTGATTGAAATTACTGTCAAAAAGTTGAACAATAAGAAAAAAATGTTCAGTATTAGTCGAAAAATTCTGCATACACAATTTCGTCTAAAATTTGCTGATTTTCTGCCGTAGACCAAATTTTTCTTTTAAAAATTTTATCTCATTAATGTTAACAGTTTTATGTTTTACTGTAAAAGAAAAATACAGTTTAAACGAACGTCACGTGTCAATATTTGCTAGTTGACTGCTTTACCTTGTGTAAATCGAAGGTTAATTGCAGAAAAGCACCGATTCAAAACCAGTCAATCAGCAGCAGTTATTGTCAATGAAAGCTTTGAAAAATGCAATTCTCGGCAGCGGTGTCGATCTAAATCGACCTGTTCAGATTAAAATCGAGAAACCTGGAAGTAAGTGCATGCTAAACTATAACTTGTTGTTGAGAATAATGATTATTCCAGGTGGTTAGTTAAGGTTGCTTTAATTATTTTGTTTACTTACAGGAAAAATTTTTTTATCGTGCGAATTTGTAAGAAAGCACATGGCGTTTTAGCCTAAAGCGGTACTTGCCAAAATTTTTCAATTCATGGCTTGAGTTTTGTATAACTTAGTGACGGCTTGTGCATCATTTAAATGTTTTAGGTGACCTAAAAAAGGTTTTTAATAAAAGTAGAATGGCAAGAAAAATTGTTTGCTTCGTATTAGGTCTATTCCTGCTTCATCCTGCTTATTATTATAACCAAAACTGCAAGCTGAAAACATTACTGCTTAGACCAGGGTTTTTAAACTCATTCGAATACGTGGACCCCTAACTAATTTTGTGAAATATTAAGGACTCCAAGCCTAAAATTCTAAGCTTTCAAGTTCAAACACACAGTAAATTTCAAAAGATATTTTTATTAGTGGCGTAGTTAGTTTAAAAAGTATTGCCGAAATATAATGTTTTATTGCTGACAAAATTAAAATTATTAAAATATTGTTTCTTGTAAACTCAATAATGGAGAAAACTTACAATTGTAAATATCTTAAGATAGCCAATCTTTCGGTCAACTGAAGAACAATCAGCAGTTCGTCCTTACGACGGTCACTAACGAACAGGTACGTTCGTTGGAAATTTTGATTGTTACCTGATATTGCGACCCTCTGGGAAATGAACTGATTAATTTGGGTTTGATTTCAGTTCTGCCCATCGGCATGTTTTGATAGAAATTAACACACACAGCCCTATCTTATGGGCCAGTTTGATGCAGAGACTTGGGCGGGTATGACAAAGTCCGTGGGAGGCGTGGCTAAAGCGGGTCAAGCTATTTTTACAAAGAAGAATAAATGTAGGGGGTTGTGCAGATAATATATCACAGTCCAGAATTCGGATTTTTGCAAATGAAAAAGTTGTGACTGTACCGTAAGATTGTGCAAAAATGTTTAACGGACGGCAGTTACTAACCGCACAATATCCGCCCGTGCTGATCTTCAGTTGAAAGTTTTATAAGTTTGTGTTTTTCTTCGGGTCTTGTCATTTTTTCGCCGCTATCTCCCAGTTAACAAAAGGTGACGACTACTTTCGAGAAGTTGTCTCTGATTTCACGCGAGGTTCTTTTCAGGGAAAGCAACAACTCGCTCTTGTCAGCACGGACAGGTTGAAGCAGGTCTGCAAAAGCAAAGCAGCTGTCCCCGGTAAAGCAGCTCAAGGTAACTTGCTGACTATGCTACATCTTAGTATTTATTTATTTCTGATTTAAGTGGAAGCGTCCCATCAAAATTCTTCAAATGTTTAGTTTCCAAACTGTCAAATACAGGTTTGGTGCTCGTCGTTGAAAAAACGACATTGAAAGAACTGGAAATTGTTTTAACTGTTGATTGCTTAGAGCAGTGGCTCTCAGCCTTTTCGCGCCTGCGGCACACTTTGGGATCTTTTCAAAATTGGCGGGACACTTGGACCAGAGTGCAGATCTTCATTTTCGTCCCTAAAAAGTAGTTTTCTCTAAAAAAAAGTCTGTCTTTACTTGGAATCAGTCTTCGATTTTTTGGTTTTCATCCCTAAAAAGTAGTGTCTACTGAAAAAAAAAGCTTGAGGAATAAAGACTAATGTTTTTTTTTAAGTTTCGCTGTACACAGGTTGAGAATTACAGCCTTAAAGGCTCGTTTCCACTACGAGCGTGGAAATAAAGTATCTTTGTTTCTTTTATTAATTTCTTTGCTTCGCTCAGCGCTTGAAGTGCGGAAAGAAGTAAAAAAATCAATGAAACAAACAAAAAAAACTCCATTCCACGCTCGTAGTGGAACCAAGCCCTAATTGTGAAAGCGAAATCACTTCGACTTTAAACGTTAGATTTGGTTCAAGTGCAAGATTTTCGATGTGATACTTCATGCTTGTGAGAGTTTCCTTGTCTTTGGTTCTTGGTATGACTTTAGAAAAATTTTACCAAGTTCAAACATCCGGGCTAATCTTAGTTTGAGGTCAAAGGCAATGTCGAATGGCAATGTTTTTTTCTCGCAGGTTACGGAGGCAGTGCTGCACCGATTCCGGTCAAGTTTGAATGGAACAACCAATCAGGTTCCCCGTGGCTCATCACTAAACTAAATGACGCCGAGAACCTTTCTTATCATCAGGTATTTGCTTTTCTCGATGATTTTTGTGAAGTTGGTTCATTGATATAAAGTTGGTATTAGAAGTTTTAATAAATAAAGATAACATTCATATTCTCTTTGTTTCTTGTCAAAAAAATTTCACTTGAATAATTAAAGAAGACGGAAAACATGTAAGACCCGTTTCCACCACGACTATTGACGGATTATTCTTTGTTGTTCAATATTACTTCTTTCCATGTTTAAGCGTAAAAAAATCAATAAACAAATAAAGAATGATCTTTGACGCTCCTAGTGGAAATGGGCTTTTAAGCATTGCTTCCTGCTTGACCAGATGAAAGTTAGTTTCCCTTGTCTGCTTTTTGCACTTACAAGATCGAATCGAAGTAGAATATTACTTTCAACATTGTATTTAGTTTTAAGAATTTTCCCGAACATGGTGACGTGTACGCGAGTCAAAAATACGTTAAACATGAATCAATCCCAAATCAAAAGCCTTTTCAACGAAGTTATTTGTTGTAGATTGTTGGAAAACGAATACTGCAGCACAATATTAACGATATGGTGGCAGATGCCCTTCCTCTCGCCGTTAAGTATGTCCCGCTAGTAGCAGGCAACCGTAACATGAGCTTCCTTCCTTTTTGTGCGAAAACCGAAGCCGAATTTTTAGATTGGAACATCGGCAAACAAAGAGCTGCAGAGGTGAATAAGGACGTTGAATTTTTAATTTTCAACAAGAAACCTGTTTCTCGTACTTCATAAATTATTAAACGTGTAGTGCAGTTGTATTTTTCTTTATTTTCGATATGTATCATTCAAAGTTCTAATGCGAAAATTGACGCTTTGCCCGTTTTTTACCGAACGCTTTGGACTGTTTCCAATTGGACAGCTTTTCTATTTGTTGATGAATCGCAGTCCGTGTGCATTATGTGATATTGCTTTCCTAAATTAGTGATACTGCGCTGTCTACTCAGATGCTCCGTGCCTCTCTTCTTCAAAAGATCTTACACTACGTGAAAAGCCGCTGCAGCAATCTGAAACAGGCGTCTGTCCCAAGTAAACGCTTTCTGATCAACTGGTGCCTGACCAGGGGCCACTCCGTGTTTACAGACGGTGAGAGTTTTGGGGCTTGTTTAATTAGCAGTTTTAACTTTCACAGAAAACTTGATTGCAAGGATGTTTGTCGTGATTGATATGCTCGCCTGCGTAAGCGCTCTTATTTCTTGTTCTTTTCATTAAAAAAGTTCTTAAAAAAATGAAATTTTAAATCAAACATGTCTTGCAAGCAACATTTGTCGTGTAAACTACTGTACTTGTAATTCGAACGTTGTTTCTATGAGACAATGGATGCTTCGGTAATTCGCTGCTTACCCCCTGCGAATTTAATTTTGATTTATTAGAATTCGAAGCTGCCGATGCGAATAGTGAAGGCCAACCGCCCAATGTTAAAGTTGAAAGTTCATTGACAAGTTGCGATCAGTTGCTAAGCAAACTGACCAATGACTCCTCGGACCTTCATCAAGCTCGGTGAGATGGGATGAATTTTGTTTTGTGTGGGGAGGGAAATCAGATATCACAATCTAAGCTCTAAAGCTTTCAGTAAACATGTTTACTGTCAACTAATCGAGGAGAGCACCTATTCTTTTACTTGCTTAATCGAAATTTCGAAAGAGATTTCTTGAAAAGTCAGTAGATCCGATTGCGACTGGATAGTGAATAAAAACCAAATATTTTAAATATAGCAGTGGTTCTCAAAAGTTTTTGCTACATTCTTCCCTTTCAGGACTTGGGTACCATCATTTCCCCCTTCTAAAAAGAGAATGCCTCGATGATCAAAATAAAGAATTTTTTTGTCTTCATCCAAATTTGTGACCCGAATTCCAGTTATCCCAGAAACTTCAAAAATTAACATTCAATTTTGAATCTTTCTTAGATTTCTCAATTTTTATTTATTTTATTTCATCTCTATATTTATCTTCCTGACTCGCAGAAAGCATCACAACACAATAGATAGGGCAAGCAATTAACCCAACCTACTTCTGGAGATGCCCAGATATTGCTGTCGGGTTCAAATTTTTTTTTTTTTTTAGTTATACAGAGATATGACTGAAATTTGGAATTGCTTGCCTAGACTGGCAAACAAAGAAAAGTGCCGTAAAGTGTCTTTTCCAAGAACACAACGGAATGGTGCGAATAGGTTTTAAACTGAGACCATGTTGACCACAATCACAGTGCTCTAACCACTCGACCACACTGCTTATATTTTTATCCCTAAAAAGTAGTAATTCCAAAAAAAGTTTTCACTTTAAAGTACCATTTTTTTTGCCTCACTTACATTGTAGTGAAATTTTTAAATTTCTCCTTACGGAGTCAAGTGGCTCACTTCGGGAAACACAGAAATATAGTTTGACCTTTTAACTCGCTTTCGTTCGATTCACAATTTAGTTAGTTTTCGATTTTTTCTAGAGTTTTCTGCTCGGACGATATCGACGTCGTCTCGGTGGCGTCATCGACGCGTGACGTCAAAAGCGAACCCGGATCGAGCGAAGCGACATCTTCGTCTCGGCTTCAATTCATTCACTCGGACCTCATGAGAGCAGTTGATGCAATGAGCCAAGAGGTGAATTTCACTGTTGTTTTTCGACCTTGTCGGTTGAACGCTAAATTTCTTTTTCTTTCTGCAAATCTTTTGGGCTTGCCATATCAAGCGCTTGTAAACGCGCAAGCTGCGTTTCTTTATATCCGCCGCGCTAAGTTTAACCGGAAACGTCATTCTTTGCGTTAGGGTCCGATTTCAATACGTGGCCACATCAACTAGGGCTGGATTCAAGTAAGTAATTTCCTAATTGCTTGCTTGAAAACCTCTACTTGTTACTTAGTAATTTTTTCCTTTATTTGACCTTTTTAAGTGAATTTTTTTGAAAAAAACTAAAATATTTAAAAAGCGTTTGAACAACAATTGCACAAAAAAAGATGATTGACAATCTGTGTTTAGTGCAAAGTTTTTTAAAAGATGTGAACATATTGTTATCGCATTTTGATATTTTATTTTTCGCTTATTCAAGCAAAAAACTTGAAGCTATGATTTCACAACTTAATTCAGGCCATCACGAATTTCTGCCACCTAAAGATTGCTTTTAGCTAGTTAGTTGAGTTACTTAAGTAATCTGTTTAAAATTTACTAAGTAATGAAACAAAAAATTTCATTATTTAAAACCCAGCCCTAACTTCTACCAAAACACTTCGAGTTGAGTTCGCGTACTTTCCTACTATTTTTGATCACTAAATCCACAACACTTCAAATGATCACCTCACCTGGACTTCTTTATATCATTGCTCTTGGAAGCTATTTGATTTAAGCCAATAAAAATTGGTTTTCGACGCCCCCAAGTGGGACAAGTAGTAATAATAGATGCTATCGGGTCATCAAATGTTTTGTTCATTTTGATTTTCTTTTGCTTCGCGATTCTGACTTTATTGTGTCATGGAGATACTGATCCGGTTTTAATCCTACCCTCAGGTCGAAGTTAAGCTCAAAAATGTGCCTATCGATAGTGTTGCCAATGCTCCCTTGTGCCATGTCATTCTTGCCAAAGCTTTGGAGCTCTTCACCAGCGACATCACTCGAGAAGCGCTCGCTTGCGCCCTCATGCGGTACGTTTTTGCAATAAGTCCTGATCGGGTATTGAATAGTTTTATAAATATTTTGTAATATTCTATGTCAGTTATGCCGTGAATAGAGAAAATCGGGAATAGAGTTTGCTTTTTCTTGTTTTCATCAGTAAGGCTCGGTTTGCCCTTGGCGTGTGTTCTTGGCAAGGCACTCTTTGTTTAATGAAGCCTGATGCCTTGCATCTGTGCTGAGCGTGAGTTTAAATTTCAATAAACAAACAAAGGAACGTTAGGCATGGACCAGGTTTTTTTCTTCCTTATTCTGCAGACATGTCCGTTAAAAGTTACCCACCGTTTTATCCTAAAAACTTTCTAGAACTTTTTTTGGTTTTTACAAATCGTAAATTTTCCAACCCAAGTTTTGAAGTTTTTCCTTTGTAGAAGAGACGGCGAGAAGCGGATATTACGTGTGCTGCCGGAACAAATAGAATGCCGTGACGTAGCGGAAGTCGTAATGAAGCAAGATCGCTTCCAAGTGCTAAGTGATCGATATATGGGCGTGTCATCCCACTCTTGGTCGTGAAAAGGGATTGTCCAATCAGCTTACAGCTTACGATTGTCCAATCAGCTTACAGCTTTGTCATGCACACTTTCAATTGGTTCTTGATTTTCTCAGCAAAGCAATCAAAAGCAGCTCGTAGTGACCGCGGGTTCGATTCTCGGTCAAGACTCCAGTTGTTTTACTGGTTTAAAACTATTTCTAATCACGTGATTTGACGCTTTGTCTCGCTCTTCGCGAACAAAACTCAACAGTTTTGTGGTCAAGTACTTTTTACGTAAAATATAAACCACTGCCTTGGATATCCTTTAAGTGTCTTTACGTTCGTTGTTCTATGCCAGTTTTAACATTCGATACATTCGTGATCATCTGTCTTTATATTTTTTGAAAAGCGCATTGGCGGTAATTTTTTTTACTCTGTCATCGTTGCAAAATATTTCAAAATAAATAATTAATTTAAAGAAATACGCGAGGTTTTTATTTCGTTGGAAATCGATCATTTAACCTGATTGCAAATCAACTCCCTATTGTAAACTTAGCCTAAAATTGACGATTAATCAAAAATTGCGGTTACGAATACATTAACTGATGGCAAATCAGTTAGATGCGACAATTCAACCAAGCGTTTTAAAAGAAAAATAAAACATTAGAAAATTTTTAAATGCTTACAAAGAGCAAAAGTTACGAGTAATAATTAGATATTTTGATTAAGAAGAAAGAAAATTGTGGCGCCAATCTAATTTTAACATGCAACACAAACTGTTTGACTTAGCCTACTCAATACTTACAGCTTACATTAAAGTCTGAAAATAGATGTACAGTATCAAGACCAAACGCTCGACATTATTTAAAGCCATAGTAAATTAAGTATTCATAATCATGACAAAGTTACTTGCTACAAATTTGCAGCAAAGATCAACCAACCAGATATAAAACGCCGACAAAGCAGAAGCAGGGGGTCAAAATAAAATCCACTGCTGTTGCCGACAGTCAAGAAGAATAAACGTAAAAAGAAAGATGCTGTGTTAATGCTGTTAACTAAGGCTTAGTGTTTGAATTTACCTTGTGTGACGCTTAGTAAATCATAAGACCTCGTAGCATAAGTAATTAGCAAACCGGTATTTTAATTCGTGCTAAGCCTGCCGTTTATTCAATTTTCATGTAAAATATGACGAAATGGCCAAAGCAGAAATTAGCAGATCAAACAAAAAAAATTAAGTCAAAAACAACCAGCGCATGCAGCAAGTAAACCCGGGTGAACTAAGTTAATTTCTCGATTTGTCTTGCTTAGTCCGAAATTCATTTTTTATCGACTTTTCTCTGATCGGTTCTTTTTCAATCTTGTCTCAATATGTCCTGGATCCATTGGTGGATATTGGGGGAGGTGAGTGGGGCAGTTGCCTCGGGGCCCCCTTTTTTCGAATACCACATATAGTTTTATTTTGCTGTATATTTTTTTAGAGATCACTATGAAGTTGGAACGAAAAGTGGGAAATACGAGATCGATGCGAAGTAAAGACTTTTTTTTTTCTATCACGATGATTTTGGGAGAAAAATATGGAAATACAAGATCAAAGACCTTTTTTTTAGAGAACACCAATTTTTGGGAATCCTGATTACGATTTTGCCTCGGGTCCTTAATTTTTTAATATCCATCACTGCCTGGATGCTTCTAAATGTTTTTCACATTAACTGTGTTGATTTAGTTATGGTAGCGTTTCTTGATTCTCAGTAATAAACAAAGTTTTTTTGTCTGTGCTTTAATCCGCCCGCAACGGGAGAGCGTCACTTGACCGATAAAACTGAATTACGCAAAAACGTCACTTGACCGACACAACAGCTGCAGCTGTCACATATTTCCCCCTTGCTCCCTGCCTCTTGCCTATGAGGTTAGGGTTAGGGTTCGGGAAGCTGACAACTGTTGTCGGACAACTGACTGTTTTGGAAAATTTCCTTTGTTGTCGGTCAACTGCCGGTTTGAGGGAATTCCACAAATTTTGTCGGTCAAGTGACGTCAAAACCCCACAACAAATTCAGCCTGCCATGACAGTGCCCAAATTACTTCATCAAAAGAGGTTGAATGCTTAAAAAATGTTAGCATGGAAGAATCGTTAACGTGTGATATTATTTCCAAGGAGAAGTGCGTTAGTACTATTAAAGCAGATAATTACTCGGTCAAGGAAGGCGAATTCTCGCAGTTAGTGCAGAACTTGCAAACCTACATGTTCATAAGTTATTTAACAAAGAATGTACCACGAGTCCACGCCTCTGAAAAAAAGTAACAAAGGTATTAAAAGTGTGCGAAGGTTTAAACAGGGAGGGCAAATTGCCCCCTGCTTCCCGGAAGATACGGCTATGGATTTGAACAAATGCAACCAAAATAAAAGTGTGTTATCTGCAATGTTGTGCGTTGACGGCATTAATTTGACGGCGTCAAATGTCGGCGACAATTTTTTGTTGACGATGACGCAAACGCCGTAAAGATATTTTTCGGTTGACAGAATAGGTGTCGCCGACAACTTTTTGCTTGTTTATTGCGTCAAGCGTTAAGCGTCAATTATTTTTTGCAAGGTAAAAATATATACAAAAATTTTTCAATCGCTGACTCCAACAGCGCATTTTCATTCAAGAAAAAAAGTTACGAAAGCTACAGCATGTAACAGACAGATTTAGACCATGTCAAATAAACTACTTGCAAAAACACCCTAAAGTTACAAAAGGGTGCACACGAATTCTTGCTTTGAAAATGCAGCTGCTTCCAATTGTTAAAAATGTTCTTAAGAATCATGACTTTGCTTTCCATATGTTTTTAGAAAGTCCACTTGCTGGAACTTAATTAAAAGCCGTAAAATCAAAGAGGCGCAGCTGAGAAGCTTAAGCGCAGTTGTTTTTATTAAGGGCACGATAACAACTTTTTTGTTTTCGCTGGATGTTGTTTGAACATCAAAAAAAAAAACATATGCGTGGTGCTTAAAAGTGATCAAGTCCCAGCTCAGTTGGCAAATTCAATCAAACTAAAAATCACATAATTGTGGTCTGTGGAAAATGTTAGCAAAACAGAGACTCAAAAGACAGAAAATTGCTATCAGAAAAATAAATTTTAATTTTAGTTATAGAGCAAACAGACTAGGCTACCAAATGAATAATTTCACCGTATAGTTAATTTTCATACGATTAAAATAAAGAAAATAGTAATTGCAATTTCAATATAGTCTGTATAAGATCACAATAGTAGGCTTCAACCGATATCCAGCGCTATCCATAGTAAGTGTTAATGCAGACTCGAGTTCAGTCGAGGTTAGATTTTTTAACTAAAATTGATTTTTCCACCAATGTCTTTAAGTCAAAAGCTGCTTTATTTTCGTTGCCTTACGTAATTGTTTTCGCTGTTTACATCATCTAAAGTTGTCTTTTCCCGCCAATGTCTCTTAGATCATATTAAAATTAACAATAGCGAAAACACGGAAATAAAAACAAAGTAAAAACCCTACAGACTGTTTCACCCATAAAAGGGATCATCAGGGGTATCTAAAAAGTAAAATAAAATAAAATAAAATAAAGTTAAGATAAAATTACCAGAAAGAATTGAAAACAATAGAAAAAACTGAAAAAACTGAAAAAACTTAAAAACCAATTGGAAAAACTGAAAAAACTTAAAAAACTTAAAAACTGTAAACGCTTATTATCTCTTAGATCATAAGTTGTTTTATTTTTGCCTTACGTAATTGTTTTCGATAATAACATTATCAGAAGTTAGTTTTTTTCCCGCCAATACTTTGTAAATCAAAAGCAAAAGTTACTTTCTTTTTTATTGCATTACGTAATTCTTGCCGATAATGACATCATTTAAAGCTGCTTTCTCGTCCTGCCTCTCTCCACGTGTTATTTTAGTATAAATAGTCGGACCGTCGTGGGCCATTTTCAAATCAAACGCAAACATCATTCTTGTTTGAAGATCGTGAAGCGGATTTCAGTTAGTAACTGTTCGTGTGTTGTGTTAGTTTTTTGAATTTGTGTTTATCGTAAATTCCGGCGTATAAGTCAAAAATTTGACACTTAATTTCAAGTTTAAAAATCCATCCTCGACTTATACGGCGGTGACATTTTTCATAACATGGTACATATTAAACTCGTAGGTCAAACTTATAGATCTTGACTTATACGCCACGTCGACGTATACGCCGGAATTTACGTTATTTCCGTTTTAGAATTTTTAATATATAAAATCGTATTCATCCAAGGTGTGCGTATTTTCATCACAATTTCACATATTGTATATATATATCATAAATATAGAGATAAAAAAAATTGCGACAAGTCAATTTCGCCGCAATAGTAAGAAGGACGTTTGCTGAAATTACACGTACATAACCAAATAAATTTTTTTGACCGGTTGGCTATTGTCAAAATTTGATAGCTTGTTAATTTAATTTTTTTTGATCATAATCAAAAAATTGTCTCCTGATTTGTAACCCAGCGTAACCTTTTTATAAAAATGTGTTTCTTAAATTCAATACTTTTTAAATTAGCGATAGGTGAGACTAAATTGATAAAAGGTTTTATAGCCTTCGACTAGACTTCCACAGGGTTTCTGAAAATTGGTATTCAATCATAAACCCGTCTAAGAAGCTACTAAACTATTTTACAGAAACAATGTTTAATGATTAATAATTTATAATTGTAGATTTAGCAATATCTCGACATCTCCAAAAGCTGGTCGAGGTAATCGCTTGCCCTAAGCATAACAACCCCGCCGTTGTCTAGCGAGCTAGGAGAATAAATAGAGATAGAAATAAATAAAAAATAATATAAAATAATGTAAATTTACTTGTCACTATAGACATAGGCGACGGCATGAAGGACAAAAAGCGGCCAATGGATCTTTCTAAAATAACAATTGAGATGTGACACGTACAATTAAACTTTAAGAGACCCAGGCGTTTACGAAGAAAGAAAATATAGTTTCGGTAGAGAGGCTATTTTTTTTTTTTGTAGCATAAAATTGCTACTGAAAGCAGCCATATTGGATTTAACATCTTTTTTGAATGGTTTATTTATTTACATATTAAAGAGAAAACAAAAAACAAAAAATTAAACAAACATTTTCGGCTAACTTCAGCCCACTTCAGGTTTTCATATTGCTATAGTTTTCCTGACTTTATTTCGATTTAAATAGAGGAATTGTTTGTTAACGCTGACAAAGTAATTTTATACACGACGAAGATAGATTTTTTCAGAACTGTAAACACATTAGCGGTAGTTAAATGAAGCAGAAAAAACAAGTAGATTTTAAAGACTGTAAACACTTGGCGGTGAATGAAATTACTTAAGCAGATTTTTTGAAAAATGTTTAGTAAGAATGATGTTCCATTGGCATATAATAGGCGATTTAAATTAGGACTGGGCTTTCTTATTATTAGAGCTTCATGTATTCTAGTGTAAAATTCTGATTTACATTTGCGCAATATCGAAAAAGTATTTACCAAATTTAACGGTCAAACAGGAATCATATGACAAAATATGATTTTTTTTATGGCACTCTCTTGAATACTTTTGAAATTCAAATGCTCCCGGACTCTTGTGATCAAATGTCTAGATGACATACCAAAGTATGTCATGTTCGTGTCACACAAACCTGTGAATTGATAGATGACATTTGAACACAGAGCCTAAGGAGTTCTCGATTTTAACAAAAACTAATTTTTTACTTTAAAAGTTTTAAAAATTAGTAACACTTTTGGATTAAATCGATTACTGATCAAAGCCGAAATTTGCTTAGCAAAACGGTATAAATCTTTTCCAATGTACGGTAATATAATGCAGTTTCCATAAGGTTGAAGTTCCGAAAATTTTTGTTTAATTTTTTTTTTTCTTTAATATGTAAATAAATAAATCATTCAAAAAAGATGTTAAATCCAATATGGCTGCTTTCAATAGCAACTTTATGGAAGAAAGAAAACATTCCGAAGCCATGTGTTCATTGCATGCTTGCTTGGCGCCAAACTTGGTCTTAATTATATTATCACAATGATCTTAATTATTTTAACAAAGAACGTAATTTTGCTGTTACTTCTAACCTCTGTGCATTTAATTCAGATGTATTGTCTGCAGATGTAGGGAGCTATTCAGATGCACAGTACTGAATTTAGTGCAGAACCTTAAAAAAAGGTCAATAATTGTAGTTTTTGTTTTAACTTATAATGTAAATATTTAGAAACTGGTCAATTGAAAATTCGTAGTTTTCTGCATTAAATTATATTAATAACCAGTTATTTGGGTGGCTGCATTGTCTGGTGGCAGGCACAGGTGGATTAATAGTTTTGGGATACGAATTGCCGTTAAATTGAGGACACCTTTATTCGGATAGAATCACTGTAAATTATTCGCCCAACTTTTATTTTCATTTATAAATTATTTTCATCTTGTAAAGCATTCTCCCAGCTCTTACTTTTTGTAAAAAAATCGCCAATTTTTAACACCATCGAGAATGAAAACTTAAAAGCGAGTTTATAACTTTATTATTGATTAATTTTTAAATAAAAAAAAAAAAAAAAAAGAAAAAGGTATTATTTTAGTAGCCTAACTATAGTTTTTAATTGTTTCTTGTAACGTAGGCTAAGCGATAAACTTTGTTTTTTTCAAAAAACAAAACATAACAACTTTTTTAGCATCATATTAATTTATTTGTTGTTTCTTGCAAAGTATTCCCTGATTGATAAGTTTATGTCGTTTGAAAAAAACGAAATGTATTCATTGTAAATTATTCGCCCAACCGTGGTTATTTTCATCATGTAAAGCATTCGCCCAGCTCTTACTTTTTGTAAAGAATTTGCCAATTTTTAACACCATCGAGAATGAAAACTTAAAAGCGAGTTTATAACTTTATTATTGATAAATTAATAAAAAAAATATTATTATTTAATTTAGCCCAACTGTAGTTTTTAATTGTTTCTTGTAACGTAGGCTAAGCGATAAACTTTGTTTTTTTCAAAAACAAAACATAACAACTTTTTTAGCATCATATTAATTTATTTGTTGTTTCTTGCAAAGTATTCCCTGATTGATAAGTTTATGTCGTTTGAAAAAACGAAATGTATTCGTTGTAAATTATTTGTTTAACCGTGGTCATTCGTCTAACATGGTCTCGGTTCAAAACCCACTTGTGCCATTCTGTTGTGTCCTTGGGAAAGACACTTTACGGCACTTTCCCCTGCTTGGTGGTCTTGACAAGCAGTTCTAAATTACAGTAATATCTCTACTAAATTACTAGCGGACAGCAATATCTTGGCATCTCCGGAAGCAGGTCGGGGTAATTTCTTACCCTATGTATAGCGCCTCCGTCGCTTTCCTGCGAGTCAGGAGGATAAATATAGAGATAAAAATAAAAAAAATAAAAAATTTTCATCATGTAAAGCATTCGCCCAGCTCTACAATTTCACTTTTTGTAAAGAGCAAAAGAGAGCAGAGGGAGAAAGAGTGAGAAAGAACGAGAGAGAGAGTTTACGAGAGAGAGAGAGTTTACGAAAGAGAGGCGAGTTGAAAACGAGAGAATTCAAAAATGAGAAAAAAGAGTTTTAACCCTTTATGGACAAATGGGACATATCTGGCACGTTTCAAAAAAACGTTATTTAGTGAACCTTTTTAGAAATTTTTTTAAATAAATGACTTCCCTAGATTTGTCATATCTAGTTGGTGTAGTTTTGAGTTGGAAACCCTAAAACTTCAACCAGTGTGAAAGTAATAGTCAGTTCTTTGCTTGTTTGGCAAAGTTAGTAAAAAGTGCTGATGTGTACTATTTTGCATTAAGTAGTTCTTGATAAGCAAGCAATTTTTTGACCAATTAAATTTTTTTTGTATTTAGTAAAAGTAGTTCTATCATATCAATAAAAATTTTTTAATGTTTGCTTATTGTGATTAATATGGTATCGATTAGTTTAAACGTGCCAGATGTGTCCATTTGGTCCATAAAGTTTGATTTATATGTTGTATATCTAAATATAATCTGAGTGTTATGTTGCAGTTTTTTTGAATATTTTGAGTAAATATAGTGTAATAATAAATTACTTATGAATTTGGAAATTTTTATGGCATAAAGAATTGGGCAGCTATTGCTGGGGGTGAAAATGGGGAGAGTGAAAATGAATTTCTAGGAGAAAGTGACTCAGATGATGAAGATGTTTATTGTGAATCCAGTTACAACAACCCTCAAAGTGAAGAAAGTATCCAGATTACAGAGAAAGAAGAACCAGATGCAAACTGACTGGGTACACAAGCAAAACCTACATTTTTTGCATAAAATGTGAAACGTTTTTTTGCCTGAACAAAAATATAAACTGCTTTAAAACATTTCACAAAAGCTAAAAGTATTCAAATGGTAATGTAAAATTACTTGTGTACTCGTTTTTGACTTTTATGGTTCAATTATTGCATGATATATAACAGTTGATTTTTCGTACTATGGACCAGTGGGACAGATCTGGCACGTTTAAAAATACGAAAAATTTTTTAAATTTTTTGTCAAATATTGTATAATAGAAAACTACTGTCACTAAAAAACAGTTGAAATAATTTTATCATGCACAAAATTAAATTTGTCCATATAGGGTTAAACAGTGAGGGCGAATTCTTAACTTGCTCCAAAAAGTCAAGCTACTAAGTTATTCTTAATTATGTTAGCTACTTTGCTACAATCATAGTTATACATGTAGATGAATTTTTGAAAATAGAATAAAGATTTTGTTCATGATTAATTAAAGTGTGTAAACATTTTTTTGGGACACCTTGTACTGTATCTAAAAAATATATGAATAATGATATGTAAAATAAAAGATGTAAGATAGTAGCACAATAGAATTTACCTTAACAGAAGGCATCTTTAAAAAACTTCAAAACTGAATTGGCATGAAGCAATCTAAAATTGCTTTTTTGGTTGAACACAAAGGCTTGCTAAATTTACAATGTAATGAAAAACACCAAAATTGGTGAAACAAAACTTGCACAATAACAATGAAGATTTTCAATATTTATTAATCAACAGTTAAATGCAGTTTGCACAGTAATCTACTACTTGTTCATACTTTTTCAGCATTTTTTGAAAAAAAGATTTTGATTTTTAACTGTTTTGGTTTTGAGACTAATGTATGAACTACATAATGTTATATTTTACTTAGTATTGCATGCCTGTAATATGCTATTCAATAGTTAACCTGCAAAATTTTTAATTTGAATTGCTGCTTTAAAGACATAACAATGATAAACAAAAGGCCATTATAAACATGCAAATACTCTGGGGTATATAAAAGAGTCCTGTTATACTAAAATGGACATAAGAGATAAAGCTGTTATAAACAAATTCTACCGTATTTGAAACTTTATTCATACTTACATATTATATACAGGGTGCAGCACAAGTAATGCTGTTATGGTTGTAAGTATTGCTTATATTTTTATGATACAATTTTTCTAACAACTTGTTATTTGTTTCTTGATGTTATTGTTGGTCACCCTCACTTTCTCAGTTCATAAAAATTTTGTAATGAAACTTTTTATACAAAAAATGTTATGAAATACAAAAAGAATGTTACTTATGCTGCTGAATTTTGTAACTATGTAAAATTTTTATAAAAATTTGACTGGGTTAACTTGCACCAACTTCTCTGATCTTAGACTCCTTATTGAAATTAAATCAAGCTAATGTGTTTTTATTGCAATTGGACCAATGTCTGCTAATAACAATCAACTTTTGTCAGTTATATTTGTATTTTCCATGTTTAGATGAACATGGCCAGATCAGTAAATAAAGTTGCTGTAGATTTTTTTTATGATGTTATTTCACCCTATAGTTACATAGCTTTTGAAAACTTTACTGGATTAGCGAAAAAGCACCGTCAGGTTGACTTGCAGTTGAAACCTGTTTTAGCTGTTGACATAATGCAGCGTACTGGCAATCAAACACCAGTTCCAGCAAAGGCGGAATATATTGCTAAAGACATATTGAAGCTTTCAAAATACCATAATATACCTTTGAAACTTCCTGAAGATATAGGAAACCTTTTATTTTCAGGAACACTGGCTTCCCAGAAACTACTTACAGCATCAAAAATTTTTCATCCACATTATCTAGAAACTCTTTCTAAAGAATTATTTTCGAGAGTTTGGTTTAAAGATCTTGATGTTTCAACTCCAGAGAGCTTGCACAAAGCATGTCAAGATGCTGGTATTTCAGAACAAGATATTCAGAACCTTATGTCAGCAATACAAAAAACAGAAATAGAGGATAAACTCAAAGAACAAACACAACAAGCCATAGATTATGGTGCGTTTGGTGTTCCAACCTACGTTGCCCACCTTGCAGGTGGTCCTGAGATGTTTTTTGGTAGTGATCGCTTGTATTTGCTTGCTCACTATTTAAATGTTTCTTATCCGTAAAAAGGTTTGATAAAATTAAATTGTTGATTTTTAGTTTATTTGCTTCAACCATATTGAAAATTACTATCGAGAAACTTTTTGTTATGCAATAAAAGTACCGATGGTCTATATTTCCACTTATTTTGTTGTGATCGTGACAGTGTTGTTGAATCTCTTTAAATAAATTAAAAGCATTGAAGTAGCAATTGTTGCCAGCCGTTCTAATGGTGATACGATGGGCGCATGAACCCTGTGTAGAAGTAAAACCATGTTTAATGGTGATGCTTTTCTCTGTTACCGTCAAATGCTAATTATATGTGCGGTGGTTACGCAAATTCGAATCCCAGTGTCGGCATGTCCAAACTCGGGTGTACATAAATAGATAAAAATTTCTGGATCAACGAAAAAGTTTATGTAGGCGAACTGTCGATGTCGCGGCGTTTTAATGCACTCGCTTCATATGCAGAAATGTTTCAACAGTTATAGGTTATTGTGTAACAGTTGCGTGCGGTGACCTTTGCGGCTGGTAATGCAATTGATGTGCCTAGTCATTGAATGTATTAAAGAAATTGTAAAATGGCCTCAAGGCAAATAGTTAAGATCCTTTTTCATATCTATCCTCAATTTAAAAATTTTACTAGTGTAGTCATCTCATCCCTAACTATGCTATATTAACTCCTCCAAACAAACCTAAAATAAAATGTTCAAAAATATAAAATTAATATATATATATTAATGAAAACACTAAAACAGAATAAAAATTTAAAATCAACAACAGTCTGTTTTGCCAAAGACTGCTCATCAGGTGGAATTTTGTTTGAATTATATACATAGTTTGTTAAAACACGTGTTCAGTTCATGGGGATAACTGTTCGTTAAACAGCACCGGTACTTAGGGTTGTTTATCACAATTATCTAGATTTACTTAAAAGTCTGTATGCGATTTGAGAATTGCATGCCGGAGCGAGTATAAAAGGGTGCTTAAAATTGACGTCACGATAGAACTTATTTATACGTAGAGTTTGCGAAACTAAGTTGAATCAATCGTATTCGTGTACAAGAAAAAACTTTTGGATTTTATGAAGCAGAAACTCTTTTCCGAATAGTGCGCTAGGGAGTTTAAAGACTGCATGCATATATAACTTTACAGTATATTATTGTACTAGTATCAAGTTCTTTATCTTGTAATATATACGTAATTATACACACCTGATGAGACCTAATTAGGTTGAAACAGGGCCTTGTCGTGTTGTTATTACAAAATTAACAATTGTACTGTGTATGTTATCTTTAGTTTTGGAGTTTCTTTTGAACAGATGGCGCTCATTAAAAAGCTCTTTGAACAAATTATACGAGTAAAGTAATGCAATCCTTTAGTGCATGTCATGTCTAATTATTATAAAAGTTGCTTTTAAGTTTATGACTTGGAATATGCGTTCCTCGGAATTCGCAATGTACTTAATTCAATATGTAGGCTAATAAATCTGCTTAATAAATATATATTTATATATATGTTTATATATAAATATGTATATATATATTTTTTTTTTTGTTAAATTTCAAAAGTTGATGGGGTTTTATTATCGGTACGGATAATGGCGAACAGCTTGCAGCAGTAGCATAGCCAGACTACAGTATAAAGGAGGAGGGGGAGGGTGCTTATGGAAAATAATTTTACAAAAATGAGAATGAAAAATGGAAAATGATTTAAATGTTTTCCCAATATGATGTAAAACTTTGTGAAGTATGACGTCAATATAATGATAGTTCTAAAAAAGTGCATCTTAACCCCTTCAGTCATCTTGTCCAATACATTGGACAATTTTCTAAATTCAATTTTAGTCTTAAAATACATTATATAATCATGTCACATTGTCCAATAAACGGGACATACATTTCTGGCACCAATTAAAATTTTTTTTATACAAAATTCTCTAATTATATGTTTTTGCAGTTATATTTGTACAAATATTAAATAAATTTTTCAAAAAAATTATTAATTCTCCGTGACTGAAAGGGTTAAAATATCAACGCCCTATTTAAACGAAAATTAACACATTTAACTTATTTATTATAATAATTTAAGTATACGAGGTGCATTCAATAAGTTTCCAGACTTTTTTTGTACAGGCATTTATAATTGCCGTAAACTTGAGATATTTCAGTATGTTGTTACTATACTCCTTATGAGATGATTGACCAATTTTTTCTTGTTTAGGTGCAAATTTATAGCTACAGTAGGAATTAGAGTACACCTTACTAAATCCTGATTGTCACAGCTGGTAAATTTCAAAAATGCAATCTGGACGTGAGGACACATTAGAAGAACGATATGCGATCAAGTTCTGTTTTAAACTTGGAAAAACTGCCACGGAAACGTATGGTATGCTTTAGACTGCTTATGGACCATCTTGCATGAATCGATCATCAGTTTTTCAGTGGCACAAGAGATTCAAGGAAGGCAGGGAGTCCTTGAGGGATGATGAGAGATGTGGGAGGAGTAGGGAAGTTAGAACATCAGAGATGATTGGCCAAATAAACGATTTCATGAATAGGGACCGTCGTGTTTCTATAGAGACACACTATATTGAAGTTTTAAGGGAGTTCAGGAAGACATTCCGTCGGAAGAGGCCAGAACTCTTCGAATCAGGTCAGTGGCATTTTTATCAGGACAATGCCCCAGTCCACAAATCCATCCTCGTCACAAGACTATTTGACCCAGATGGGCATCAAGACGGTTCCCCATCCTCCCTACAGCCCGGACCTTGCTCCCTGCGACTTTTGGCTATTCCCAAAGCTCAAGGAAAACCTCAGAGGCAATCGTTATTCCACAATTGAGGACATGAAAGAGGCTGTGACGAGGGTCCTAAACACGCTCACACAAGAAGACTTCCAGGGGGCTTTCCAGAAGTTGTTGGAACGGTACAACAAGTGCATTGATGTCGGAGGAGAATACTTTGAAGGGGACTAGAGTTTTTTGTGTGTACCGTTAATAAAAGTGTCCATACCAAAAAAGTCTGGAAACTTATTGAATGCACCTCGTAGACGCCACCAATCCTTTAAAAAGTATAACTCTTACCCTCAAATCCCCAGTCGGGCTTGCTATTAATCTATTCTTTATTTAACGTATTTATGTATAAATTAATTGCATTATGAATTTTTAGGAGTTCCCAGGCAACTGACACTATTAAGCAAGAAATCGAAAAGATACTTGTTGTTCCCAACGCCAGTAGGTGGAACTCAATATTCGACGTTATGAAAAGTTTGCTCAGCGTGTACAGCAGCACCAATAAAACGGGCCTTTCAAATGTCTGTCAAAAACTAGAAGTTCGTTGTTTTACGTCGTGTAAGTATTTCAAAGTTATTCAAAAGTGCTTTGAAAGTATTCTAAGTTTTTGTAAGCCTTTGAAAGAAATTGTTGCTTTGTTATTGAAGAATTTCTCTTGAGGTCTATTTGACTAAATAGTCAAGCCATAGATGTTTGACGAGTCAGATATAAAAATAATTTTTTAAGTTTTTTCCCCGCTTTTTGAAATCAACCATCTACCAACTTTGAATTTTAGAAAAAAAATTTATATGAATATTATATACTGTATATTTTATCTAGTTTTATTTAAACACAAAAATAGAATGTTTCAATCGGGAAACACTAGCTTATTTTGTTTTGTTTTTTCAATGCAAGTCAGTATATTCTATTGATTAGACATAACGTTATTGCGCACATACTTTATATATCTGAAGCACATAAAAAAAATCCAGAAAAAAATGATATAAATCATTAAACATTAAAAAGAAATTTTTTTGTTACAAATATTATTAATTGCATTTAAAGATTATATAGAATTATTTGACTTACTTTAATTATAACCTTTTAAACGAAAAAAACTTGACAAATATCTTTGCTATAGTTTTCGCTGACTTGTTCAATAAAGCAAAGATTGAACTATAATTATTGTCTTTAGGCTAAACGAAATTTTGTTTGCAGTGGACATGAAGTTTTTTGAAGAATATAAAAGCATAATGAGTCGTATAGCCATGAGTTTGGATATTCTTCAAGGGGAAAAGAAAGCGTATATGGGCCGATTACTACCTACGCTGGCTGGCGCATTAGTAAAATTGAAATCCAAGCGCAACGATGATCTCAATTACTACCTGCCTTTACTTGATTGTCTCATTCAGGGGGTTAAATCAAGGTAACTAAACTGTATTTAATCTTTTTGATTTTCAAAGTTTAATATGTTCGAGATCGTTGAAAACTTAGACCAGTGGTTTCCAAAGTGGGCGCTACCGCCCCCCAAGGGGCGTTGGCGAGGTTTAGGGGGGCGGTAAGAAGAAAGGGGGCGATTGGGGGGCGGTAAGAGAACAAGGGGGCAATAGGAAACAATGAGAAGAAATATACATGAAGGGCGATTAAAGACCTTTTTTTATAGGTGATCTTGCAGCAGTGTTTCCCAAAGTATTGAATACAAGATCGATTCAGGGTAAAGACCTTTATTTTTTTAGAGATCACAATGAATTTGCGAGAAAAATAGCAAAATTACAGTTAAAATCAAAGTGAAGACCTTTTTTTTTTTTTTAGAGATCACCAAAAATTTGGGAGAAAAATAGCAAAATTACAGATAAATATTCTCAGTCGAACATTCTTTTCACTTAAAAAAGAAGCGAGAGCGCGCTGGGAATCAAGCTGAAAATCAAGGGGGCACTGGGAATTTATCTGGAAGCCAAAGGGGCGCCAGGCCGAAAAAGTTTGGGAAACTATGACTTAGACATTATAAAATTAAAATAATCTTATTTCGACAGCTTTAAGTTTCCTGACTTGAAAAAGCAATATTTTTGAGAAAAGCATTTATTTAGAAATTCGCTATTTCAGGTTTCATCATCTTTTCAAGGATTTTGAGTGGGTCCTTGTCAGCGCGACGCATCCTTGGTATAAACTTGCACCATCGGTGGACTGGCTTCCTGGTGTTAATGCGGAAAGACTTCGCTACCTAACAAAGGAATATTTAATTAACATAATAAAGGAGAGCGAACCAGGGGAATTTGAAAACAACGAAGCAGGACACAAGATTGAAACCAAAGATTTAGAGGACGAATTTATAAGCACTTTATTAGAATTCCCTGATAAAAAATCAGGAGTGAATCAAATAGAACAATTTTTACGTGAAAGCCCACCATTAAAGCACTTTGATTTAAGCGTTTTCTCAAATGATACAATTAAAGACTTCTTTATCAAATTTAACACTCCAATTCCTTCTAGTGCAGCTGTTGAACGTCGTTTTTCAACTGGAAAAGATGTTTAAAGACCAAAGAGAAGACGCTTGACCGACAAGCATTTTGAAATGCTATTGTTTTTAAGAAAAAATAGCACCGATTATTGCACTGCTGTTTCTTAATTCGGCCTTTGGTTTGATTAACCAAAAATTTGACCACCGATCGTCACTAAGATTATTACATAATATTCCATGCTTTATCAGTGCACGAGAATCTCAGGCCTATCATAATATTATTACTTTTTGATGCTATTTCAAGAAAAAGTATGCGTCCACTTTCATAAATTGTAGCTTTCAGTCAAATAATAATTTCATTGATAGTCTTGTAAACTTAGATGTTCTTTTTAAATCCCATTTTTAGGGCTTTTATAAAAATCTGCTGCGTATCTAAATTATTTAGCCCATATTGTGCTGCAGATCCGTGAAATAGTATTTACTTCAATGCAAATTTTTTCTTTTATTGTTGTGCTTAGTTGTTATTAATGTTTTGTGTGCCATTGTTCGTATGGGCTCTAAACCTGAAGTAAATAAATGAATAAAACAAGTGTAACAATCATTTTGTGACGCATTTGTTTTGAAATTAAAGCATTTTATGACAATTCAGAAATTCCTAATTTTTCCGCCCTACTACATAATCAATGATTTTTTCGTAATACAGTAGTACTTTAATTTGGGGGATTGACGCTAATCTTGAGGCTGACGCTGACGCCGTTAGTATTTTTGAGCGTTATCGGCGTAAATGACACCGATAAAAATTTAAAGAGGTGACGCTGACGCTAACGCCGTCAAGATTTTTTGTTGACGCGCACAACACTGGTTATCTGTGATGTTTATATAGCCTAATTACGTCATAACTCGCCTTAATTTATTCGCTTAAAAAAACGTGGTTAGTTGATTTTAGCTAGATTAGGTTTTGGTTGATTTTTATTTATGCTTGAAATGTACTAGTTTTGTTTAGTTAGGTTAGGTTTAGGTATGTTTTGTAGATTTGTGTTTTGTAATTAAAGTTACATAGATGTACCTGACGGGCAGGGGGGTAGTCGCCACCCCAAGTTTCCAAAACTTGGGCAAAATCATAATTTTTCGGGCAGTAACAAGGAAATATTTGGGCAAAACCAAAATTTTTCGGCCAGCGATATGAAAAATTTGGACAAAATTAGGAATTTTAGGGCAGCGACAATAGCTAATTACAGAAAATAATGACCAAACTAAGGTGAAGGAGTTTTTTTTCTTTGAGAACACAATGATTTTGGTACGAAAATTGAGAAATTTTAAACTGATTCCAAGCGAAGACTTTTTTTTCTTTTTTTGGTCTTCATGCTAGAATCTCAGACAATTTTTTTGCCCTCTGCGTAAAGTACTAGAAATTCATGATTCGGGCAAATGTCACAAAATTTAAGCAAAATTTTATCGCCCTCCAAATTTTTTTGGGTGGTACGCCTATGGTAAATTATGCTTTAATAAATGTTTTTTCTATTTCTTCAATTCTATTTGAATAAGACTTAGTAAAATTAGTATTGAGTTATCGTGGATGGAAACCGGCACTGAAGAGTGTTTCCGAACCCTAGACACGGGACATACCAATGACGTTTTAACAAGCGAAAGTTTTGGATAAAACAAACCACTGGTTAGTTAGATTACGAGAAGAAACAATTCAAGATAATTAAAACAATGGAACACAATACTAGCTTCTCTATATCGGGCTTTTGCGGTTTATAGTCTTATCACTCTAGGTAGCCTATACAAACCAAAGTCACTAGAAAATACAAGTTATGCAACGCATTGTTCTCTCTTAATCGGGACCAAATATGGCGACCATGAAATCATATACAGTATACAATATACAATATATATTGTATATATGATTATATAATATGTACGATTATTATAGGATAATATGTAATATGAAATCATATATACATGAAATATACAACGAATCGGGACCAAACATGGCGGCCATGAAATCAGTGTTGCATAACTTGTATTTTCTAGTGACTTTGATACAAACGGCTTCTTAAACTTTTTTGTTCGGCGACCCAGTTTTGAAAGATAAAATTTTGTGCGACCCCAATTAGTGGTGGATACTTAAAATTAGGCGCACTTTGCAATTTTTCTCCGAAAATCATAATGATCTCTAAAAAAACGTCTTCACTTCGGGTCGATCTCTTTTTTCCGTATTTTCCTCCAAAAACCATGGTGATCTCTAAAAAAAAAAAAAAGGTCTTCACTTCGGCTCGATCTCCTTTTTCCGTATTTTTCTCCCAAAATCATCGTGAACTCTAAAAAACAAGATCCGCATTCAGAATCAAGCTCCAACTTGTCCATTTTTGTCCCCAAATTCTCTGATTTGTCGATTACATGTGCAATAACCATAATTTTTTTCAAAAGTTCCGCGGCACTACTGGGATTTTCAAAGTTTTGCCGCACACAACCACGAAATGCCAATTTGTTTCGCGACCCCAAAATTATTTTAGGCGACCCCATTTGGGGTCGCGATCCGTAGTTTGAGAAACCCTGTTCTATATAGATAATGACACAGAAATTTTGCTTTCGTTTCACTTAAGCCCCGTTTCCACTACCAGCGTGGAAAAGATTATCGTTTGTTTCTTTTATTGATTTTTTTGCTTTGCTTAGCGCTCGCTTCAATTTTAAGCGCGGAAAGTTCAATAAAAGAAACAAAGAATGCTCTTTTTCACGCTAGTAGTGGAAACAGGATTTTAAGATTGGCAGCTTTAAACAAATGCAACCTCACGCATTTTCCTTTTTCTCTTTTTGACAATTTCCCTCTTTGGTTTCCTTTTTCTCTTTTTGATAATTTCTTTCTCTTCCGTCCTTTTGCTAGCTTGTTCCTAATTTAACTAACATGAGTAGTGGTTAACAATTTAAAGCAGATCGGCTTGTTAGTTGTACAAGAGTATAAGTCATTTAATCTGTCAGTTGTTAAAAGATTAAGAACTATGAAAAAAGCTCATAAGACAGAAAATGCTCAATCTTTTTTGAAATATTTATTAATATAGTGTGTTTTTCTGCTTATAACTGCTTTTCTAAAACCAGCATTAATGTTGTGGTAGCCTTAATCCGGTCTTCAAGAAATCACCGTACGAAAGTTTTGTTTGTGAAACTAATCCGCACTCCCCTGTGGTTACTTTCGCTTTTTTGAAGAGATCCTTTTCCTCTTGGTTTGTTTTTATTTTGATCCTGGTGCTGTAGAGGCATTCCGAGTTAATTTCACTGAAGAAAATCGCATACGGTGACTTCTTGAAGAGACCCGCGTAATCTACCATTAAAGAAACTTTTGCGTTGTAGAAATGAGCCCGTTGTTCAGGTAAAATCATTTAATTAATCTTAAAGATTAAACAAAAAAAAAGAAAGAAAAAGAAAGTTAACAAAAAATTTTAATTTGAAAACGTTGTAGTTTGAAAGGGCATCCACTCCCGGTCAGACACAACAGGACTGAAGCCGAGGGTTTATCCTTTTACTACCTTAGGTTGCTGTACTGCCCGAATCAGATGCAGTGATGTTATTAAGCCGGCATCGAGTTTCGTTCAAAACCGTCAGATCTCGTGCTCCATGTGGTGCCAGATGTATGGGACACGCTATTAGAATGTCTGTGACTTGTTTAATTGCGCCGCACTCGCAATTCAGTGAAGAAGCGAGACCTCATTTGTGCATGGACAAATGGAATTGCCCAAAATTAGTCCGCTGGCGATTGAGCTTAACCCAAGCTGTTCGTGACAAGCTCACTCCAACAGGCCTGGCACTGGTCCTGGGTATGAGAACACGGAGCCTGGATATATTCTCACAATACTCCGCGTTCCATCTACAGTTTGTCCACTCAGAAGCGCGGAGCGCAAATACGGCAAGGTTGTTTCGAAATCATGGAAGGCAGATCGTACGTATTGATGTTCAATAGGAGGGGAGCCAAGACCAATCGTTTTTCAGACGGCGTAACCTACTTTGCGTGCTGTCACAGGTAGTAAATGTGAAACTTCGGTTTCGGACAAGCTCCATGATCATTCAGACTATGTGCTTATCCGGCAGAAGCCTCAGCAGCTTGCAGGTAAGGCCATGATGCCCAGCAGTGTCCTAACAGCTGTCAGATCGACAAATACGGCACCGCCCTTTTTAGCCTCAAAAGAACCCTCTATGATCTGGTTCAGTAGAACAACTTGATCCACGTTGATTTCCCGCGTCGAAACCCAGTCTGCTCTTAAGGGAGCAATTCATCGATAATTTGTTTGACGGGGGCGTAGATAAGCCTCTCGAGGATCTTGTAGGGGACGTAGAGGAGAGATATCGGTCGATATTTTGTTGGCTTTGGGATCGCGAGTACAAGCGCTCTTCTCCAGATCTTGGGAATTTTGAGTCGGTGCAAGCAGGAAGAAAGGAAGTCACGTAACCAGGACTTTAAGGCAGCTCCAGCATGGATTATAAGCTTTGGGCAGATAAAATCAGCAGGGAACTTTACCCGGTTTTAAGTGTTGAAGGGCAGCAGTAAATTCTCTCTGTAAAAAAGTGTCAGAGATATTTACTGGGTCTAGTGTTGTTGCCCTCCAAAGGTCACACACTTCTTGAGAGACAAGTTGATATGACTTGCGGTCGACAGCCTCGTATCTCCCCTTTCTGACTAGCTGAGATGCAATAGCATCAGCCGAGACGGGACAGTGGCAAAGAAAGTGTCGTGACCTACCAGTAAGGTTGTTCAAAATACTCCATGCTTTTCGACTAGAATGTGAAAAGTCGATGCTTCGAAGCATCTCTCCGCTTCCTGTCAAGCTTGGCAAGTAAAGCTGTAGCAGTCAAACTCGAGTTGTCTCCCTGAGGAGACTGCAGGAGAGTTTTATATAGGGATTCACACTTCGCATCTCAACAACCAATATAATTGCTTCGATAACCGCGAGGGATAGTCTTTTTGGTTGCTATCTTGATGATGTTACGGAAGTCCTGGTAAGCCGCATCCACATCAAGTGAATCAGGCGGTGACGAAGTCTTTGCGAGATCGTTCGTCAAAGCAATGTAATGACTCCATTTGGTCTTGCCAAAGTTTCATCGCTTAACAGGCATGCTTGGCACTGACAAAGCAAACCTTGGTGGTGTAATGAGCGAAGGTCGATGTTGTAACCTGGGGAACTTTCAAGGACACATCTATCCGGTAAACGACTGTTAGGACCTACGCTAGCAAAAGCTAGATCTGTATTGGTGCCAGTGTTCCAGCGACAGGAGTAAAAATTGGCAGCGTCCTTGGCGTTGTATAGGAGGGCAAGAAAATTTTTACTGGCTTAGCCAGCCAAGCACTTTTGAATAATAATTAATTGAATAAATTAATACTCTGAAAACAGTGCTTACTTGATTCTAAGCCTTGTAATTCTCTTACAGAGTGCGCGGCAATGCCCTCAGGCGTTGTCTAATTATTTCCTTTCAAAGTTATAAAATTGATTGAGCTCTTTTAGGTATAATTTTTCGTAATTGTGATAATTAATACTGGATTTAGAAAAAGTTTAGCAAAGCTGATTGTTTTAATAGAAATAAAAATTGAACTGTTGCCCAGGTTTGTTTTTTACAAATCTTTTGAAGTTGCTGTTGCCGATCAATGGTTCATGCATATATTTGATTGTCAGTAGCCTAATTAAATTTGCATCTTGGACGCTGAAAGCGGGCTACAGCTCTTATAGACATTGCCTAGTTTCTGGTCCAGAAGTAAGGTTAGCGCCAAGTTAAAAAAATAACCTCTTTTTATATATGACTTTATATCTTGAGTTCTGTTGTAATTTGAAAAATAATTTACCGGTACTCTTATTCATAGGCGTACCAGTCTAAAAAATTTGGGAAGGCAATAGAGTTTTGCCCAAATTTTGTGACGTTTGCCCGAATCTTGATTTTCTAGAACTTTGCGGACATGAGAGGAAAATTTTCTAAAATTTAGGGTGAAGACCAAAAGAAAAAAAAAGGTTTTACCTAAATTCGTAATCTTTTCTCTGCAATTTGCACAAAAAACTTTTTTAGATCTTTCTCACTACCCTAAAATTCCTGATTTGACTCAAATTTCTGGTTTTGCCCAAATATTTTCTTGTCGGTGGCTGAAAAATGTTTATTTTGCCCAAATTTTTAAAACTTGGAGGAGCAATCCCCCTCCCGCTCCTCGTCAGGTACAGCTATGTTTTTATTTGACTGATTGCTAAATTTTAAAAGCTTTTAAACACTTGAATATATAATAAGTTTTTCCTTGTTATAAGGATACACTACTTTTTGTACAGAAAATCGTCTACTATGACATGATTAATTCATATTTCTAGTTGAAAAACGTTTTCATAGAACCACTCAATTAATCGGCCAAAAGATTGGCAGGTCATAAAAATTGGCTGAACCCTAAAGCATTAAAAAAATTGGTCGATTTGGTCCCGTGTCGATGCCGGTGCCGATTGTTCGGTACATCACTACCTCTTAGAGACTCAAGTATAAAGTCCACCCGTTTAAATTCTAGAATTTTCGTCGCTGTAACGCTGTAAGTCGTTGTAACCATTGATTCACTGATAAATTAACCGTTGATAAGTCGCTGTAACCATTGATTCACGTCAGTACTATGGAATAGATTTGTCCAAGCTGTTCATGCCCATAGGCGATCTGAAAGATCTTGATTACGGTAAATCGGGAATAGTAAAAATGGTCTTTGTTTAAATCAGTGGTTCTCAAAGTTTTTTGCACGTTGACGCCAATTCGTGTGAAAAATTTTCTACCAATCCCTAATGCAATTTAGTAAGCTATTATAAACCGAGACCTTTTTATCTGGTCTTCACTTTCACGCTATCTAATTTCAATTATATGTAATTTTTGCAATTTTCATTATATTTCTTCTTACTTGCAGGAGGCGTTTGAGGCGCTCATACATTGAGCAACTTTCAAGCTATTACTTCGACCTTTTTCCGGAGATGCCAAGATATTGTTGTCCAGTTAAAATATTTTATTTTGGTTTTAATTAGAAATGACTGAAATTATCAAGTCCGTAACACAGCGGTTATTTACTGCAGTGGTCCCCAACCTTTTTATCCTCTCGTACCGGTCAGGGTTTGATAATTTTACCGCGGCCCGGTGAGAAAAGACGATTATTTATATTTCAGATTGTTTGATTTAATAATTTTAATTTAATTGTTTTTGAAGATGTCTTCAAAACAAAATACAGTTACACCAAAACCAAAAAAAGGACTATGAAGTGATCTACTATTTTAACTCACTAGAATGTGCTAAATCAGTGAAAAGCCTGAACTTGTTTTTCTGCATCGAGACGATTCCATTTGGGGTTAATGGGAAACAATGACACCCAAAGTGTGTTGCTTATGTCCAGTTTACTCCGTTACATGTTTTGGTGGCTGTCACTGCAGAAAACGTCGCTTCGCACAGATAGGATGTCGGAAATGCAACAGGGTTTTCAGTGCTGTGGTTGCTATCTCAGGGTATCCCGCCATGACTTTAATCCAGAACATCGGCAGAGTTGTTGTTTCCAACGTAGTTTTGAGGCAGCCTTCATTTGCAATCTCCAACAATTGATCTTCTTTTTGCAGAGACATGCTAGATTCGCCTGGTTTGTTGCCAAATGGGTCGCGGATCCATTTCTTACCAGTTCGTGGGTCTTTTGTGGTTGGCAAATAGCGCTCAAACTGTTTTAAAAGCAACGACAAGTGATCGTGCACCAACTGGAAGAATAAAGGCTCAGGCTTGCCCAAAATTCTCGCTAATGTATGAGATATATCCAAAATGCCTCTGTTTACGCGCCATCCCCACAACTCTAGTTTGGCCTTAAATGCAGCTACTTTGTCTGTCAACTTGAAAACGGTTGTCATTTTTCCCTGAAGGAACAGATTAAATTCATTGAGCAGCCTAAATATGTCACACAGGTAAGCCAGTTTTGCGACCCATTCCTTGTCACTAAAATGTGTTGCCATCGGTGACTTCTTTTCTGAGAAAAATTTTTGCAATGGCTCTCCTATTTCAAACACTCTAGTTAGCAATTTTCCTCGGGATAACCATCTTACTTCTGTGTACAAGGGAAGGCGTCTGTGCTCTGCGTCCACCTCCTCATAAAGCTGCTCAAATAGGTGCGAATTAAGGGCGTGTGCTTTGATATGGTTGATAACTTTAACAACGTCAATCAATACGCTGTTAAATTCTGACATTTTTTTGCTTGCCAGCATTTCCCTGCGAATGACACAATGCGTCAATTTATTCTCAGGTGCAGCCTCCTTAATCCGAGCAGTTAAACCAGACAGTCGTCCGGTCATGGGCAGCAGCTGCGTCTGTGCATATGCCGAGACAAAAGGACCATTTTAGTTGTCCTGATATATAGCCATCTAGTGACTTAAACAGTTCTGTTCCTGTCGTGTTGTTTGGCAAAAACAGTCCACCACAAAGCAAAAACAAATCTTCATGCACATCCTCCTGATAAAGATATCGCACATAAACAAGTAGTGGTGACTTGCTATTAATATCTGTAGATTCGTCAACATGGAGTACGTACCATGGTTATGTATTAATCTCCAACAATTGTGTCTCAATGTCTTTAGCTATTTCCTCAAGCATCTAGTCACAATATCCTTAGCTATTTCTTCAAGCACCTAATCACAATGCCAACTAAAAAAGCTAACAAAGACTAGAAAATATGATGCTCTCAGCGCATTCTTGTTTATTGATGTGGTAGCCTTCAGAAATTTCTTCTGTTCTTCATGTTCTTGTTTTTTTTTTCAAAATACTCCAGCGGCTTGTCTTTTAATACAGCGTGCTTGGTGTTCAAGTGGCAAAGCAGTTTTGAAGGTTTCATTGCCTCGTTAGAGAGCCGGTAACAGCAAACTACGCAGGGTGGGCTGGTATGTTGGAAACGCTTGTCGCGATTAATCTATATTTCAAGTAGGACTCATGGTATAGTCTATTAAAACTTTCTGTTTCTTTGATGTTGAAGGCTCTTCTTCTGTCTCTTTATGGGGTATTTTCCCCTTTGCAAGAATACGTTCTAAAAATCTCTATTTCGTACTCATTTTTGCTAATTTGTGGGTTAAAATTCAACTATAATGCCTCTTTTACCAAAATTTAACCTCTTTAAATAACTACAACTACTAACAATAAAACCATTACAAATAAATAATTATTATAAATATCTCTATAACAATTGACACGTTTAGGCTTTATAGACGTCACAAGTATCTTTATAACATCTTTATGACGTCACAAGTAGGCTTGTAGCATTATAAAGCGAAAAACCTAGTAATTTGCAGAATATTTACATGTAAGAGAATAAACTATGCAACAAAACAAAACAGAAATAATTAATTGTTCTTGGGCAGCCTGTACGGCCCGGTACCAATTGCTCCACGGACCGGGGGTTGGGGACCACTGATTTATTGGACTTGCGATTTCTAGATTACGAGTTCGATGTTCACTCTTTGCGCTCATCATTCGCACGCTGAGATACATGCGCAGAACTTGTATGTTTTTTGATCAGTCGGAATGCAAAAAAACTTTGCTGTTAAAATGGCAATATACTGTAGATAAGGTTATGCTTTTTTATGGTCGGGGCCCAAGCACATTTCGATTCTGTTTACGTAATCCTACTTAGTTTAATACATTCAACGTGGTGGAAGTGAGTTCTAGTGTAAGTAGACCGGATTGGAGTCGTAAGTGTTGAGTTATTACAATTTACGAAGTGCATTTTTAAAACTCTTTCATAGCGGTTAAAACAAGCAATTTAAGGGAATTTTTATTTGAATGAAGGTACAGTATGTAGCCTACACTAATTACTTGCGCTTACCAAAACTTGTGATGTTCCATTAGTTGTTCTCACGTTTAATTAAAGTTTTTATTAAGTTTATTTTCTAAACAGAGACTGATCAAGGAATCCTATGATTAAAAAAAAAAAACTAAAGTTTTATCATCACTGTGACTTTTGGAATATTTCTCTCGGTTTCAAAAAGTGCTTAACGGAAGCTCGTTACGTAAGACTTGGTTTTCGGGCAAAACAAAAACAAGACGGAAGATTTAAAAAACTGCTTTTCTTGAGCTTCCGGCTAAACCTTGTTGAAAATGAGAGAAATTGAGATAGAAGAATAAAGTTGTTAAGATAAGTTTTGACAGTCTCCACAAATCGCTTTAATAGTTAGCTTTACAACATTTAAAACCAGGTAAAGCTCTGGGTCCTGATTCCATTCATCTGCTCAGAGCTTATACTCCATGCCGGAGCTGCTTTGAAGTCCTGGTTACGTGACTTCCTTTCTTCCTGTTTGCGCCGACTCAAAATTCCCAAGATCTGGAGAAGAGCGCTTGTGGTCGCGATCCCCAAACCAGCAAAGACCGTGGGGGACCCAAAGAGTTATCGACCGATGTCTCTGCTCTGTGTCCCCTACAAAATCCTCTAGAAGCTTATCTACGCCCGCGTTGAACCATTAGTCGATCCACTGCTCCCTAAAGAGCAGGCTGGGTTCCGACGCGGGAAGTCAACCGTAGATCAAGTTGTTCTGCTAAGCCAGAACATCGAGGATTCTTTTGAGGCTAAAAAGAAGGCTGGTGCCGTATTTTTCGATCTGACAGCTGCTTATCACACTGTCTGGCACCGTGGCCTTACCTGCAAGCTGCTGAGACTACTTCCGGATAAGCACATGGTCAGAATGATTATGGAGTTTGTCCAAAATCAAAGTTTCACCCTTACCACCGGTGACAGCAAGCAAAGCAGGCTACGCCGTCTTAAAAACGGCGTTCCTCAGGGATCGGTCTTGGCTCCCCTCCTATTTAACATCTATACGTACGATCTTCCTTCCATGATTTCCAGAAAGTTTGCTTATGCTGATGATCTAGCATTGTTGCATTCTTCTGGAAACTGGAAGGACTTGGAGGAGACTTTAAACCAAGACATGTCTACACTTTCAGAGTATCTCCAGACTTGGAGGTTGAAGCTCAGTCACACTAAGACGGTGACGGCAGCCTTTCACTTAAATAACCGAGAGGCCAAACGTGAGCTAAAGGTCTACAACAACGGTAGACTTTTACCGTTCTGTCCAACCCCTACTTATCTTGGGGTAAAACTGGACAGATCGCTCACGTTTCGTCACCATTTAGTGGCATTGCGCAAAAAACTATCATCGCGCGTCACACTGCTGAGACGACTCGTGGGCTCGGGATGGGGTGCTGGTGCTAAAATATTACGCATAGCCACTCAAAAGCTGAGTACTGTGCGCCAGTCTGGTGTTGCAGTGCTCACACTCGCCTCATTGACAGTGTCTTGAATGACGCCTTGCGCATAGTTACTGGATGCCTGCGTCCCACTCCAACGGACCACCTACCTGTACTTTCAGGCATCCAGCCAGCTGAGCTTCGCCGAATAGGAGCGACGCTCTCCTTGGTTTACCATGGATCTGTGGACCCCGATCATATCTTGTATGGTCTTTTAAGTAGGTCCTCAGATACTCGCCAAGTGAGACTAAGATCCAGACGCCTGTTTATGCCAGCTGCACGGAATCTTTTGGACAACCTTGCCAGACTTGGCATCCGCGCCTCTGAATGGAAAAATCACAAATGGAACGCGGAGTACTGTGAAAGTGCTTCCAGGCTCCGTGCTTTTGTGCCCCGGACCGGTGCCAGGCCTGTTGGGATGGGCTTACCCCGAGCAGCTTGGGTTAAGCTTAACCGCCTGCGAACTGGTGTTGGGCGATTCCATTCGTCCATGCACAAATGGGGTTTCGCTCCTTCACCGAATTGCGAGTGTGGCGCCTCTGAGCAAACCGTAGACCATGTACTAACAGCGTGCCCTATACATCGGGCACCACATGGAGCACGAGGTCTGACGGTTTTGGATGACGAAACTCGATGCTGGCTTAATAACATCACTGCCAGCATCTGATTCAGGCAGTGCAGCAGTCTGGGGTAGTAAAAGGATAAACCCTCGGCCCCAGTCCTGTTTGTGTCTGACCTGGAGTGGATACCCCTTCAAACGATGACGACGACGGCTTTAATAGTTTTGCTATTTAATCGAGACAACAGTGGACCTCGGTTAATCCGGATTCAATTTGACAGACAAAATCATCCAAATTAGGCGAAGATCCGGATAATTCAAATCTTTTTATTAAGAATTACAGTATATCGGAAATCATTTGTACTTTCAGTTTTATTCGAGTTAAACGAAATTTCGCACTAACCGAATCCGGATTAACCCAGGTCTACTGTATAAGAAAAAAGTATCTAATAAGCATCTACTTTGGTATAGGTTATAATGTGTATATAAGACACAAAAAAATATAATAAAAAGGTAGAATTTCTCGAATATTAAAACAATTAGTCTACCTTATGTTGTTTACAAATTGGATTTGTTCGCTGTTGGTTTTTGACAAATGGATTATTTTCAAATGTGTGCTTACCCTGTATATTTGTTGGTTTATTTACAATTACACAAAAAAGTGGATTAGTAATCTTCCCCCAGGACCCATCGGATTTCCTTTCCTTGGCTGCATTCCTTATTTGAACAAAAATTCGGATAGAATATTTTATAAATGGAGCAAAGCTTACGGACCGATTATTTCCGTTCAGATTGGGAGCAATCGAACTGTCGTGCTAAATACGTTTGAAGCTATCGAAGAGGTAAATTTACTTTTATATTTTAACGAGTAAGTGAACGCGCCTTAAAATGTATTTTTACATTTAGGGATAAACAAATCACAGTTTGCGCGGAGGAAAGTCACATTTTAAAATCTCTGTCCAGCTTACGAGTTTGTTTATGTATATAAAGTTTGCTGAATTCTGAATCATTTAAACTTGGTTTTGAGTTTGAATGTGTTTGTTTGAAAATCAAATGTTTTCAACTTCGATATAATATATATTATTGGATTATTTAAAAAAAAAAGTTTTGTACATGTTGCAGATATTTGTAAAGGTATTTATCGGGGCTCGTTTCCACTACGAGCGTGGAATGGAGTATTCTTTGTTTTATTGAGTTTTTTTGCTTTGCTTAGCGCTCGCTTAGATTTTAAGGGCGGAAAGGTCAATAAAAAATGCCTTATTCCACGCTCGTAGTAGAAACTAGCCTTAAGATTGTAAATTCACATTGAACTTTTATAAAAAAATAAAGCCATTTCAATATTCTATTTTTTTAATAATTAATTATAATGTTTCAAAGCTTTTTTTAATTTTCTAAAATTGTATGAACGTGTAGACTTTCTCGTAATATATTTGTGAAAGCTTGTCATTAGCAAGAAAGTTTTACTGGTGATGCTAACTGATAACATTATCCTAGTTTTTGTTTTGCTTTAGGCATACATTCAACAGAATACGGCTTTTATTGGGCGATACCAAACTTTTTTCACAAAACTTTCAAATAAAAATAAAGGAATCATATTTTTAAGCGATGGTGATCATTGGAAGACACAGAGAAGATTTGGATCAAGAGCTTTGACAGGGTAGGAAAAAGACATTAACTTAGAGCCGATACCAGGCTTTATTTACATAAAATCTCGTGTTTACCAACAAGTATTTGTCCCAAAATAAATTTTTTACAAGAAAAAGCTAAAGTAATAAGATATACTTGGTATTTTTATTTTCTTTTTGTTGCGCTTTAAAAATTTTTATATTCTAGAATATAATTTGGTTGAAGACAAAGATGGATCTCAAAATTGAAACACTTATAGAAATGACTATTTTTTTGGATTGTAAAATAGTTTTGAGCTGGAAAATTTTTAGGTTAGAAATACCAATTTTTTAGGCTTGTACGTAGAGATTTTTAGGAGGAAGCGGTAGAATTCAACCTTTTTTTAAAATTTTAAATAACTTGCTAGCATGGCTGGGGAGTAGTGATGATTTTGGAGTTACTCCTATTTTTACTCCGGAGTAAGTTTTTTTTTAATTTTTTCCACTTAGAATCAATCTCAAATTTTTCCGTTTTCGTGAAAAAATCATGGATTTATCTAAAGAAAAAAAAAAGGTCTTTACTTGGAAACAGTTTCGGCTTTTCAATTACAATGTTCTAAAAATTCCCGACAGTATGGCAACCCAATAATGCAGTGGAGGAGTAAGAAGTAATGAATATGTTTTGTTACTCCTACACCTTGGAAAAACTCCTACTCCTCTTACTCCTTACTTCTACTCCTACTCCCCAGCCCTGCTTGCTAGAGGCATAAGTGTTGACTAAATCAAAAGCTTTAATTTTTCATTAAAACTTAAAAAAACTGAAAAAGGAAAGATCCTTAAGTGAATTTGAACAAATATCAAGTTACTTACATGGCGAAAGATAGAATAATTGCAATAGATCACATTTTTATTCATTTTAAAACAACTACGCAGTAAATTTTCGTAAATCATCATTTAATTTTTAAAATAGTTACATAGGGGGTCACGAACAATTTCCAACCCAGAAGTCGTGGGCCCGCAGTTGTGCCGAAGAGCGGCCAACACATCGATTCCTGTATGAAAAGGTCTATTTCGTCTGCGCATGCAAAACCTAATTGAAAAGGCTATCTCGTCGTTTAAATTTAGGTTACTTTAAACTGATTTTCGATAAAAAATTTTCAGTTTGTAAGTTTATTTTTCAATTTTCCTATTGTCTTCAAAATTTACCGACGTAGTTTTATAATAGATAATAAACTTAAATTAGTTTTATGGCAAGCAAGAAATTTACTATAGAAAGGTGAGTAAAGGTATCACTCTGATATGTTTCAATTCCAAGAATTTTTCCAATAACATCAAATTTCTTAGCATGATTTTGTTGATAATTTCGATGAAGGCTACGTAGGCTGCGTCATTCAGCAACTTTGCTGGCGTCTGAAATTCTTCTAATTAATTTTGGCTTCTGATCTTGATAGTTAGAATTCTAATTTTTCAAAAGAGTTTACAAAGGAATTCTCTTAGTGCTTTAATCTTCTCTTCGATTTCTTTGGCATTTTATTTCTTTTGGTTTTTTTATTATTCGAATTTTTCTATTTAATTTTGGCTCTTGACTTAGATGGTTAGAATTCCAATTTACAAAAGACTTCTGTCGGTGCTTCAATCTTCTGTTTTCGAAAAAAAAAAAAATGTATAGATAATTAAATAATTAACTTACAGACCACAAAATTTTTTAATTTAACATTAATTTTATTTGCCCCAACAGACTGTTTCGCCTGCCTTGGCTCGTCAGGGGGCGGTTAAAAATCTTATTCAAATAGAATTATATATATAATTATAATTATAATTATATGTATATATATAATTTTATTTGAATAAGATTTTATACATAGGCAGAAAAATATGCAATCTTAACTGCTAATGATGACGCTTTGTTGAACAAACGAACCGAATTGGTCAATAAGTGTCGGCATAAAAATAAATAGAAATTGATCAACGCCAAAATTAAACTGTGATTTTTTTCATTTTCTTTTTTCGCCGTGTACAAAGTTCTACCTTAGCCGATACTTGAACCCCTTTTTAAAATTTTAAAAATTTTGAAATATTATTTGTATTTAATTCTTTCGCGCGCTTTTCTTCTCGTGTTTTCTCGCCGATCTTAATCAGTTTAGTTTAGCAGAGTCCGTGATGGGATGTTCCGACCTTAATAAGCGTTTAAAGTTTTTAAGTTTTTTAAGTTTTTTCAATTTTTTCAATTGTTTTCAATTCTTTCTGGCAGTTTTATCTTAACTTTATTTTATTTTATTTTACTTTTTAGATACCCCTGATGATCCCTTTTATGGGTGAAACAGTCTGTTGGGTTTTAGCTTTGTTTTTATTTCCGTGATTTCGCCATTCTTAATTTTAATTCAAGCTCTAACTTTGTTATCGAGCACTTTAGAAGAACTGATTTTCCAACAGTGTTATATATATGTACATGTATATATATTTTTGACATTCTGTAAAATCAAATCGTCACTTCAGTTTTTCGGTCTTTCAATTTTTTTTTGACATTTGCAAAATCAAACCGTCACTGACGGGACTTCAATAGTCGAAACAGCTGTCTGGCAGAGGATTTTACTAACCAATAGTATTTTCTACTCTTAGTTTAGGCCAGTGGTTTTCAACCCAAGGTAACTTAACAACCCACTTTGGTCAACAAAATTAAATTCCCATCCCAAAATCATAGCGTTCTCTAAAAAAAAAAAAAAAAGGTCTTCACTTGGAATCGCTGTCAATTTTCCCTATTTTTGTCCCAAAATCATAGTGTTCTCTGAAAAAAAAGTCTTCACGTGGTTGACCGCACAGGACGCCGAAAAAATGCCTAAAAAACGGGACGGATGGCAACCCTAATTATACATATATATTATACATATTGCTTTCATTTTGATTTATGCTCCATGGCCCACTAAAAAAACCGCTGTGGCCCACTACTGGGCCATGATTCATAGGTTGAAAACCCCTGGTTTAGGCTATATGCGCCAATCTAAGCTATACCTTTAATTTTCTTCTAATGTTTTATGACAAGATTACCTTTTCTATTTTTTTTTACAATTTAAATCCATCAAACTATGTTTTCAATTTTCTAATGTTTTATGTCTAGATCAGCTTTTTCCAGATTAGCTAGATTATCGTTTGCACTTTACCAAATCAATTTTCCCCAGTAATCGTCCTGGCTGTTGAAAATTAGCGCAATGCGGTTGTAAACAGCGAAGTATCAATGTGATATTGGTCAAAATATAATGAGTCTTTGTACTTTTAAACCGTTATGTGTCATTTGCCTCGATAGTAAGAAGTCAAATTACCCCTGTGAGTGCATTTTCTCGATCAGTTGAATATATTGCAGGCCAAAAGTGATTTTGTTCATATTCGTAAAAGCAGTGGCAGAGTTAGGAGTGATTCCGCATACTCACCTTTCTTTAGTAAAATTGAATTACTTAAACAATTTTTTTTCAAACTTTTTACCCTATTATAAGGATAAACTTGCAAGGAATTACTATGGAAGCCAGAATAATCGAAGAAGCAGAACAATTGTGCAATTCCATTCAACTATTAGATGGGAAACCTTTCATACTTGAAGTAAGTATTTCATACTTGAAGATTTTAATACTTGATTATTACCTTCATCCTTCCTTTTTTCTTCGAGGCAGTGCTTATATGATAATCAATTAAATTGTTTTAGACTTGTTGTTTGATGTATATTTGTGGCAAATGCGGACAATAATCACATCATCAACGTGACATTCTTCTAAAACAGGGTTTCCCAAACTTTCTGTTCATAGGTATCCTTTGGACAATTATGTAGATTCGCTCGTGTACCCCCAAAATTTTCTCATATTTTTAGCTGTAAAGCTCAACTTGCTCTTAACTTATTTTCTATAGCTAGGCAACCCATTACATTCCCTCTAAATTTGCTAAATTTTTAAAATTGATAATTTTAGTTTAAAACGAAAAAGCTGCGTGATTAATACTAATCAAAGCACACAAAATTATTCATAACAATGTAATCTAAGCTTAAACAAACACTACAATCAAACTAACAATATATAGGCTGAATAAGCCCAGCAGTCCTAGCTAAAGTGATAGATGAACCTGCTTTTTAGCAACAAGCTCATTAATACGCGGTGAAACATTAGCAACAGCACAACGAAGATCATGTTCAGGTGTTTTGAACTGTGATCGGTACTTTGATTTGATTCCAAGCATCACTGAAAATGTCGATTCACACAACCATGTTGATGGAAACAACAACAATGCTTGAATAGCAGGTTCCTTAATCCTTTTGTACGACTTGCACATCGTAAACCAAAAATCTCGCAAATTTTTTTCAGGGTACACATCGCGTTAAAACCCATCATGTTGAAGTTCAATCAGTTCCTCTTGCATATCTGTCCCAGCCTGCAGTGTCTGAGCGTTCGCGGTAAAAGGATTCCTAAGATATGCAACTTCGTCTTCACCAAGACTTGGAAAATAGCCGTCAATTTCCTTTTCCAACTTCATGAGATGTTCAGTGACCAATTCCGAGAACCTTGTGGTCTCAATTTGGGGATTTTGACACAGAAATTCTGTTACTGTACTAAACATGGAAAAGGTGCCAGAGCAAATATTTCCCCTCCACAACCGAAGTTTGGCCAGAAATGCTTTGACTTTAGCTACCTCGTATGAATTCACAGAGAATTTTAAACAACCGGCTGTTTAGCGCACTCCCTTTTACATTTTTGACCATCTTAGTCACCAGTGATAAAACGTCAAAGAATTCAGCAGGAAGGACTTTGCATGACAATGCAAACCGGTGAATCATGCAGTGCAAAAATTTCACATGAGGAGCTATTTCCATGACACGAGCTTTAAAACCAGACTTTCGTCCTAACATAGCTGGGGTCCCATTCGTTGTGCAGCCCCTTAGATTTTCCCATTTTAAACCATGTTGCTTGAAAAAAGAATTCACCATTTGAAAAATATCATCTTCTTTAGTTGTTGCTTCTAATGCCGCATTCATCAAGAACTCTTTTTTAACGCCTTCTTTTCCTACATATCGAACAAAAATTAGTAGCTGAGCACAGTTTGTTACATCTGTAGACTCGTCAAGTTGAATTGCGAATCCACTTTCCGATCTACAAATATCACTAATCACTTGCTGCAAAATATCCACTGACATTTCCTCAATTCTTCGTTGGACTGTATTATTAGACAGGGAGATAGAGTTAAGTTTTTTCACTGATTCATCTCCAAAGACACAACGTACCATTACTTTTGCAGCAGGTAGGACCAAATTTTCCCCAATGGTATGTGCTTTTTTTTGCTTGGCGATTATGAGAGAAACTTTATAAGATGCCTTTAATAAAGCATTGGTTTGTTGGAAAAACATACCACCTTTATCCAAGCATTGTTTCTTAAACACTGATTCTCTATGCTTGAAAAAGTCAAGTTCTTTGTCTTTGAATTCCGATGAACTCTCTCCAAATGCCGAGTGAGAAGGCTTGGTTTTATCGAATCATTTCCCAATGATTTTTGACAAAGTACACTTACTGGTATATCCAAACCATTGTTTATCGTAAATGTAAACCCAAAGTTTAAGTAGGTTTCTGAATATTTTCTTTTTTTGAGACTCATTGCATAGCTTTTTAGAAAGTCCGAAAATATACAAAAATTTTAAGTAAAACTGTAAAGTTTTTGAACTCAGCAGCGCGATGAGCTAATCGTTAAGCGAATTTACATTGCATAGTGAACCTAAAAGCAAATGAAGACCTGAATTAAAAGAACTACATAAATCACAAAATAAAGTTTTTGAAAAAAAGAAAATTGAAGTTTTGAAAAACATTGCAAACTTACTTCAATCTCATGTTAAATCTTTTCAGTCTTATCCTAAGGTAGGCTTAGGCTACACCTGAAACTCATGCAGTCTTCAAGTTTTTTTCCACTTCTTAGGCTTTCTTTTCATTTTTTTGCAATTATTATCAGTACAGTAGTCCCCCCTTATTAAGCCCACGGTTAATAAGCTCACCTACTCAACAAGCCCAAAACTGTCCGGTTCAGAATTACTACTGTCGCGTATTCAATTCGAATAGTTTAAAGCAGTGGATCGAAACAAATCTTCAACCTTGCTACGACGATTAATCTTGCCAAATAATAGTGATAGCAGGCTATCTAATTTCTGTTACACTAACTTAGCAAATTCAACCGCTGTCTAAACTCACAGACAGAGAGATAAAATCTCAACTTTATTGCTATGCAATGAAAAAAACTCCAACTTCTATCAAGCGGCAATTACAACTAATCACTAATTCACAATTACAACTTTACACTGAATCACAAATCTCGAATTTTGAATTTACATTCTCGAATGAATAACTTCAAAAATTATCGCCTTTTATACAATTTAAAGTTTTTTTATCAGAAATCTATTACCCTTCTTTCAGTAAAGTTACATTGACGATTTTATTTAACTGATCAAATTGCGATGCATGAATTTATTAATAAAATCGGTCAACTTTCAATTTATTATAGCAAATAAAAGTTAAAATTTAAAAACCAACTGTATTATTATGAAAAATCGATTTCGACCTATAAAGGTCATCATCAGTTTCTGTAAAAAATTAATTAATTAAAATAGATTACCATATATTTGACAAGACATTTTGAAAATTCTACTCATACTATACGGGTCCTGACTCAATGACACAAAGTGAAGCTTTCGATAAAAACTAAGAGCTAAACGACACAATAACTGACATAATGATTATGGATTACGTAATAATGAAGAAAACGTACAGTGTAAAAACTTGTAGTGAAATTAAAACCGCAAACTCCCGCTAAGATTCAAAGTGTTGACTGAAAAGATTAGCAAAACTGTTGTAGTCTAACTGTGTATAGTAAAGGATAAACGGGTTTAAAATTCAATCGCAATTATAAGACAAAAAAATTCTATTAATATTAATTTTAGCATTCAAATTATTAATCCATTTATTTTCACACCAATCTAATAAAGTTTTATCTGGTTGTTCTACAAATATGACCATGTAGCATTCAGTGATGTCAGGTTTACCATTAAAAGCATCAAAATGAAAAGTATAAAAATGTTTAAGGAGGGCAGCTCGGTCATTGTTATCCTTAACGTTAAATTTGTTCCAGAATGAGCGGTGGTTATTCCATCGGGTAGAAAATTTGTTTTTAGTTTGTCCTACGTATTGCATTTTACAAAATTTACATTCTGCGACGTAAATACCATAATTTTTGCAAGTAAGATGTTGTTTTAAATTAAATTTTTTGCTATTTGAGTGCGAAGTAATATAATCAACTGTTTTAACCATATTTTTATAGTTTTTAAAGTTTCCACATAAAGCACATTTTCCACATGGGTATGAACCTCGGTTATCTGTATTAGGAAGAATCTGTGATAATTTTTTGTAATTCGTTAATTTAGTAGCTAATGTGGGTGGGTTTTTATATACAATAGCTGCTTCCGGTTTTAGTTTCTTTTCTTGGTTAGAGAGTTGAAGTAGATTAGTAAACTGCGTTGCCCAAACAATTCTGTTTTTCTTGTGATGTTGCGATTTTGGTTCAAAGCGATCTTCCCAGTGTTTAGCAATTTCCAACATATATTCTGTCATTTTTTGGTTAAAATTTGAACGGAAACATTTATCTTTTAGATTAACTAAACTTTTTAAGTAATCGGATTTACGTTCATTAAGGCGACGAAGTCGGACAGCTTCTCCAAAAACAATTGACTTGTATACTGATGTAGGATGATGTGATGCTCCATTGAGAAAACATCGGTCTTTGGCTGTAGATTTTATGAAATTTTTTGTAATAAAACCACCTGTGGCATTTAGGGTTGTTACATGGAGTACATCTAAAAATTCTAGTTTATTATCCATATTTTCGGTGTTAATACTGTTAAAAACTAGTTGCAGATTAAAATCATTAAACTGGGCTTGGAGTAGCTCTTTAATTTCTGTTGTTGTAGAATAATTATATGAAAGCCAAATGATGTCATCAATGTATCTTTTAAAGACAACAGTTTTGTTCAGTACTTTAGCCAACGGTAATAGTATATAATGCATGCAAATATTCGCTATAGAAACTGAATGATTGTCTCCAGTAACAATTCCATTTTTTTGTACATAAAATTTATCTAAATATTGTAGAATAACGTTATTTAGGCAAGTCATAGTCAATTCTATTAAAATCTGTTGAGCTTCTAACTTAAAACTGGATTGTGTTTTCAAGGCATGGTTTAGCGCTATAGGAATAAGATCTCGGTTTACACTGGGATATAATGATTTTACATCTGCGGTATTGATAAAAAGAGTGGAGGTAAGGTTTGTTGGTTGAGTAGATTTCCAATTTTCTAATTCCATAAGGTAATGTTTTGAATCTCTGCAGTACTCATTTAATTGAAATTGGCAATAACTTGTGCTAATAGGTTTAAAAATCATTTCCAGAAACGCTGTTATTCTAGACGTTGTAATATCACCTGCAGATTGAAGAAATCTTCTGGGAATGTCCATTATGTCCACTTCTAGTAACTGGTTATTATTAAGTTTGTGGGTTTTAAACAAGGGGTATCCGTAGGCAGAGTTGTAGCATGCAAAATATTTGGCAGTGGGTCCACTAACTTTTTTATAAAATCCATTGTAATTTTTTATTCCGCAAGTGTGAAATAAAACCTCATCTTTAATTTCTCTTAAGCTATGAAGTTCAATCATTTTGTTATAGCATTGGACCATAACAACATCAAATTTGGCATTTTTGTTGTCAATATTCCAGTCGTTTAAAATTTCGAATTGTTCAAGTTCGGCTTCCATAATTTTTTGGTAGTCCTTGTAATCTACAATAATAATTTTGCCATCTTTGTCTGCTTTACATATTACAATTTTGTTAGTATGTACTAATTGAGATAAGTGTTTCAAGCTGGTACGCATCTCTAAATTTAAATTGTTTCTTTCTCAGAACATTCTAGAACTTTTTTTCTTATACGAGTAAAAACGAGAGAGAGCTAGAAAATTTTAAATTAAACGAGAGACAATGAGAATTTACTAGAAAAATAACAAGACAAAATAATTAACATTATTACGTCACAAGAAAATGAACGTATCAATCAAAATTCCGAATATTTCTTATGTTGACTTAAGGCGCGTTTACAGCCGTTTACAGTACTTTTTTCTTTCAGTGCGATCTTGTTTTGTTTTATTGACGCTCAAATCCACTCATATTTTGAAGAAAAAATGAGTGGATTTGAGCGTCAATAAAACAAACCAAGATCGCGCTGAAAGAAAAAAGTACTGCAAACGGCTGTAAACGCGCCTTTAGCATTAATATAAAACCATGCGATGCAAATGATTCTCAGAGTATGTTGCGTTTCAAAAAGGGCCTTATTCGTGACAACTACATTTATTCCTGTAATAATAAACTCGCCCTATAAACCCAAAACCTCGCTTAATAACCCACACTTTTTGTCTTGCATTTGACGGTTTCACACTTCGTTACGCTGTTATTTGATTTTGTTTTCAAAATGGCGAAGAGACGTAAATGTTTAAAATAAGCGTGGTCGACTGTATTTGCTTTCTAGTCTTTGTAACTACGGTTCTTGTAGCAATCAATCAGCTGTTTTGTCTTGCGTGCCGTCATTGGACAAAATAAGTCGTGTGAACTGCGAAAGTGGATTACTAGTTACAGTAGTTGTAGTTAAAGTTTTTACTGGGGTGAAAATCTGACTTCCTCAAGAGTTCTTAAACTCAGGTCTTCAAATTATTAACATCAGGTGATAAAAAATATTTTAATGCAGATTACAAGTTATGGAAAGAATATCCTTATACTTAATCTAATGTACCCCTTGAAAAGTCGAAATTTAACCCTGGGGGTACATGTACCCCAGTTTGGGAACCCCTGTTCTGAAAGTTTGCACTTTCTCTTATTTTAAATGAGGCTTTTTGAAACATTCCTGAAACTGAAGTCAATACGACTGATAACACGAGGCAAAACTAAACGCTGATGTTAAAGCGAATCGGATGTGATTTTCAACAAGTTTCTTTTGTCAAGAAATATACCTATGCTAAATTGTAAGTTTTTTGATATTGACAAAATGTTTTTTTCAGAAAAAATTGATTTTGTCAATTGCAAATGTTATCAGCGGTATTATATTGAAAGGACATTGCAGCGAAAATAAAGCTCTTTCTTCTTACGCGGAAAGCATCGTTGATAGGTTAGAAAGTGAATTTGCTAATCAAATTAAATGTAAAAGCCAGTCGTTTATTTAACCGAATGGGATTAAATATTGTTTATTATCTAGGTTTATTTTGTTAAGAAAAAGCTTGTAGAAGAATCTACTAAGTTACACTTTCATTGTATTTTACTCGCAGGGAGCCTTACGAGTATTAATAAATCTATAAAAATCCTTTACTAACGGTCAAAATGTTTTAGTTCAGAAGATGCAAACCTGATTTAACTATTTAGAAAAAAAAAAGATTTTATTGTTAAATCCCAACCTTTTTAACATTTGTGTTAGTTTGAAAAAAGTTTAGCTTTACGCTTGCTTTTCAAAATAGGTCTTAAAAATAGGCTTATAGTTGATAAAAACAGCAAATGGACTAAAGTATGCCAAAACGAATTTTAAAAATACGCTAGACGAATGTGAGATTGATAGCACGCTCACTTATGTTATTTGTCAAATGGTGGCAATTTGTTTTGAAACAGGAATAGCAGCAAAAAATTTGATGGGATCAATTAAATAGGTTTATGGTCTCTTATTTTGAAACGGTAAACTTTTGGGTCAAAAAAACACTTTAGATTTGGTATCTGCGACATTCTTAATTGCCTGACAGCATTTGATACTAGATAGATTTTATGGCAAGGGTTTTTAACCTTTTTAATAACGTGACCCGAAAAGCTTGAAACGTAATTGCTGCGGCCCAATGTGCTTAGTCTTCAGCAGCGGCGCCAGAAAACCATTTTGTCAGGGGGCAAAAAATGTCATCACTTCCAATCAGTGTTCAAAATCTCCATTTTCGTCCCAAAATTCAGGTGAAACTAAAAAAAGATTTTTCCTTTCATTCTGTACCCAATTTCACCGAATCGCTTCTTCATAGCAAAAAACAACCTCCGAATATATGATTTCAACACTTTTTTACACCATCTCTATAGAACCCATCTAAAAACTTCCTCTGATCTACCAGTTGAGAACCTCTGCTGTAAAGTTTAATGAAGGTGTTTTCGGGAATACAGTTATTAAACAAGAGTTAGCTTGAACAATTATATCTGTGATTTATTGAAAAATATTGTACATTGTATCAAAAGAAAAAAAAAAAAGAAATTGATTGCAAAAACTGGATTGAAGTTTATACGGCATTGCAAACACACAGAAAAACCTAAAGTTAATCAGTGATTAAAAATCATGCTAATTCAGCATGATTTTTAATCCCATTAAACTAATGTTTATTTTGTGTTTTTTTTAAACTTTTAATTGTCTTTGTCAACTCCAATATCGATTTATCATTAATAAAAGTAATAAACAAACAATTTTATGTTAGTTTTCGGAAAAATGGATTCTTGTACATGTTATTAGCTGTCTTGCCTTGGAGTCGGTATCTTCCGTTTGTACGATCGCAGTATCTGGCAATGCTCGAAAAAATTCCAATCGGCAATCGTAAGTCTGTATATGTTTAGATTTGTACATATTTCGGGTAAAGTAATTTATAACCTTCATAGCAGTAAAATTAATATCTTTAAAGATATTTTGAAAAACCTGTGTAACAAGTGTTCATACTGTTTAATCCTAAAAGCAAGAATAAAATATCAAGAATTAAATTAGACTTTTAAAAACTAAGGAAATGTTTAGGAAAATCAAGGCAAATGATATTTAAATCTTTTTGTTTTTTATGACGAAACGTACTTAAACTTGAAAGTACCCAGAAAAACAGCTTAGCCTTTAACCTGCTAGCCCTATTCAAAAAATTAAATTTTCTGTAAGACACAGACAATAAGGAAAAAAATGTTTTGTTCGATCTTATTAAAATAGAAAATGAAATCTTTTTTTCCAAGTGCAGTTGTGCAAGCATTCAAATCTAATCAAACACTTACAAAAATCACATCAAAACCTTAAAAATTGCCTTGCAATCATCGGACTTCTCTTCTGTAGCTATTCGACTTCCAGGTCAAATCAGCAATGAGTTTGAATAATAATTTTGAATAATATTCACAGCCAAACATTACATTTTCATTCTAAAATTTGTAAAATGTCCGGCCTTATTTTGATTCAGCGGTGTAATGATTATGCGAAAATTAAACCTAACAACTTCTTGTTTTTTTTTGTCTTTTTTATTACTTGGGGTAGACTTCAACAAAAAACGTTAAGATAAAAAACTTGGTTTAATTTAATTTTCGATATGTTACTGGATCTAGACCAGTGGTTTTCAAGTGTGGGCTATGGCACTGTTTTCAGTGGGCCACAGAGCATAAATCAGAATGAAAGCAATATAAGACTTGTATAATGATGTCATTATGATCGAAAAATTGGAAACAAATTCCAAGTGAGGACTTTTTTTTTTTAGAGATCACCAGATTTTTGCGACGGAAATTAAATTCTGTTCATCGAAGTGGTTCGTTAAGCTACCTTGGGTTGGAATGTGGGCCACGGTATGAAAAAGATTGAAAACCACTGATCTAGACCAAAAGATTCTCAATCAGGGTCCACAAGAAAAAATTGACGAACCGTGCCTCATAAGACAAAAAGGTCATCGCATTTATAAAGTTGTAGAATTAGATCTTGATACTGACCAAACCGAGGTGTTGGCCTTTTTTTGTCTTCGATTAAATTTCAGGCACGATTTTTTTGATTTCTTATGTTCAGATACGTTAAGACAGAAAAATAGTTTTCCGTTTGGTATGTTTTTTTATGGGGTCCACCGCATAGTTTTTTAAGTGAAATTGAGCAAAAAGGATCCATGGAATAAAAAAGGTTGAAAACTACTGATCTAGACCAATGGTTCCCAACCAGAGAAAAATTTCTAACTAGGAAAGAATTCCATAAATTTGGTGAGAAATTTGAGGCTTCAAAATTTAGTCGATTTTTCTATCTTTCCAGTTTAAAATAAATTGTGTAATAGTCACTCTTTTTGGTTAAGTTGATTGAATTGTAAAACATCATTCAAAAAAAAAAAAAATTAAGTTTTTTACAATCATTTGTCAAAATCAAAATTTGAGTAACTGCCAGAGTAAAAGCTTTTTTTTTACGTAACGTAATTCTACTTGAGTGTTACAAATTAATGAATTTTTTCTTTCTGAATTTCTTTGCCTTTGTATACACCACATGTTGTGGTGTGTCACACTTTATTCTTAATTCTAATTTTAAATGTATAAACATAATTTATTTTCAGAGGATACAAAAGTGCCAAGAGTAAAGGAATTTAAGTATTTGGGATCAACGGTGCAAGAAAGTGGTGGTTGTGAGAGGGAGGTAAAGAAGACAGTACAGGCAGGATGGAACGGATGGAGAAGAGTATCAGGAGTAATCTGCGACAAGAGGTTACCAGCTAGAGTAAAAGGAAAAGTGTACAGTTCAGTGCTAAGACCAGCAATGGTGTATGGACTTGAGACAGTAGCAGTCACAAAGAAACAATTCTGTCCTACCCCTACTTATCTTGGGGTAAAACTGGACAGATCGCTCACGTTTCGTCACCATTTAGTGGCATTGCGCAAAAAACTATCATCGCGCGTCACACTGCTGAGGCGACTCGTGGGCTCGGGATGGGGTGCTGGTGCTAAAACATTACGCATAGCCACCTTGTCTCTAGTCTACTCAGCAGCTGAGTACTGTGCGCCAGTCTGGTGTTGCAGTGCTCACACTCGCCTCATTGACAGTGTCTTGAACGACGCCTTGCGCATGGTTACTGGATGCCTGCGTCCCACTCCAACGGACCACCTACCTGTACTCTCAGGCATCCAGCCAGCTGAGCTTCGCCGAATGGGAGCGACACTCTCCTTGGCTTACCGTGGATCTGTGGACCCCGATCATATCTTGTATGGTCTTTTAAGTAGGTCTTCAGATACTGGCCAAGTGAGACTAAGATCCAGACGCCTGTTTATGCCAGCTGCGCGGAATCTTTTGGACAACCTTGCCAGACTTGGCATCCGCGCCTCTGAATGGAAAAATCACAAATGGAACGCGGAGTACTGTGAAAATGCTTCCAGGCTCCGTGCTTCTGTGCCCGAGACCGGTGCCAAGCCTGTGGGATGGGCCTACCCCGAGCAGCTTGGGTTAAGCTTAACCGCCTGCGAACTGGTGTTGGGCGATTCCATTTGTCCATGCACAAATGGGGTCTCGCTCCTTCACCGAATTGCGAGTGTGGCGCCTCTGAGCAAACCGCAGACCATGTACTAACAGCGTGCCCTATACATCGGGCACCACATGGAGCACGAGGTCTGACGGTTTTGGATGACGAAACTCGATGCTGGTTTAATGACACCACTGCCAGCATCTGATCCAGGCAGTGCAGCAGTCTGGGGTAGTAAAAGGATAAACCCTCGGCACCAGTCCTGTTTGTGTCTGACCTGGAGTGGATACCCTTCAAACGACGATGATGACGAAGTGGAAGAGATGGAAGTCGCAGAGATGAAAATGTTGAGGTTTGCTATGGGAGTGACGAGAAAAGACAAGATTAGAAACGAGTACATCAGGAGTACTGTTAAGGTAGAACGGTTAGGAATGAAGATGAGGGAGGGCAGGCTGAGGTGGTATGGACATGTCATGAGGAGAGACCAAGAGTATGTAGGAAGAAAGATGATGGAAATGGAGTTACCAGGAAAGAGGAAAAGAGGGAGACCAAAGAAAAGATTTTTAGATGTGGTAAAAGAAGATATAGAGGAAGTTGGTGCGAAGGAGACGGACATTGAAGACAGAAAGATGTGGAGAATGATGATACGCTGTGGCTACCCCTGACTAAAGGGAAAGGCCGAAAGGAGAAGAAGAAAAAACATAATTTATTTTCAGTCTTGCAGTAATTTTTAAGCTTTTGATTATGACGTGATTCTCCATTGTTACGTATTAATTGCGTAATCGATACACCAACCCCTACTTAATTTTTTTGCAAGTTCTTTTTAAAAGTAAGTATTAAGAGTTGTTTTACTGTTTTATTCAAAGTGCAGTGATTTACTAAAGTTTTTAAGCCATTTGCGACAACCATGCGATAACGTAATATTTTTCTAGTATGATCAACTATTTTGAAGCATATTCTATTTCATTGCGTTTTCATATTCTATTTCATTCTATTTCATACCATTGCGATAACGTAATAGTTTTCTAGTATGATCAACTATTTTGAAGCATATTCCATTTCGTACGTTGCATAACTAGTTTTTGTACTTAATCTTATGATCGTATTTGTGACGTCATAAAGCGCTTTATTTGATTGCTACATTTAGCATAATACAGTTAATCTAAGAAATCTTGTTTGTTCAGGTATATCTGCTTTTTGTCTCTAGATTTTGGAGCTTGTCCAGCTGGTTTTCTAGCTGAGCAAGTCAAGTAATTGCAAAGTGTTTGTGTTTTGTTTGCCTGCATGGTATTGTTTAAGTGTTTAAGTAGCCAAGGGTCAGTTAGACGCCTTGGAAGTTAATTTTATAGTGAGATAGAATTTTTTAGACGAACTATTAAGTTTAATATTAGCTATCGGGGTGCTAATTATACTTAAAGTTAGTACGAAGTTGTTGATTGAATATTCGCAGTAATTGTTATTGCGTCTAAATAGCGGCTGACTTTCTCTTTTTGACTCTAAAACTATACGCTTCACTGGCTACGGCGTGGCCATTTGTTGACGATTTTAATTCATTCAGTTTAAAATCGTCGTCGTAGCGGATGGTCGTGTCGTCGCCAGCTCTGGTAAATTTGGACGTGAATCTATAATCTCATAAAATAAGTAAATTGATGAAGTTAGAATCTTTTCGTATTGTTAATAGTTACTGTATATATGTTCTTGTTCATTTGTAGATTGGACTAAATGATTTAAATCGTCTTACACGATCCGGTCGTGGCCGTCAAACAATAAATATACAAGCATGAGCATTTAGGCTTTATTCAGTGTATATTACCGGATTTCGGGCACATTTGATCTAGGTCTAATACAGTAGTTTGCAATGGGTTGCGTAGGTCAGACGCCCACTGGTGTAGGGTCGCGCTAAGATTTGCTGTGGCTTCTACAATTGTTGTCGCTGTGTTGTGTTTGAAATTTTGTAAAGCTGTTTTGAAGTTTTGTGAAGATTGAGAGTCAAATTTTACAAGAGTTGATCGAGCTTGTTGATTTCGTGAATAATATATTCTTCATAGTTAGAGACTGTGGTTTCTTGGTATTTGCTGAAAGAAATTTTCAAGAGAATTCAGTCGTGCTTAATCAGAACTACGTAACTGTTCAAGACCGTGGTTTTCAACCGGTGAGCCATGACCAAATGGTGAGCTATGGCCCTGTTTTCAGTGGGTCACAGAGCATAAATCAGAATGAAAGCAATATAAGACTTGTATAATGATGTCATTAGGATCGAGAAATCGGAACAAAAAGTGAGGAACTTTTTTTTAGAGATCACCATGTTTTTGGGACGAAAATTGAAAAATCGCAGACAAATTCCAAGTAAAACCTTCTTTTTTTCGTAGAGATCACCAGATTTTTGCGACGAAAATTAAATTCTGTTCACTGAGGTGGTTCGTTTAAGATATCTTGGGTTGGAAAGTGGGTCACGGTATAAAAAAAAGTTGAAAACCACTGGTTTAAGAAGTTTAGTCTTGCGGCAAACTATTTTTTGAGCCGGTATAAAAAAACAAAAAACACAGATTTGCTTTAGCACCAGCCCTACTTAACCCTGCTTTTACCGGCCATATACATGTGAAATGGTCCTTTTGACCCATGGCAGGATTTCTTTTGGTGGGTTTCTTTGCCTGCCTGACCCCTTTTGGGTCCTGACCCTTTTGGTCACAGAGTTTGTTGCTTCTCCCACCCATGATTATGCAATATTCTCTTTATATGGCTTGGATGTGTATATTTTATTGTGATAAAGTATCTTTACTATCTTTTGCGTTTTGATATACACTTTTATTTTTTTATTTATTTCTTTTTTAATTTAAGTTAATTGTTTTCTTTTTTCTCTTTTTTTCTTTTTTAAAAAAATAATTAACGTACAGTAGCTACTTCGTTTTAAAGGTACGGCGACCACGCACAATTGACGTTGTGCGTGTAATAACATATATCGTTTAACCGCTGTTTCCTATTTCGCAATCACTTTTTCAATAAGAACTTTAAAACATAATATTTTGATTGCAAATAAAATTGAATTGAATTTAATTGAATTTTAGGTATTGGGGTTACCAAGTTCAACTGATCTTTTAAGATTACCGAGTAAAATTGTGAACTGGTAATATTCTATAACCGTTTTATGGCGCTTACTGTCACATGTGCAAGCTAATAAAGGCGTTATATTGAAGGTTTAATGGAGGGAATCATAAAAGAACACGTTGAGCGATTTGATGAGAGGGATGTTGGGGATTTAATCGACATGTATTTGCTAGAACGTCAGCGGAAAACTCCTTCATTTGAGGTTGGCAGCTCTTGATCATAAATTTAACGTTAGAAATACAAAAGTGTTTCTTGATCATAAATTTAACGTTAGAAATACAAGAAGAATAAAGGCTCGTTTCCACTACGAGCGCGAAATGGAGTATTCTTTGCTTTTTCTATTCTATTTTTTTCCCTCGTTTAACGCTTAGGCGCAGAAAGAACAAAGATCAACTAAACGTACAAAGAATGCTGCATTCCACGCTCGTAGTGGAAACGGGCCTTTACTTCTAAAAATTTGTTTTTACAGTACTAAGAATATTGTTAAGAAAATAATATATTTATAAACAATTATAATTATGACTTGCTTTTCATTAAATACCGTCAATTGAAATGAAAAAGAGTTTCATGCAATAGTATAGAGTGGTCCGAACCCAGGCCGCGGGCCACATATGTCCCACAGAAGAGTTTTGATTATTATACAGTACATCAGGGATGTCGAATTACACCTTTGAAATTTCAATGCCCCATTAGTCGTTTCGCGATTTGAGGCATTATCACGACTTAATTCTCTTTTTTTTTTTAAATTCAAATAAGAGATACTTAAAGACTATCGTCTTAAGCATTTATTTCCGTAAGGACAAGTGAAGTAACGAGAACTTTTTTTGTCTTTATCAACCTTGTGTTGCTAGTTTTTAACAATCTTTGAGGGAAAATGATTGAAAACAAATCACTTTAAATTTTTCTTCCCAAAGAAATTGCCTGCGACTGGCAACACGAGGTTGATGAAGACTAAAAAAAAAGACCTTAACAATCGCTTTTCGACTATCCAACCAACTATGACCCGCATGTTTTATAATCTATATAGTTTTGAACAGCGTCCTCTAGGAGCGACAAGCTTGACTACCCTGCTATAGCCAAGTTAAAATCAGTTCACTTCATTTTAGAGTTGCGTAAAAAGAAGACGGTAATAATCAGTGATGGCCTTACAAAAAAGGGGGGCCCGGTGCAAGAAAAGTAAGGGGGCCACTATTTTGTGTCTCAAAAAAAGGTAGCTGAAGCAGGTTGTGCATATAAAAGGTTAGTCATAAAAAAGTTCCTCATTTTTCAATTTTTCCCCAAAAATCGTGGTGTTCTCCAAAAAAAAAAAAAGGTCTTCACCTCAATTTCCTCTCCAATTATTCCAATTTTTCACATAAATCATGGTGTTCTCCAAAAAAAAGAAGTCTTCTCTTGAAATTTACTTCAAATCTCAGTACTAAATCCAGTAGCATATGATGACTTTTCGAGTTTCACTTCAAATTGTAATAGTATAGAGTACATATTTTCTCACAAAATATGGAGGAACTTTTTTCCCTTTTTTGACCTAACATCAACATTCTAATACCTCCTTGTAAAAATAGAGCAATTTCTTGTGTAGGGGGGCCACTTTTTGCTCTATTTTAGGGGGGACCCGGTGCGACGCACTGCTTGCACCCTATTAAAGCCTTTGTTATAAAGGTATAATTGTATGCACTTGCTTCTACTGTAAATACAGTGGACCTAATGTACATTGTTGTTTGTTGCTGTTGCCCCTCCTCCAAGGATATCTTGGAATAGCCATCCCTTAATCTTTTAAAGAAGTCAATCTAGATTCCCACTTCTGGATTACCTCTGCTACTTCTAAAGGCTTTTTCCACAGACTAGTAATGTTGTGTTGTGTTGTGTTGTGTTGGTACTTGACTACAGTTAAAAAGTTATTAGTGTCATGTGTGTGTGACAAGCACAGTGGGCATTATGGCGTGTAAGTTTCAGGGTTACTGTATGTAGGTAACTTTGCAAGAGTGGTGATTTGTTGGCTCTGAGCTGTGCAGTTTTGTACACATATGACGTGTAATGTTTGTTCTGATGAATGAATGTCATAGGGCAGGGATGGCGAACCACTGACCCGCGGGTCACGTTGTGCCCACTAGTTGAAATTCAATGACCCTTGTTGATGTTCTGAAATTTCTGGAATTTTTAGTCTACAACATTAATTTAGGACGGATTAGACCAGGGGCGTCCAACCCGTGGCCCTCGCAGTATTTTTTGAAGCCCTTTGTCCTGTCAATTTTGGCAGAAGTCGAAGACAGATTTGTTGTAAAGACCCTTTTTTCTCGTTTTTTATCAAATTTTCAGAGGTCACTGTGCTTTTGGGACAAAAAGTGGGGAATCTGAGACTAATTTCAGGTGAGGACTTTTTTTTTTTTTTAGAGATCACTATGATTTTGGTAAAAAAAGTGGGAATTCTGAGACTGATTTCAGGTGAAAACCTTTTTTTTTTGGAGAACACCTTGATTTTGGGAGGAAAATAGGGAAATCAGAGATGAAATCGAAGTGAAGACCTTTTTTTTTTAGAGAACACCATAAGTTTTGGAGAAAAAAGTGGAAGCCAAGATCAAAGCTCTTTTTTTTAGAGAACATTAATATTTGAAAATTCTTGCCTCGGGCCCCTAAATTTGAATATCCACCACTGGTGAAGACTTTTTTTTAGTCTTCAACTTTTTTTAGCCAATGACCCACTTAATGTAAGCTTTAAAAAACTGTCATTTTTTGACCTGCCCTATAAAAAAGGTTCGCCAACCCTGTCATAGGGTGTGGTGTTAGTAATTTTGTTGTTTTTTCTAGAACTGAGGTATGGTGAGGTGATGGTAGTATGAATGTGTTAAAGGTTTTCTCTACATTCCTCAGGTGTTATGTCTGATTTTGAGATGATGATGTTAGTGTTTACATCGTTATGAAAGATTGTGGCTTTCATATTTTTGGCGGATTTAAGTATGCATTAAGGTCATGCAAAGGGTGTGTTTATGTTTGAGTCAGTTGTTTAAGTTGAATAGCATGAAGTTTGAGATGGTGGCCCATTGGAAGGACCTTGGTTTTGTCATGTAGGTGTTGAATGTTATATCTCGTGTGCAGCCAGTAGCGATTCGCAAAGCTGTGTTTTGAATGGTTTGCGGTTTCTTGATGTTGGTGTTTTATTTATTATTTTATCTTATCTCTATATTTATCCTCCTAACTTGCAGGAAAGCGACGGAGGCGCTAATACATAGGGTAGGCAATTACAGTATTTCGACTCGCTTCCGCAGATGTGAAGATATTGCTGTCCGCTTGTAATGTAATAGAGATTTGATTGAAATTTAGAACTGCTTGCCAAGGCCACCAAGCAGGAGAAAGTGCCATGAAGTATCTTTCCCAAAGACACAACAGAATGGGGCGAGTGGGTTTTGAACCGAGACCATGTTGATCGTAATCCTGGCACTCTAATCACTCGACCACGCTGCTGTGTTTGATATGATAGGGCTCCATATGGTGCTTGCATATTTTAAAATGGGGTTCGTGATAGCTTTGAATGTGGAGACAATTAATTCTTTTTGATTACCCCATGAGGTAGAAGTGAATGCTTTCAGAATGTTAAGTGTTTGTTTTGCTTTAGTGACGATGACATTTATATGCTGTGAAAATGTCAGTTTTAGGTCAAGAATGATTCCAATCATTTTCAGGTGTTTTATTGTTGGTAATGTTTGGTTGTTTAATTTGAGTGATAGAGTTGTGCTATATTCAGCTGGGTCTGGTGTAAAAAGTGTGGTGGTAATTTTGTTGGTGTTTATATGAAGATTCGTGGCCCATTCAAAGATTTTGTAAAAATATGGTTGAATAAGTTGTTGGACCTTACGGTATTTGGTATGGGATTCAGTGATTGTTATGTCGTCAGCATACGTATGTTGTGATTTGTACGTCTATTGAAGGCAGTGAAATGTCAGAGGTGTAAATGTTGAATAATGTTGGAGATAGAACTCCACCTTGTTGTACTCCGGTGTTGATTCGTTGAGTTTTGAGTGTATGCCATTGTGTTGAGTGCATGTTTGTCGTCCTTTTATGTAGTTTGCTATGAACTTGATGATAATGTTAGGAATATTTGTTAGTGTAAGTTTGTGTATAAGTTTGTGTATGTTCACTGTATCAAACGCCTTACTCATGTCCAAAGTTACAGCTACAATGCGTTATGGAGGCCTTGGATTGTTGAAACCTTTTGTGATTTGGTGGCAAATGTTGTGCAAAGCAATGTATGTTGAGTGTTTATGTTTGAATTCATATTGATGAGAAATGATTGGAATGTTTTTTGTTATGTATGGTAATAGTGTTTTCTCTAGTGTTACCTAATGTACATTTGTAAATTCTTGTTAAATTGTTTCAACCTTGTCCCATTAGTTTAATTCCAACCACTTATTTAAATAACGATTGTTACAACTTAAAACCTTAACTATTCATTTACTCTTACTGTTGTTATTAACATTTTTCTTTTTTTAAAATTTTTATCTCTATATTTATCCTCCTGGCTCACAAGAAAGCGACAGAGGCGCTATACATAGGGTAAGCAATTACCCCCACCTGCTTCCGGAGATGCCAAGATATTGCTGTCCGCTAGTAATTTAGTAGAGATATTACTGTAATTTAGAACTGCTTGTCAAGACCACCTAGCAGGGGAAAGTGCCGTAAAGTGTCTTTCCCAAGAACACAACAGAATGGCGCAAGTGGGTTTTGAACCGAGACCATGTTGATCATCAGTCCGGTGCTTTAACCACTCGACCACGCTGCCGACTCGACCATATTATTTCATGTTATTTTTTTAGAGCCTGGAGCACCTAAGGTACTATCTGAAAGACCTATTTGCCGCTGGCACTGAAACTACAACCAGCACAATCAGGTGGATAATATTCTATTTAATTAAACGTCCTGATATACAAGAAAAAGTTCAACAAGAAATTCATGAAGTTGTTGGTGAGCTTTTTCAATTATGGTAAAAATTTTTGTCTATTCACGTCAAATAATTTTACAGAATTAGAAATTGGCAAAGTCATTAGTTTTCATTGTAGACTAAAATATGTTTCATGCAGGATCAAGTGGGAATATAACCCTTAGCCTTAATCTTCCGTATACAAAAGCTGTAATACAGGAGGGTTTTAGGATTCGAACTGTGACTCCATTGTCGGTTCCCCGGAAAACAACAAGAGATGTCACGCTCATGGGTTATCATATCCCGAAAAATACCCAGGTAGGCATTAAACACTAACAAAGCAATACGAAACAAAAGTTATGTTTTTGAACTTGAGCTCAATTGCCGTAAATCGATCTTTTTTTTTTGGTAGCTTTTGAAAAATAAGTTTGTCCTGCTTCTACGTCTTTCCCTACCAGCCTGTGGTAATTATCAGTTTTTACCAATTGGAAAGTTCAGATCAAGTAAAAACGATCAAAAAAATTTACCCAATACTTTTGATAAGGTCTTTTTTTAAACAGTTGTAGCGCTTTCTGAAACCTGGGCTTTTTCAAAGTACCATCAACTTCGGATATAAGGGATGCGGATGTAAGGGACTTTCGCTTATAAGGGACTATTTCAAATGGTCCCAACGATTTTCAATGTAAAATAATAGTAAAATATTCGCTTATAAGGGATTTTCGCTTATAACAGATTAAATTTCCAAGTCCGGATAATAATTTTCTAGTAATTTCAGTCGGTTATAGGGGATCGATTGATTTTTTGTTCTGATAATGCGTCAAAATAACCAAAAGCGCGCGTTCCAATTTCAATTTCGCTGGCTTTTCTGAGGGCATGCTTTCTTCGCGGGCTTTTTGGAGGGAAAAATGTGTAAAAAGCTTCAAAAAGGGTGTTTTGAGCGTTTAAAACTTGCGTTCTTTAAGGTATCGGATCAAACTTTGCGTCAGTCGGTTATAACGAATATTCGGATATAAGGGATTAATTGAGCTGGTCCCGGCGGATCTCTTATATCCGAAGTTGACTGTAATTCTAATTGTTGCGGTATTGTGTTCACTTCCTGCACAGGTTGCACATATACCACGCCAACTCATTTCAATTTTCAAAACCAGGTACGCAACTTTATATAAAAGTTAGCAAGCGCTTTGCTTGTACTTAAAGAATTTCAATAAATTAGTAATATAGGCCCAAACCGAAACGAGTGTCAAAAATTTCAATTTTGAAACTTAATGACATCTAAGTCAGTTTTTTTTTTTAGATTCTAGCTAATCTTTGGGCTGTTCATAATAATCCTGATGATTGGAAAGAACCAGAGCGATTTATTCCTGAACGACATTTAGACAAAAACGGAAAATTTATTAAATCAAACAGAGTTATTCCTTTTTCGATTGGGTCGAGAAACTGCTTAGGTGAAGCTTTAGCAAGAGCCGAAGTCTTTATTTTTGTTGTAAAGATTATGCAAAGGTTTACTGTTCTTCCGAATCCCAACAATACAACTCCGCCTGAAGAGGGGATACCAGGAGTCGTATTTACTCCTCAACATTATCCGCTCATAATGAAAGAAAAATGAAATAGCTCTATTTTCCGTTTAGTAGAAAAAAACAATAAATTCATCAGAATAAAAAGTAAAGTCGGCATATTTTGAAACTAGTTTATTTAGGACGTTTCAAAATCTAACTCATTCCATCATCAACCACATCAAGTGTAATGACCTGCTCATCAACTGCATTAAGTTTAATCATCAACTACATGTAAATTAAATCATCAGATGCATTAAGTTTAATTAAGAGGGAGCTTAATTTTGGAAATTAAAAATGAGGCCCTCAAAATTTTATGGTGTGATAGTAAAAATTAAGAATAAAATTACTCTTTTCACTTTACTCGCAGAAGACGCTATATACCCCCCTCAAAATTTAATATACCCTGTTTTTTCAAAGTATCGTCAATATTTTACTGTGGTACTATAATTGTCTTTACAAAAAATAACTTTGAAAGGATTTTTACATTATATGCTAGTGTATTTACTACTTGATAGAGCTTTGATGCACCCAGAAGCCGAACCAGGAGGTAAGACATTTTACCCCCAAAAAATTAAAAATACATGATTAAATAGCTTTAGAAATGCTTAAGTATAAAATGCTTGTAAAGATGCTTTTGTAGCCTACTTGATAATAATTTTGAAATTTCTTTATTTTTTCAACTATACGTACCCCTCCCAGGGGCACCGGAAGCGGGGGGGGTATAGGGGGAAATTGGCATGTCTTACCAGATTGCTTTTGCAGAGCATAGCCATTAGCTTCAGTAGAATTTTCCATGTTGAACATATATTGTTAGAAATAACTTTTATTCATTTATTCACTTATCATCTTTATTAATCCTTTTACCTACAAGACAACGTGGAAGGTGATAAACTTAAAAAACCATCAGGCGATTACTCAGACCTGCTATCAAAAATCCTAAGATATTGCTCTTTGATTAAAGTTTTTATTTAATTTTTTTAGTTTGTATATAGATATGATTGTAGATCCACAGTAATTTAAAGCTGCTAGTTTTTTTCCTGAGGAGACACCAGAATGCCAAAAGGAGGTATTAAACTGCAACTTGTTGATTGTGTTTGCCATCAATATGACCTACCAACTTTCCTGTTTTTCTAACTTTTAAGAGAAAATATTTAGGCTACTACTTATGGGAAACAACTGACATGTACATTTCTGTACTATCTAACACAGCGTTTCTCAAACCATGGGTGGCCAAGACTATGCGGATGGGTCGTGAAAGTTTGTATCTACAATTACCTTCAGCCAAACGTACACAATTTGTCAGAGTCAAAGAGTCAGATTCAAGGTGAAGACTTTTTTTTTTTAGAGACCACTACGTTTTTGAGACAAAAATTGAGTTTTCAGAGTCAGATTTTTTCGAAGACTTGTTGAGGAAAAATGATTATTTATAAATACATAACAATTTCGTGTTTCAATATGCGCTCACTCAAATTTATTTAGGTCGCAGTCATATTTCTAGATCGTTGTTTCAGCGATTTTGGGTCGCAGAAAAAAAGGTTTGAGAAACGCTGATCTAACATAATGTCACATAACTTTTGCTTTGTGTTCAATTAACTCTAGTGTAATTTGACAAATTATTTATCTCATATAGTGCAATAAATGGACCACTATGTAATTTTGTGTATTGCAAATCTCTTTTTTTTAAGTTAGTCTGTTTGCATGAATTGGATTTGCTTATTGGTGGAGCTTCTGTTTGTCTAATTTGGTTTATGAGGTTCCTGCAAATCTATTTCTGTGGTATTTTTTAAACTCTCTTTTTGGTTTTAATTTATTAAATTATGCAACTTGGTTTTTTTATGAACCCCCCTTCCTAACTAATTAACTTTTCTCCAATCTTTAATTCATAGTATGTAAATCCACCATTCAATTCATCCAAGTTCTTTTTTGGGATTGGAATTTTTCCTAAACCATGTTTGGTGAAATTTCCTAAACCTTTTCTACTTTTCCTACACGGTGTTTGGTGAAAAGCTCAGAAGTGTTTTCATCAAAGTTTCCAAAACCAAGCAACCTATAGTCAATTACTATTGAAAGAAATTTGGGTATGGATCAACCTGAGAATCTGCTTGATTTAAGTTAGATTTATGCTGCTGCGTAAGTCCACCTTTAGCAAACAGTTTATTAATCATTCCAGGCAAGCAAATTTCAAAGCAGGTAAAGAACTATTAAACATCTTTTGCTAATCACCTGCAATGAGCTGATTGTATAACAATTACATTTTTGGGATCAATTCTGTAGTGGTTAAGAGCGTTATGTTCAAGTTTAATTGATGTAGATTATACTCAGAAGGTTAACCACTAACTTCATTCTATTTACAGCACATTTATTCACTTATTCAAATAAAAACAAAATACCGGTAATTACAATAATAGAGACAATTTAGTATAGCATTATCATGACAGAAGTTAATTTCATCAAAATATCTTAAGCACAACTTAATTAGTTCAATTCTAATCAGTGCACCCACTGCACAAAACACAGTCAAGTAATCAGTTTAGCTCAGGGGTTCTTAACCTTTTTTGTCTCGTTTACCCCTTGCCGAATGAAAAAAGTATAATTTACCCCCATCTTCTTGGAGGTATCTTGTGAAGAAAAGTAAAACATCCTTTTTTGTTTTGTTTATCAGAGCACATATCAAAAAAGTTTTTTTACTTGTGGAAGACACAATCGTTCTTGCGGGGTCCTGTGAAAAATAATGTCTACTCAAATGTCCCGGATAACTATGATAAAGCACACAAGAATGTAAGAATTTTCTTTTAATACTAACTGACACACAATTTCAACAGTCAATCAGTGAGACTTTTGTGCTTGTTTTCCACGAACAATTTCTGAGATTCTTGGAGCAGTCGTTGAAAGAGCCACTCGCATGTCGTCTTTGGGAATTAAGCGAGATCGATGTTTGTTTTAATAGTGAGCAGTGAAGAGAACCCTGCTTCACACAGATAAGTAGTTATAAAAGGTACAACAACTTCCAACGCATGCTTAGTTAGCATAGGAAACTCTTCGACTAATCCACACCAAAACTTGGAAAAGTCACCATTGCACGAAATAAATTTGAAGTGAAGCGTCGTCGAACATTGAAGTGAAGCGTCGTCGAACATAACTCATCCTTTCGAAGCGAAGTTAGAAAGTATTGCTGACGATGATCCTTGTAAGGACGAGCTGATTGATCTTCAATGTTCGACGACGCTTCACATTGAAGATCAATCAGCTCGTCCTTACAAGGATCATCGTCAGCAATACTTTCTAACTTCGCTTCGAAAGGATGAGTTATCCAAAGAGCAGTACTGTTAGAAATTGCACCTTCAAAGTAACCGTCAAAGTTGTTTTTTAAGGCGGTGAGGTGCTGGCATATCTCGACTTCGAGGTCAGAAATCTTGTTGCGATTTCTATTGACTTTCCAATTATCAAATGTTAGAAAATTCGCGTAAATTTCTTTTTAAACTCTTCTACTCCACAGATCTAATTTTTTCTAAAAGCCTTGAATTTTATCACGTGCATCTACAATGGTAATACTTTTTTCTTGCATCTGCATATTGAGCTGGTTCAAACTTGAAAAAATGTCTGTCAAGTACGCCAATGCTCCAATAAATTTGTTGTCGTCAAAGTGCTTACTCAACGGGGATTTGCGTTCTCGAAGAAAAGTCTCGATTTCACCACATAGTTCGAAAACTCGAGACAAAACAAGACCCTTAGAGAGCCACCGAACGTCGGTGTGATAAAGGAGAACAGTGTGTTCTGAACCCATCTGATCACAAAGCACTTTGAAAAGTCGATGATTAAGAGCACGAGCCCTGATAAAATTCACACATTCAATCACATGCTTCAATACAGCTTTCAAGTATTCTGGAAGGGTTTTACTTGCCAGTGCATGTCGATGAAGAGCACAATGAATAGATATGATGTGCGGTGCGCGTTTTTTCACCAAAGTTGTAAAGCCCGACTTAGCACCAAGCATAGAAAGGGCACCATCTGTGCAAATTGAACCCACATGATTCCAGGATATATTATTTTGTTGAAAAAATGATCCATTTTTTCTAGGACATTAACCGCTTTGGTAGTTGTCTCTAAACTTTCGCACATCAAAAACTCCTCTTTCAACTCGCCAGCATGCACATATCGACAGTACACCAACAAATATGCACAGTTCGACGCATCAGTCGACTCATCTAGCTAAATACTAATTTTTGCCTTACTAGCTAGAATTTCGTCTGCTACCTGATTTAAAATATCCTGTGACATGTTGTTTATACGACAGCGTACTGTATCGTTTGACAAAGCAATTTTCTCAAGTTTTTTTTTTCTTGTTCTCCACAAATAAGTTCAACTATGTCCATAGCGCACGGTTTGATAAGTCGTTCACCAATTGTATGTAGCTTCTTTTCCTTAGCTATTCTGTAATCAACACGATATGATGCTTCCAATCCTGCTTTGTCTTCGGAACAGAATCCTAATTTAGGTAGTGTTCCTGCAGCACGAAATCGAGAACGTTTAGCCAGCAAAGACTTATGGTCGTCATGTACATGATTGGAATGGCATGAAGTAAAATGAGCTTTTAAAATTGACGGCTTCATAGAACCATTACCAAGTACTTTGGAGCAAAAGATACACTGTGGTTTTTGAACATCATCTGTTGCAATAAAGTCGAACCCAAAGTCAATATATGATTCTAAATATGTTCGTTTCTTCGACATAATAACTGCAGATTGTTTAACTTTAACCTGTATTTACTTACACTGCTGAAATGAAAATGTTAGTACACTTGCTTAGTGATAAATTGAAGTTATATATTTGAATTATAATCCAGTGCAGAACTATTACTTTTTTAATACGGAAAATTGAAGTTTGCTTTAGTTTATAATTCAGTAAATTTACCCCTTCAGTAGGTAAAATTTACCCCCGGTTAAGAACCCCTGGTTTAGCTCAAAGATAGAACAAAATAGCCATAGTGTAAACACTGAATAATGTCCAGTGTGTGCTTTAATGTGCTCATAAGAATAAGAAACATTTGGACATTTTTAATAAAACAATGACAGCACAATAGAAGGACCATTAAACTTTTCCATTTTCAAACCACTGGCTAAGTTTTTTCTCAAAAATCAATTAAGAAATCTCTTTGCAGTACTGGTAATTAAGGATTTGTAACCATATTTAGGAAAAAAGTTTGGTTAAGCAATCAATATACACTATTATTGTAAAACAGTCTCGTGGCTTCTCGCTGCATTTACCAAAAAGCTTGAGTAAATTTAACTAAAATTAGTGCTTGTTTCAATGTCAAAGAAAAATTTGAGACTTTTTTATAAACATATATAAAGAAAGTAAATATTTTAGCATGGAGTTTACTTTAAAGTCAATCGCAATCAAGTCATCATAACCAGTGGTGGATATTCAAATTTAGAGGCCCGAAGCAAGGATTTTAAAAAATTGATGTTCTCTAAAAAAAAAAGTTTTAATCTTGGCTTTCACTTTTTTCTCCAAAACTCATGGTGTTCTCTAAAAAAAAAGGTCTTCGCTTCAATTTGATCTCTAATTTCCCTATTTTGGTCCCATAATCAAGGTGTTTTCTAAAAAAAAAAAAAGGTCTTCACCTAGAATCAATCTTTATATTTCCCACTTTTCGTCCCGACTTGATCATAACCTCTAAAAAACATCTGCAACGAATTGAAACTGTATGTGCTATTTTCGGGGGGGGGGGGGCAAAAAAAAGGACCGACCCGAGGCAACTGCCTCATTCGTCTCAGCCAATATCCACCACTGATCATAACCTCAAATTTTCAGTCTTTAGCATCTGCATTTGATAAAGAAATTTTTAAAACTAATTCTATTATTGACGCAGCACTTGCGCTGATAACATACAAAGCACAGTTGTTTTTTAACAAAGCTAAATTGGTGCAATTATTGCCCATTGGCAATGCTGGTAAACTTCGGTATCTACCATTAATAATATTAGCATTTTACAGCTATATAAGAAATTAATTCGTGTATCAATTTATAAATTAGTTTATTTTGATGCTTTGTGTCATTTAAAAGTGCTTTAAAATTTTAAACTCGTAAAATAAAATTGCTCTAAATTAAAATTTATCGTTATATATTTTTAACCCCCATTAAAGTTTTCAACACCCATTATATGGGGTTTTTTAAAAAATTTTTTAATAGAAACATGTTTATTTATATAAATTTTTTAAGGGCCTCATTTAAATTTTAAGTCCCCTTTCCTAGTTTAATGCAGATGATAATGGAATGAGTTATAATTTTGTAACGTTCTTAATAAACCATGTTTTAAAGAAAATATATTGGCTTTCCTTTTTATTCTAAAATTAGTTAAGTGTTCCAAATTTTATGCTTCGACATTATTTCTTTTAAATGATTTTTCTTTGGGCATTTTAAATGTTGTGTTCTGCTGATAAACTATTATTTTTTGATTGAAAAATTCCTACTAAGTTTTTGCTTTTTCCGATTTTCTTTTGCATAAATTTTAAAAAAATTTTAAAATTGTTGGTTGAAATAAATTTAAGTTAAGATTAAGTCGGCAGCGTGGTCGAGTGGTTAAAGCACCGGACTGATGATCAGCATGGTCTGGGTTCAAAACCCACTTGCGTCATTCTGTTGTGTCCTTGGGAAAGACACTTTACGGCACTTTCCCCTGCTTGGTGGTCTTGAAAAGCAGTTCTAAATTGCAGTCATATCTCTACTGAATTACTAGCGGACAGCAATATCTTGGCATCTCCGGAAGCAGGTCGGGGTAATTGCTTACCCTATGTATAGCGCCTCCATCGCTTTCCTGCGAGTCAGGAGGATAAATATAGAGATAAAAAAATAAAAATAAAAGATTTAACCTAATTCTTAGAACAAAAAAAAAACAATTTAATTTTCATAAAGTTTGTTAATTAAATTTTAAAGGTTACTTTGACAATACTGAAAAACCAATAAAATGTTTTAACCGGGTAGTATTATTTATTAGGCATTCCGAAATCATATTGCGGGGTTTCTTTTGAAGTTATTAGTTTCTCTAATTAAAAATTTTTTAGGCATGAGCAGTGTACAACTAAATTGTCTCGTTCGAAAAGTGCTATTTCCATCGAGAAAGATATAACATCTTAATTATAACTTTGTTTATGCCGTATTCTTCAAATTGTAGAATTTAAATCATAATAAAAGTTTTAAACTGGGATTTCCAAGACAAGAGTAACTCTACGTTCTAGTAGTAGTTTGTTTTTATTTGCATCCAAAAGCCGAGTCTTAAGAGCAGCGCATGGATGGCGCAGGCCATCGACGCGATTTGAAACCTACTCTGGTCATTCTGTTGTGTTGTTGAAAAGACGGCATTTTCCTCTGGCGGTCTTAGCAATTTACGATAGTACGGCAATTTACACATACTATACAACATAATTACGGCGACTTTACGGCATTTCCTCTGGCGGTCTTAGCAACAGCTCCAAAGTTGAGTCTATACAAAAACCAAATATAAAATTCAACAGCAATATTACGGGATCTCCGGAAACAGGTCGAGGTAATCGCTTGACGCTTACTCTATGTATAGCGCCTCCGACACTTTCCTGTGAGTCAGGAGAATAAATACTCGTATAAAGATGAAATGAAAAAAAGACAGGAAAGTGATTGTTATAACAATCTTTTATTTGCTTCAAGTGTTAATAATTCACAACAACACGCAATACAAAGTTGAACTGAAAATTGTTAAATTAACTGCAGCGCTGTTTTGCATTATGTATTTTATTACATTAGAAACAGAATAACAACGCACTTATTTATGTCCGTAGGCGTACCGGCTGAAAAAACTTGTTGAGGCAATATAGTTTTGCTCAAATTTTGTAAAGTTTTCTCAAATCATGATTTTCTAGTTCTTTACATATATCAGAAGAAATTTTATCTCAAATTTGAAGACCAAAAAAAAGGTGTTCATCTTAAATCTTTAAACTTTTCTGCTTTAGTGTTTGTTTTCGATGCACAAAAATTTGTTTTGCGCAAATAATTTCTTGTCGCTGCCTTCAAATTCTTGATTTTGCCCAAATGTTTGAGACTTGGGAGAAAATTGCCCCCTGGCAGATGCGGCTATGTTTATATATATCTTGATTGCTTCTCAAGTGATTATGTTTTAAAAAAAATAAATCGCTTCAGTTAAAAAAATAGAGGTTGGGGCTTTGACGTTGACTGTATAAGTGTGGTTAGGTGTAAACGCACATCTCTCTTGTTGTTATTTGTAAAACAACATTAAACCTCTTTAAAAAGTCTTATAAGTTTTTTTGTAACAGAGTTACTAGTTGAAAATTTATTGAAAAAATAATCTAATCAAAATGACAAAGAACCAGTCTTTTGCTACTCAGTGCAGTAATATAAAATTAAAATCATCAAATTTTGTGTTTATAAACCAAGTATAAAAACCTTTGCCGGCAGTTTAAATTTTTAAAAGACTTCGATTTTGTTCAACTAGGACTGCCTGACCTTTTTTATGAACTAGCTCATTAAAGCGTACAGCTTACTGTCAAAAGAAAAACGGTACCAACTGCTTTTGAAAACCATCAACAACTTTGTCTTCTCAATCCGAAAAAAGATTGTGTATGCCAAACTGCTGTTCTGCATTCCTTTAATTCGTTGACGTAAAGCAGTCGCTGCCCTTTGAAGTCTTCACTCTTGGAAATATTCGATGATCCTTTGATGCAATTTTGAGTAAAAGTCTCGTTAAGTTTTTTTTGACTAAGCTCAAAGTTGTAGCCAACGCCATTAACTTCGCCATGCGACAAGCTATTGCTCGGATCAAGAAACGAACACACACTGTCACGTGATGCGACTGATTTGTCGTCGTCGCCGCAAGGAACGTTTTCGTTTAATTGGAGCTTGCGAGATGAGACGTTGTTGTTTTCTTCTAAAACAAAATTTCGAAGTAATCAAACCCAATTTAGGTAAATCTTTTGAAAACTGAATATTGCAGTATATATGCGCAACATTTTATAAAAGTCTTATTGGTCTGATAAATTTAACGTCCGTAAGTCGTTTCCGGACTTCTCATTTATAATTAAAATTAACCCTTTCATAAAAAAATGCTGTAAACAGATTCAAATACAATTAATCTTCCGAAAATTGGAAAAATAAAAAAATTTGAGATATACTTACCACTTGCTTTAAAAAAATCTTGAACAATTGAACGCAAAAGCGGCGAATTCCGCAAAAATTCATCCACGGAATTGTTTCTCCGATAGCGCTTCGCTTCCTGCGGAATATCCAAATTTCCGGAGTTGGTCATGTGTAGAAGTGGTTGCAATTGTTCAGGGAAGTTCACGTTTTCGCCTTTCGGTGGCTCGATTGATGGACGAGCGTTTCCCGGCGTCGCTGATCCAAGAGGCAAAGTTGGCTCTTCATAGAGACCGAACTTTTTATCCGTCGGAATAAGCACCGTAGAAGGCAAGCTCTCGAGTTCATCCGCTTCATTGACCTCTCGGAGAAATGCAGCCGACGTTGTTGTCTGTTTGGAAAATTTCGCGTTACTCCAAAAAGATCCGGTCATGCTTCCTCGTCTGCTCAATACGGATCCACATCTTCCGCGATCGGAGCAAGAGATTTGGCACCGAATGAGGAGGTAGAAGGTTCGTCGGAAGCGACGGCTAAACAAAGTGTAGACGCAGGGGTTCACCCCCGAAGAGACGTACCCGACCCAAACGAACCTGATGTAAAAACAGGGGTTATTTTTTTTTTGAACTAACAGCTGACTGCTCGTAAATTGCGAAAATTCGAGAATGTTCTTTCAAGTATGAATATTTTTGGACTTTAATTTGATAAAAATGTGAAGAAGCTATGCAAATTTAAAACTTTTAAACAATCTCAAATTAAATTCATAAAATATAGCCTATTCAATAAATAAACAAACCTAAACACTATTACGTAATTATTAAATTTACCGACCTGTTTTTACTATCACGTTAATACACAAAGTTCCGAATTAATAATTTAGTTCAAAACATAAGCTTACCATTTCATCAATTCACCAATCAGATTTTGGTCACATTGTAAACATAATCGGCTTAATACATTCGTGAAGAAAAATGGGCACCAAAACAGGCAAAAAAGTACAAAGATCAAACCTAATACCTAAAAAAAGTATATATATATATATTTGTACAAAAGTTTATTTTAAGAAGTAAATGCAAATTATTGATACGACAATTTTTCTATTAGCAAAAAACCAGCAAGATTAACAAAGATTACTTTGCAATTTCTTTGAATTTTTATCGCCATTGATAAAATTTTGAGGCCAGTTTATAGTTAATATAATTGTATTTTAAGAAGAATAATGTGCTGTCATTTTTATGTTCTACTTTTATAAGATATGGCGATTACTTAGCTGATAAGAGTAAACAAAAAACAAAACTCAGAAATATTGCGTTGAACTCATTCTATGCGTCCATTGTTATTTCATGCGTATTGCATATGCGCTATGCAGGTTTCTGCAATATTTAGCATGAAGAACACATTCTCATAGGTTGCAGAAAAAGATCAAACTTCCTTGGACTGTTGGAAAAATTTAAAACGATAATAGATTTTTCATTTAGTTAAATCACACGTAGAAAAAAGGTTTTTAAGTGTGTAATTTAACTAAATAAAAATCGTGTTTATATTTTAAAAATTCTTTGTTAAAAAAACAACGTATAAACACAACCCTTGATGACATAATCAGACGCTCCAATTTTTTTTATTTAAAAGATTTACCAACTAAATGCATTACAAGCAGACTCTCTAAGCTTGTTTAACGTGCCTGCAAATTTAACGAGAAAAATTTTATTCAAACAAAATTTGCAAGTTTAACAGAACACGAAGGTTAAAAAGAGTTGATCAAATTTTTTAACAGACTATTTTACAATCGAGGCTCATTAAGAAACACAAAGTGTTATTCTAATAAGATTTATATAAAGCAAGAATTATTGAAACAGATTCTCTTTACCTAAGGTTTTATGTTCTTTGGTGAGGCTTAAATGGCGAAGCAATTGTTGGGGCAATTTGAGAAATGTTTTTCTTAAAGAATTTTTGTTCTTTCAATACCTATAATCGTTTTGGCATTTCATTTTACTAAAGAAAACTAACCAAATAATTAAGCTTAAAAACTGTAGACCCGCTTTAATAAGCTTAAATGGCGGAAAAAGTGTTTTATCGATGGAAAAAGCATTTTTCAAAAAGGCAAAATTTGTTCGCAAAACAATCTTGAAAAATCGTTTACTTTCGAAGCTCGCTGTTCGCTGGTGATGCTCGTCATCGCCTTGTTCTTGAAAGAACTTGAAATGCGTCTTGTAGATGACCTGGAGTTGCGCTGGAACTTGTTCATGCTTAAGACGCTGCTTCTTCTTCTGTCTTTTACTTCGATGACTTCTTTTTCAAAAGTACACGTGCATCTGCGAAAATAGTAATGCATGATTTAAAGTGAAAAGAGCTTTTCTGTGGCAAACTAGATAAATCTGCGCAATAAATTTATGGCCAAATGTCTTCCATTTTAATGTCACAGTATTTATCTTGCTTTTAATTGGAACCAAAAATCTTCTGCTTATATTTGATGTCGTTAAATACTCAAGCTTGAACGTTAGTAAGCTTGCATTTATAGTTAAAGCTTTCGTAACCTAGTAACTTTTTAAATGTTTTACGTAATTACGCAAAAAATTTTTAAAGATATTAAAAGTAATTGAACGGACTATTGACGTTGAGTAAAAAGATTTTTATTCAAAAATTTGCGGAGGCAACGCACCTCTCCTTGTAAACCAATCCTTTTCTTGCTCTTTTGTTTTCACTTTGTTCTCTTCGAAAGTGGCTGAAGAGCTTTAGTCGGCAAGCAGTTTCGATGAACGAACGGAAAAAAGTGGACAAACAAGCGCAACAACTCCGGCGTTTCTGGATCTCCGAAATGCAAAACTTGCACTTTCGGGTCTTTGCCATGACAACGGGACTCGGGCAGGAGGAAAGTATGCTTAGAGAATTCGGTTCGTTTTCTTCCGTCGCAACTGCTGACTTGCGCTTTTGAAATTGGCTTCCAGTGTACACACGATTTAAATATTTTTCGGACCCGAGCTGTGCACTTCCCCGGCGACGGGGGACGGAATTTTCACGGTTTGACGATGGAGAAGATTTTTTGGGATTGTAAACCAAGAGATTTGAGACCATGTGTGCTTGCTGTCGGAGAATTTTAATGGTCAACGTGTACATGACAAACATGAAAACCAAAGGCATGAAAAATGCAGCGATGGAGCCGTAAATCTGGAACTCAGCAACGTTGATTGTGCACATCTTTTCGTAGAATAAATTCGATCGATTCGTTTTTCCTATGATTGGAATAGGTAGCGCTATTCCTGTAAAACAAATTTTTAAACTTTAAAAACAATTTAAAAACGATAGGTTCAGAAACCCACGCCTGGCTATATCTAATAAAGAAATGCAAAAGTAAAGCAAATCTTTTCAATTTTTTTGTTTTGGCATAAAGTCAAAATAGCTGATCTAAGTAAGTTTAAGGATTTGGTTTTATGAAAACTTAAAGAAGCTATTAAAGTATTTGTAGGATAAACATCTTACCAAATGCGACAGTCCATACGAAAGCGATTCTTCTGGCGACTCTTTTTAGAGCTTTCGGGTTGTTTTGCGAAAAAATACCCAGCTTTGTGCTGGTCGCAGGCATCTGTGAACCCCGGTGCCGAAACGGTTTCGCCAGCGCCATATAGCGGTCGAATGACAACATGCACAGATGTAGTATTGAAGACGTACTGAAGAAAACATCGAGCATAACCCAAACTCCACAGAAATCATCGTTAAAAGGCCATTTATAATCTGCAAAATATAAAGTTCGATATCCAATAAAACATTGTTGCTTATGTTGTTCTCAAATTTGGTATTGTTTCTTTTTTAAAGCGCTTTTCGGTATAATTTTATTTCATAGCTCTAAAATGCTTGGCTAAAAAATTCTCTTTGTTGTATATTTCAATATAGTTGCAAGTTATAGTAATTTAATCTTCAAAACAAAAAAGTGTACTTGCTTCTGGTTAAACACGAGATAAGAAATAAAATAATAACGCCAATTCCCTGATAAAAGAAGCGATATTCAATTCAAGAACAGCTTTAATCAATTTGTTAACAACAATCTATAAAGGTTTTTGCAACATCCAAGCAATAAGAATTGCCTTTATTTAAGGTTTATACAATAAGCTATAATTTGTGCTTTTATAAAAGTACACGTACCAACAATCTATAGAAACAATGCCACTTCATTTCCAAGATTGAGAAATTGAGTCACCTTTCACCAAGATTTTTATTGAACCGGCTTATTAAATCTTCTTACCAACTGCACTATAGGCTCCCAAATCTGATTTGCCAATTAACTAAACCAAAGATGCTTGTTCATGCAATAGCGTCTTGGCTCAGATAATTATGTCTGCTTTCCAGTTGCTTTTAAGGGATGCTTTCTCGAAAAAATCGATGGAAACATTCTTATCAGACAATCAACCAAACAGCTTGGCACAAATGAAATTAAAATAAATCTTGTTTCAGTTCTAGAATAACTTACTATGGTCTTGCAGCGCTATGTTAAAAAAGATGTTAAAGTTGTGAATTTACTTTGCGAATGTAAAAAAAATGTATTGTAACATTTGGCCGCTTCTATTAAATGATGCTTTTTCGCATTAAGGCCGTTTATACTACGAGCATGGAGTAGAGTATTCTTTGTTTCTTTTGTTGATTTTTTGCTTCGCTTAGCGCTTAAGCTTGGAAAGAACTAAAAAAAATCAGTAAAACAAAAAAAGAATACTCAATTTTACGCTCATAATGGAAACGAGCCTTTACCGTATTGATTCTTTTTATTAAGTACACTTCTAACAAGTGGTTCTAAACCAGACTACATTAATAAAATAAAACTTTAAGAAATTAAAAGGACTAAAAACAAACCAAATCCTAAAGCGCTATATCTGAGTATTTCGAAAGTCACATTGACTTTCTAATTCAGTGATTGTTGATAGTTTTAAAACCGGAGAGAATAATTTAGTTTGAAATCGAACCCTCGTTCATTATTCCAGTGATCCTAACACGAAAAGTTAAACGTTCTAATTTTCATTTCGTATTTGTTAACAATGATTTGTCATGGCTGTGCGTGATGCACATTGCCGCTCCTAAGAGTGAAGAGATGCATTAATATTGTTTTTACATAAATAATAATTGTTTTTTACAGCAATACATGTTGGCATTAATGACTTTAAAATTTAATGGCAAAGTTTTTTATGTCTTTGTATATCTGCATCTGCAAATGCATATTCCACGATTAGCAGTTAAATGATTAATTAAGACTCTCCACGTTTTTACAAAGATTTATTACACAAAAATAAGCACGAAAATGGCTTTTCATGTTTAAATTCAAATATTTTCTCCGGTTTTCTTTGAAGCAAGAGAAAAACTTTTAGCAAATAACAAATGCCTAGACACCGCAAATTTCTTACTATAAAATCAACGAGCTTGAAGTCCAATTTTATCGGCATTGAACTCAAACAAGAATCAGACTTACTCCACTTGTCATCAGCAAAGCGCTTTGAACAAAGCACTTGCTCCCACTCATAAATAGCAATAAGTGGATTATGTTTTGGTTATATCTACAACAGGTAGCACCAATAGAAAAGGTAAACTTAATCTACTTTTTTATGTGGGTTTTTTTATTAGTTGCTATTTCTAGACAGTTTATGTGTAGTCTGTATTGTGATGTTTTTTCTTTTTTTTCGATTTGAAGAAAAAGTGTTAAACATCCCAAACAGGCCCAAAAAAGTTTCCGAAAAATCAACATCTTTCACTTTTAGTTCTTAGCATTATTGTGAGATATTAACATTGTTTTTGCTTCAGGACTTTTTTTATAAAACTATATCAGATTTTCCGGGTTCTGCAATCCTCCAGGTTACTTTTCACGATTGTAAAAACGTGCGGGCCACTGTTGGTTTGAACTGTCCGAGTAGAAGGCCGAAAAGTGTTTTAGATAATGAAAGTTAAGAAAAGACTAAAAAAGGTTTTCTTAAATAAGAGCTTAACTAAGAGCATTTTTTACTTGCGCAATCTCCTAAATCAGTGTTTCTTAACCTAGGGTGCTGAAATCAATTTCAAGGGGTGCTAGGGAAAGTCACACATGTGGCGGTTAAAGGTAAAAGAAATACGTATGTTAGCCAATGATAGAGGATGTTGAACTGCTTAGGCTTGACCAAAAGGGGTGCTGAGGTAGAAAAAGGTTAAGAAACACTGGTCTAAATCGTTTGCTCGAGCTGCTATAAAATCTGGCGCTGCTTCAGTTCTAATCGACAAGATTTGAAATGTTTAAAATTGTTCAGGGGCCGCAAAAAACTACGTCGTTGGCCTCAGCTTGGATGACGTTGGACTATATTATTTAAATTTTAAACTAAATTTTTGATTAGAAAAGTTAGGAACAAAAATTACATCAAAAAATCTTTAAACTTATTTGAACACCAGTCAACATAAACATTGGTTAAACAATAAACATTGGGGTCATGATCCAACTGGTGTTCTTACTCAATGACATTGTGTTATTGCGTAGTTAAAATTAGTTTAGTCTTAAATGAAATTAAAAGTTAGTTGTAAAAAAATCTGTTTACAATAATTAGCTTTGTGAATTCTCCTAAACAATCGCAAAATAACCGATGTTATGGACGGAACCATAACTCTTTCAGTTTTTTTTAGTCTTTAAAAAGACTGTTTTTCCAAAAATTCTTTCGGCCAACTGTCACCAGAAGTAGACATGAATTAGAAATTAGACATGACGTCAAAAATTAGACATTGTCTAATCAAATAACCAAAGAAATCAATTCCTTTTTTAAAAAAAGCGATCCCGATTCAAAATTCATTTTTATTAAAGAAACATTCGACAACGGTAAATGTTTCAACTATAAAGACAAGCAAAAAAACAATTAATCGTTATAATATAATCAATAAAATTAAATGCAATTCTAGAAAAAGCTATAATGGACAAATTGAAAGGAATCTGGCTACAAGACTCAAGGATCACTACTCCATTTGAAAGGAATCTGGCTACAAGACTCAAGGATCACTATCCCATTTCAACTAAGCAAGAAACAGAGATCACTAAACATACTTTAGATAATCCTAACTAATACATTGATTTTATTGACATGCATGTTTTAGCAACTGCAAATCATTGGCACAAATTATTAATTAAAGAAAGTTTACTTATACAAAAATTTGAAGCCGATCTTCTATTCCTTTGTACATATCTAACAATTAATTATATAAAATTAATTTAGTAGATGATTAAATAGTCTTTATTACGTAATAATAAGTATTTTTTAGTAATTTCGCCTTTTACCTTAAAAGTTTAAGAAATGTATTCTACCATTTTTTTGGACTATAATTTAAGTAAGGTACTCAAAACGTTAAAATTGATAAACTGATAACCGTAGTATTGGCTCTTTGTTATATTTCTAAAATGTTTACACTGTTTTGGATGTTTCTTTTTTTTTATAAATAAAACTAAATTGCTTCAACCTTTGTGGTTTAACCTGGTAATATTAATAAACCATCAGTACTATTTGCAATTTTGCTCTGGCCAAAAACACATAAATTATTATTCTTTTTATCGCAGAACCTCGAGGCTAATTTATAACCAAACAGCTTCATTTAAATTAAATTTGCTTAAACCTTAGGCTTTGCCTACACTAGGCGTAGTTTCTCAGCATAAAATTGTTTATTGTTTAATCCAGAGCTTGCGTAAAAATATTTATTATATTTCTACGCCAGATCTGGCGTAAAAATGTAATAGATAAACGCTTTTACGCTGAGAAGTTATGCTTAGTGTAGACAAGGCCTAAAACGAAGCTGTTTGTTTGTCTTTTTTCTAACGGATTTATTCTGTTTACTTTTGAAAATACTTTTTTCACTCTCTTATATTCCACATTCTTTTTTATTAAATTAACACTAGCAACTAATCGAAAATTGCTTACTATATAACTTTTGATGCCGCAAATAATAGGGTATATCCACTATTAGTGTCTGATTGCCATAACGTCTATTTACTATACCAGCGGTTCCCAAACTGGGCGCCGCGAGACCTTGCCAGGGGCGCCGCGAAAACTTGTGAAAGTTGTTGCATTTACTGCTTTTCTCACAAAAACTGCAATGTGAAAGTTGGTAACAGCTTTTTACAATTTTACATTGTCTGGTAAGCAGCAGCTGTGTGGAACCGCTTGTTAGTTGTTAGTTACAATAACTTATCTAGAAAACCAAGCGAGTTTTTTTCTCGTAAGTCAGCGTGGTCCAACTACAGGCCCGCGGGCCGCATGCGGCCCGCGAAACAATTTTGTGCGGCCCGCGGAACAATTTTGCACAATTCAAGTCTTGTCGATCATAAGTAGCGGCAATCTTCTATAACAGCGTGGTCCAACTACGGGCTCGCGGGCCGCATGCCGCATATCAATTTTGCACAAGTCTTGTCGATCAGAAGCAGCAGCCGTAATTTTTTTTTGGAGAACGCTATGATTTTGCGCCAAAATAGGAATTTTGGAGACCGATTCCAAGTGAAGACCTTTTTTTTTTTTTTTTAGAGAACACCCTGATTTTGGAACGAAAATAGGAATTTTTAGCCGACTGAGGCCCGCAAATTCGAATAATTTTGAAAAGTGGCCCACAAGAGTGCAGAAGTTGGACCACCCTGTCGTAAGTTATCAAAAATGAATAAGCATTCGGTCGTATTTTCAAATTTTTTGCATACACCAACCAAAGCACAGCTTGCGTCTTTTAAAGTTGCGTACAGATTACGAAATGTTAAAAACTGCATACCATTGCGGAAGAACTTGTGCTTCCTGCAGCTCTTGACTTAGTTTCAACAATGATTGGAGAGTCAGCTGCTTAAAAACTAAAAGCTGTTCCACTCTCAAACAATACCATTAGTAGGAGGAGCGATAAAATTTCGGATGATATTAATGATCAACTAGTAACAAAAATGCGTGGAAATGAGTTCAGCTTACAGTTAGATGAGGCAACAACCAGTACCAACAATAAAGATGCTTATTTGATTTGTTACGTACGCTTTATCAATAACGAGGACAATATAGTTGAAGATTTGCTTTTTTGTAAACTCATTTTAGAAAACTGTAAAGCGCATGAATTGTTTGCAATACTGAACAATTTTTTTCAGGAAAATAATCTCCAGTGGAAATATTGCGTTGGTTTATGCACGAATGGTGCCCGAGCTATGTCTGGCCACACGGGCTGCGAACGTTAGTGAGGGCGTTGCCGTTAACGCAAAATGGACCCACTGCCTAATACAACGTGAGGCGCTGGCTTTGCAACAGCTCAGTGGTGACTTTAATGGAATGCTTGAAGCTGTTGTCAAAATTGTGAACATCATTAAAGCAAGGCCGCTTAAAGCTCGGCTTTTCCAACGACTTTGCGATGAATTAGGAGCAGAGCACAAAAATTTATTGTTTTATTGTAATGCAAGGTGGCTTTTCAAAGGCAAAGTTCTGGGTGTGTACGAATTGAGAAACAAAATCTCCATAATTTAAAAGAAGAAAACCATGCATTGCTACTACCTTTGAGAATGAAGTTTTCCTGACTCAATTGGTGTATCTCTGCGAATTTTTTTTAAAATTAAACCAATTAAACATCTTCCTCAAAGGAAAAGAAACTCACCTTCTGCAAGTCCATGACAAAATTACAGCCTTTAAAAGAAAACTACAGTTGTGACAAACTGATCTGCTGATAAATAACGAGCAATGTGATAACTTTCCACTTTTAAAAACTCGCAATCTGGCAATCTCTCCCTGCAGAAGACCGATGAGTGTGATATGAAGACTGTGATGTGTTCGCATTTGGATGCTCTAATCTCGCATTTTGAGAAATATTTTTCTGAAGACATGGAGAAGCACAATTGGATAAAAAATCCCTTTGTTGATAATCCAAATGCCTCTCAGGGGTTTACATCTCTGGAAGCTGAACAATTTATCGATCTTTTTTCTGACCTCACTTTGAAAAGCTTATACAACCTTAATTTACTCATTTCATTTTGAGTTAAGGCTCGAGGTGAGTTTCCACTTGTAGGCTGTTAAGCTCTCCGTGTTCTTGTGCTTTTTGCAACGTCATATTTGTGTAAAGCCGGTTTTTCTGCGGTAGCAGTAATCAAGTCGAAGTATCGCAATAAGATCGACATTGAACGCGACATGTGTGTTGCAATATCAAACATTGCACCGCGGTTTAATAAAATATGCATAGAGCAACAAGCTCATTGCTCACATTAAATGTTTTTTAGTATTTTGCAAATAATGCTGACATTTTTGTGCATTTTGAATAATGAACATGATTTAAATATAATTTCTTGGCAAAACTTTAAAATTTGTAAATTTTGGCTTCATTAAGGCGCAGCGAGTATTGATAAGTTTTCGAAGGGCGCCGTGAACAAAAAAAGTTTGGGAACCGCTGTACTATACGGTTAAATAATAGTTTTTAAAGTTACATTAAGTATCGTTTCGTAATTTCTGATGATTTTTTGTTGTTGTAGACATGAAAGTATATTCGAATAGGTAATTCTGAAGCTCGGCATCAAAAAAGTAAGAAGTTATCTTTGAATCAATCAAAGCATGCTTAAATCCTTTGCTTCTGTTTGAACAAGAGACTGATGCAACATAATTAGAACTTATGTTCTGATACTTACTACTAACTTTTAGTTATACCCTGGTCACCAATCATCAAAAATGTTTGACCCACGGCAAGATTTGTATTAACGGGTTTCTTTGCCAGCCCCTCCCCCAGAGTTCACTGGTGTCTTGCACTCACATTCTTGATTAAGCAATGCACTCTTGAGTCGTAAGCTGCAGAAATGTATTTACATCTTTTTAAAATGTAATTTTTCGTGCGTTTTTTTTAATCTTTAATGTTAGTGAGCAGGTTTGATGACCATGCACGATTTCCTTGCGTATGCATTAACGTGTATTGTTTAGCCTAGTTGCTGTTTTCCTATTTGCGATCTTTGTCGATATTGTTTTTAGTTTTTCAATTTGATTGTTTTTTTGGATGCAAACAAAAACTAACTACTGCTACTACGTAACGTCAAAAATTCTACTCGACCTTTCATCTATACTTAACCACTTCTTGCTAACGGAATATGAGACAAAACATCGAGTTAAAATATGGTGCAATTGTTCTGAAAACTAGCGATAACATTGCGGCAGGGGATCTCACTCCTTTGATTGAAACAGAAAATTATGATTAAAAATTTCTACGTAAATGCATGCACATTTCGTATAAAAAATTAAATTTTCTTGTTTTCGCAAAAAATTGCAAAAAACTATAGAAGCAATCTATTACTTTCATAGATTAAACATTAGTAAATTTGTGTAAAAACTTTTTAGATGCTTCTGTGCTGCTTTATATTAAAAGCATGATTTTCGTTATATCGCAAGTGCGGGTAAAACCCATTTCTATTAATTTAAGTATGATCCAACCTAGTTTTAATGTTATAGCCTAATTTGTTGAGACGCTTAAAACACTTAAAACTCATCGCTTCTTAAAACGACAACAACTAATTGCGAAAACGACTCAACTTACTGTTAACGATCATCGCCAGACTCGGAGGCATCACTGTAAGAGCCACTAAAAGATCGGCGACGGCCAGAGAGCTCAAGAAGCAGTTTGTCGCGCTTTGAAGATTTTTTTCCAGTGCAACGGCGATAATCACAAGCACGTTGCCCATGGCGACCAGCACAATTATTGGAACGACCAACAGGACTGTGAAGTTCAAGGAAACCATCGCTTCTTCTACACAAAATCAGTTTCGATCTTGGCTTTTATGCACGGAACGTGACGTAACTATGACGTAGGCGACTTGCGATTCTCGAAAAACAAGTTTTTAATATTTATTCAAATTCATTGCATAGTAACGCAAAAGTATCGAGGCTGCATTATGCTTAATTAAAGTTTTAATGGCGTGCGCCGATCTTGACGCATTGTACAGTGAAAAAGCTCGCAACCAATCGATTGTGAATGCTTTTCACTCTTCAGCCGTTTCTAACCCAATGCTTCGTTGACGTCATCTTATAGTATGAGTGATCATTGAAAAACATCGGTTACATTGTTCACGAGGAATACGAATGGAGAATTTCGGGTGCTCGGCATCGTTAAAATTGTCAATAAAAAACATGTTACATAAGACGGGAAACGCTCTTATGTTCATTTGTCTTGTTGGAGATAACAAACAATTTATTGAATGAAAAGCAATCAATTTGCCTAAATATAACCTAATGCATAATATAAGTCATTTTGTATTCCATGAATTTTAACCTTGGATTTTTAGTCCTTTTTTTGTCGGCAAGGAAGAATGTAGATAAATAGTAAAAATTTATAAAGATAAGCAAAACAGAACTCATACCAATTCGTAAACGAAAGACTAATACTTATAAATTGTTTTATATTCTAAACATTTTTTTGACTAAGAAATGTTTTACTTTTTATGATTATTTTTAATAATTTGTTTATCTTAATTTTTATTTTACTTTCATTTTTATTTATTTTTCTGACTTACACGAAAACGTCGAAGGCGTTATACTTACGTAGTCGTGAAGCGATTGCCCCCACCTACCTTCGAAGGTGTAAGCATATTGCTCTCCGGTTAAATACTTTTATTTGGTATTTTACTTTTTTATTTAGAGAAATAACTGAAGTTTAGAATTACTCGCTAAAACCGCCAAGAAGAGGAAAGTACCGTAAAGTGTCATTCCTAAACAACAACAAAATGACGCGAGTAGCGAATTGAACCGAGACCCTATCGGTCATGTTCGCCATCAATATGGCGCTCTTAACTAGCTGAATTAGCCATTGCCTCAAAAATGTTGGAGGCTTTTGGTCTAGTCTTTTATTAACGAATACCGAACAGGATGTGAAAAAAAGGATTCAATTTGAAGGATCAAAAGTCGATCATTATTTATTAATTGTTGGTTGTTCGAAAGTAGTTTAATTAATGAAGAAAATAAATGACAGAAAGATATCTTTCATGGCACACCTTTTGCGCAGGTTTTTCTGTGTTGCTGGATTAAGTACAAAAGTTTTTTTCCTGTCACAGATGGAGCTGTTTACAGCCAGTGTTATAAAAACTGCTTCTTAAAATTATTACCCCGAAGTTTTACTTTATTAGTATTATTTTTGTTTAAAAACATCTTGATACGAAAATGTTTACATAACTATAATAAGCAGCTACACCGACAAAAAAACGATGTTTTATTTCATTCATTAAAATGTTGTACTACAGTATATTCAATTTTAATAATTTTTAAAAACTTTGGGGCTTTCCAAGAGTAAATTAATTATTTTTTTTATTGAGTCAACTTGTTTAGCATAAACAGACTTTTTCAATATTGCTCGGTTTTAAAAAACTACTATTCTGTCATTTTATGGAAACTTACACTGTTGAAAAACGGGCAGCAAAATCAAAATTTTTCAAAAATCCGGAAGCATTAAATACGCCGACTGCAATCATTAAAGAAGTTCTGCAGTTTTTATAACAGTGTACTAAATTTTTTACAATTTTAAAGTGTGAAACATGGAGCCTAATTAGTATGAAACTATGTATATAACCCTTTATAGAAACAAAATTTGCTTTTGAAAGATGTTTTTGAAAGCTGGACATTTTTCAAAGATGAAGAAAATGGCGGGCTGTGGTTGTTTGAAATGTCCAATCATCAGAGGCGCCACAAGTAGCAAAATCTTTGCAAATGTTTTGAAAGCTTGGGAAAATGTACACAGAAAAAAAATTTTTTTTTTTTAAAGTTACGCAAAAACTATAAATGGCCTCTAATTCAAATAAATAAAGGTTTTATCTTCAAAAGTTAAGTAAAGATAAAGCCGAAAATGTGGTTTCGTATATTTGAAAAAGTTCTCTTACAAAAATAATTCAGCAACAAAGCATCTATTAGTCTTATTTGATAAGCCCAAGCAAGTGAACTGGGAGGTTGGGCGAGACCGGGGCCGAATCATTTCATCTCTATATTCATACTCCTACCCGCGGGAAAGCGTGAGAAACGTTAATACAGTATATAGGGTAACTGTCAAGCAATTACCCCGACCTGCTTCCAGAGATACGAAGATGAGTTCGTTGTGGCACCATCGCTGATTACGTCAGTGACGACTATATATATAAATAGTCTTCAGTTCTAGTTGATTGTTGCAAAATATATTTTGACTTCATTTTTCAATGAAAAATAAAAAAGCATCACTTGAGCCAACGATCCAAAACTGTTTAATTAGGTCAGCAATAAATAGAAAAGTTCAAATGGACGTAGTTAAAAAACGTTTCAAACTGTTCTGCGGGCCGCTATTTGGATAACGCTACCACTGTATGGATTTTTTTATGCAGAAGTTTTAAACCTTATATTTAATAAAATTTCTCAAAATGTAAGCTAAAAATACCACAATTTTGAAAAAAGTTGTTAATGAGTAAAATGATCTGAAAAATATCGTCAATAGTATTTAAAAAAATATCTTTTAAAAAAACATTATTTATCATTTAAAATTAATCAAGTGTTTTGAAATAGAATTCGGTAATTTGCGTTTAGACTTCAGCTAATTTAAAGCTGTTTACTTAGCGGCTTAAAGGGCATCAAATTTTTATGAAGAAAACGATTTTAAATCAAAATGAAATTATCAAAAACATACGAAATAATAGTTCATGCTTTCTTTTTTATATTTAATTTTGCAGATAGAGAGCTTTATCATGATGCAATTCTTTTTAAAATAAATTTTGCCGAAATTGCAAATAAATTGCATTTTCATTTGGCTTCAAAGTTTCTCATTGTCTATAGCTCGGAATTGCTGTGTTTCTGGCAATCAATTGCAGTTACAGTTCGCACAAAATTTTACCGACTTTTTGTCAAATTCCCGGATCCATTTAAAATACCAAAAAAAGTTTCAAGATTACAAAATTCAAGCTTTGAAAAGCAAAAACAAAAAACAGTATATATCGATCAAGTTAACATTAGAATTTATAATTGTATTTTTTTCTACCTGCCTTTGCTTCGAGAGTCCCATTCCAAGTTTTTAAATTCATAATAACAGTAGTATCACGATCCATGATTATTCAATCAAATATACTTGAATATGCAGGTCACAACAAATGAATCATCAAACTTTCAAAATAAACGGTTAAAAAGACTTTAAATGTTATTGTTTACTCTTTAGTTTGCCATAAAATTCTTGATTCAATAATAAATTTAGCCTAACAACTTTAGTAGTTTCAGGAGTTTAGGTATCGACATGAACTTTAATATTATTTAAGAGATTAATTTTTCTGTCAATGCAGCGCTACCCGAGTGACTACGCTTTATATACAGACGCGAGAAAAAATGAACCAGGATCTACGAAATTGAAAGGTCAAGTGTTTATCCCTTTTTTCTTTTTAATATTTTTACATTGACAACTAGTCTGGACCAATCAGATGAACAAATGGAGCAACAGATTAAATCATAGTAGAAAAGGGCACAAACTTTTTTTGCAGTTAAAGACGAGTAATTTCTTCGCTAGTTTTAGTTAATTTGCTACATAAAGATAATATTTTGTATAATTAATAGGCCATTATGAGCAGCAAATTATTTATTAAATAGGCCTACAAAAGGTGAATCGCAGATTTGAATTCTTTTGAAACACATGATTTCTTTTGAATATGGAAAAAACAGAAACTTAAGTTGTATTTAAGCTTTAAAATTTGCATTACAAGCATATAATGGTGTTTACTAAATGGGAGAATATTTTTGAAAAAGGAACAATTTACCATTCTATTAAAAAACGCGCAAAACCAAAAAGATTATGGCATGGTGTTTTGCGTTTAAGTCAATCACGCATCAATTCTGTGTGGATTGTATTTTTTTAAACCATCTATCTTTTTTAGTTTTTTTTTACTTCATATGGTCACTGTTCAATGAAGTAAATCAGAAGCCTCACTTTTAAAAGAGGCACGACGATAAATGCTTAGTTTTTAATGTTTGTCAAGACAGATAGAAATACAAAATTTATTTTGCACAAAACCATATAAAACAATAACAAAGAAATCTAATGCAAGAAAAAAAAGGCAAGGAAGTATCAAACAACCCTAAGGTTTACTAGTCAAGATGCTTGCCGATTAAATTACAATTACCAATAACAATTGTGTTAGTGCGACTAATAGAAAGAAAAAATCAAAAACAAAAAACAAAAAAGAGGAAATCTTTAGCGAAACAAAAGTTTATAAAACAACAACGAAAAAAGTTCAATCTCACTTGAACATGCATATTAAGATAGAATTAGGCCAGAGCATTTTTTATTTTTATTTATGTAAAAGTATATAACTGGCCTTACATTGCAGGTATTGCAAAGGCTATTTATATTTAATATGATTTAGAAAACAAAGTAATCTATTCATTACATAACATATGCTAAAATATTTGTAAATAATATAAATTTGAAAACTTAATATTGATCAACAAAACTTTTTTTAATTGTTTTTTAAATGCATTCCAATTTAAATTTTTCAACTCCGGTTTTAGTTTGACCAAATCTTTGCACCTTTGTACGAAATTGAGTTTTGGGGACTTGTTTTTAACATTCTCGGTAAAAAAAGCCATAGTGTCAGATACTTGTCTTGAATGGTAAGAGTGAATTTCCGTAATTTTTTTAAAAAAATTATTAATCTCTTCAAGGTTATATTCCTTTTAGGTTTCAAACCAGCCAGCTCATGAATTGCATCCTAAATTTTTGCTGGATTATTTTTATTACTTAAAAAGTATTTATTACAGTTGCGCGCACAAAATTTGTCGCTGCGAGCATTTGATTTGTCGTAAAAATTTTTTTGAGAATAAATAGATATATTTTGATTAAATTTACTTTGTTACAGTATTATATAAGTTTGTCTCTCATAAATCTTACTGAGATTATATACTACAGTTTTCATCTCTTCTAAAGATTCATTTTAGTTAAATAAGGTTGTCTAGTATTGGCATGCTTACAAATTCCATTTTTTTACGTATCTTTGGCTTAAGTTTTTATAGGGATAAGTTTTGACAAAAATTGAATTCAAATCATACAAACACTTTACATACATATCTGCCTTCGCTAAAATTTATAACTAAATACTTATTAAGTAAGAAATCACTTGCCTAAGTACAGTGGTGGATATTGGGTGAGCCGAATGAGGCAGTTGCCTCGGGCTCCCCCTTTTTTTGGCCCCCCTCGAAAATAGCACATACAGTTTCAATTTGCTGCAGATGATTTTTAGAGGTTATCTTGAAGTCGGGACGAAAAGTGGGAAATATAGAAATCGATTCTGGGTGAAGACCTTTTTTTTTAGAGAACACCTTGATTTTGGGAGCAAAATAGGGAAATCTGAGATCAAATTGAAGTGAAGACCTTTTTTCTTTTTTTTTAGAGATCACCATGATTCTTGGAGAAAAAGTGGCTTTTTTCTTTTTTAGAGAACATCAATTTTTGAAAATCCTTGCCTCGGGCCTCTGGATTTCAATATCCACCACTGCCTAAGTACAACAACAATAACATGTTGTATCTAAAAGTCGTAAAATTACAAAATCTACAATTTGCTAATTTGTTTTCCGTTACACCTTGTCAATTAAAGTGTTTATATGGTTTGAATTCAATTTTTGTCAAAATTTATCTCTATAAAAACTTAAGTCAAAGATACGTAAAAAAGTGGAATTGGTAAGCGTGCCAAAACTAGAAAATCTTATTTACATGTAACTGAAATGAATCTTTAGAAGAGATGAAAACTATAGTAATCGCAATACATGTAAAATTTATGAGAGAAAAACTTAATTACAAAGTAAATTTAATCAAAATATATTTTTTTATTCTCAAAAATTTTTTTACGACAAATAAATGGTCGCAGCGACAAATTTTATGCGCACAACGACAAATTAAATGCTCACGGCGACAAATCAAATGCTCGCAACGACAAATTTTGGGCACGCCACTGTGTGGTACATTTGTTTAGCGCCTTGAATTGTTCTATTCAATGCCTTGCGGTAAGCTTTACATTTGTCAAAAAATTGCTGATTAAAATTTTTATGCAAGTCTTTAAACATATTGTTTTTCTTCTTAATTGATTTAAATAGAGTTTTGTTTAGCCATAGTTTAACCTTTAATTTCTTTTCTTTTCTAGTACATTTTCTTAGGGGTGCATTAGTATTAACAATGTCAGAAAATATATTAAGAAAATTTTCAAAGCTTTCGTCTGCACTAAAATCTTCAAACTGGTTTTGTACAGTTTTAAATTAAGATCATCAAGAAACAAATCAAGCAGAAAACATTTCATATCTCGTTTAAAAAATTTTGGTGATATTTTAGGAGTTTTGTCTTTTATTTTCGGTATTAAGGCAAAAGTGGGCAAATGATCCGCTAGCTCCAGCCTAAAGGGATACTTTCCAATCAAAATTGTTTGAAAGACGTTGACAAAGATTAAAAAGTGACTTAATTTTTGTATTTACAGCTGCCGTGAGCTTTAAAACCAGCTAACTGATTTTATTCAACAGAATAACTATGCGTCTGATAGTTTATTCTTCAATCAGACAATATCTCTTGCAGTCATTCAGCAAATTTCAATGCTCACGATAGTAGGCCTAATTAATACAAAAATAAGCTATTTTTTATTCATTGTTTCGGTAGAACTTCGATAATCTGGAAATTCAGTTAAGTCCTTAAAAGACATTTTTGAAGAGATTTTTTTTACTTAACAGTAAGCTCTTCTGAGCTAACTCTTGTCATAGTATCAAAATACAGTGGTGGAGATTCAAATTCAGGGGCCCGAGGCAAGGATTTCCAAAAATTGATGTTCTCTAAAAAAAAAAAGGTCTTCACCTCGAATCGATCTTGTATTTTCTATTTTTCGTCCCGACTTTATAATAACCTCTAAAAAACATCTTCTGCAAATTGAAACTGTATGTGCTATTTTCGAGGGGTTCCTAAAATTGAGGGGTCCCGAGGAAACTGCCTCATTCGGCTCACCCAATATCCACCATTGTCAATATATACAGTATAGTCTTTCAAAAAAAGTAGGATATTTTTTAACAAGCAATATCTTCACAATAACATAACCAAAATCACTGAATTTTTGCATAGAGCCGCCTTTACATATTATGAAAAAAGCTTCGAATTATTTAAGAAGTTGGATGTTTAACAAACGAATAATAATAAGTTAAAAAAAACAAGTTATAAATAAAATATCAGAGCAAACAATCATTCATTTGAGTCTATCAATAAGGGCTCCATTTTCCTCTATGACAAAAAAAAGTCGTTTCTTTCAAACAGAAATGCTTTTACCGATTATTTTTTTACCCATGACATACAGTCAAGGATGACTTTAATAGGGTGCAAACGGTGCGGCCCCACCGGAATCCTCTAAAATACATCAAAAAGTGGCTCCCCGACACAAGATATTGCTCTATTTCTTCATAGTAGCATAAGGACGTCGATGGGATGTCTAAAATAAAATAACTTTTTTTTATTTTTAGAGATAACTCTATTTTGAGACACTAAAATAAAATGGCCCCTCCTTAGACAATGACTATTTTTTAGAGGCTACCGTGATTTGAACACTTAACAGTAGCCTCCTAAAACGAAGACCTTTTTTTAGAGATAACTTTGCTTTCACACACTAAAAATAGCCCCTGCTATGACGATAACCTTTTTTAGAGATTGCTTTGCTTTAGAGCACTAAATAATGGCTCCTCTTTGTACTTCTCTTCCACAGGGGCTCCCTTTTGGTAAGGCCATCACTGCATAAAGTCTTTTAACGCCAGTTCGGTCAGTTTTTCTCTTAACCCCTTCAGAGCTGAATTTTTATTAGACTGTATAAAATAGTAAATTTATTATTTCTTTGAAGAATGTGTTGTTAAAATGTAGTTGCACAAAAAAAAATTTGTCGGGGCGCATCTATAAATTAGTATAGGGGCTTTAAATATTTGGGACTAATTAGTCCCAATCGGTTCAAAGCGTACTTTTTTTCAAAATATCAGCTTTAATTTTTCTTGTCATATTCAATGAATTTGAGTAACTTTAAGGTATCTGGAGTTTTAGAAAAATAGATATATTTATTACATCATGAAAACTTTCTGTTTTTTTTTTAACATTTGAATTTAAGCAATGATTATTCAAAGAGCATTTGCGTCTATTGACGATTTTCTGCCATAGTGGTCTTTCATGGTTTCAAAAATCAGCATGATAATTACTTTTTACCCTGCTTTACTAAACAGCATAACAATTGAAGTAATGCACATACATATTTTACACCAAAATATTCCTCTCAAAACCGAAATGCCATTTCCTGAAACAATTTTTTTACTTGTTTGACAAAGAAATAAATTACAACAATTATAGAATGTGCAAATACGAGAGTCTATTTTTTGCTTGGTACACAATTTGCATTTAACACGGTCTTGATAAAAAACTCGTGTAACTTGATGAATATCGGAACCGTCCGAGGGAAATCTTGAAACCACAGTTGAAGAACTTCTTGCTCGTTTTCTGCTTGAAAATTTCGCGATCAAATTCATAACAACGTCGTGCTTGAAGTTCTTTAACGTCTTCATGCGCGCACTGTGAGGAAATTTATCTTGCATATATTTCAAGGTATTACATCTGACACAACTTTTACACCAAGACCAGGATCTTTATTCCAATAATCGCGAATATTAGGAAGGGTATGATATCCCATAAACTAAGTTGTTGGCGGTGTGGGCGAGTGGTTAAAGCGCCGGGCTCGTGATCAACACGGTCTCGGTTCAAAACTCACTCGCGCCATTCTGTTGTGTCCTAGGGAAAGACACTTTACGGCACTTTCCCCTACTTGGCCATTCTGGCAAGCAGTTCTAAATTACAGTCATATCTTTATTAAATTACAGCGGACAGCAATATCTTGGTATCTCCGGAAGCAGGTCGGGGTGATTGCCTACCCTATGTATTAGCGCCTCCGTCGTTTTCCTGCGAGTCAGGAGGATAAATATAGAGATAAAATAAATAAAATAAAATAAATGTTTTTAGCTCATTAATTTCTATTTTAAAAACTGTTCCTTTCTGCTGCATATACAACTCACTCCGTGCACGGACCAAATTCATTAGCGTTTCCAGCTTTATGGTGTCTGAAAAGATTTCTATTGGTTTTGGCTCATGGCCATCTTCATAACTTAAATTGACTGTACCAGATAAAGAGCAATTCGGAATATCAAAAGAAATACAAATCTTTTTCCAATAAAATAGATGAGATAAAGGCTCCATAACATTTGGTTCAATACTTTGTGCATGGGCATCATCGATTGTTACTGCTATAGTATCATCAGTATCTGACATTGCTTCCTCGAAAAATATTACATCTTTTTCATGTATAAGGTTATTATTGGATGAATCTAACTCATCAGCAGTAATTAATTTCACTACTTCATTTACACCAATTATAAATTTTCTTGATCTAGTCTGTTTCTGGGCCATCTAAATTCGACAAAAAACAAGTAAAAAGTACGCATAAAGCCGGTTGGGACTAAATAGTCCCAAGTTTGAAAAGCAAATAAATTAATCATAAACACTGGCAAAAAAGTCAAATTTGCTTTGTATCATTCCACTAGACTTTTTTCTCGTAAATTTTATTCAGATTTTCTTAAATTAAACATTATTTTATTTTTGAAATTAATTTTAAAACTATATATAGTTGAACTAAACTTTATGTATTTAGTTGGTTTGATAATCACAAAGAAAAGGATTTGCACGTGTTACAATTGACTAGCATGGTTGCCAAAATATTGCTAAAGAATAATAAAAAAGTTTTTCATAAAATTTTATAGTATTATAAAAGAAATTTCTAAAATAGTGGTATGGGACTAAATAGTCCTTTCGGTCCGAAAGGGTTAATCGTTTGTTAACTTTCATGTTTAGAGAGTCCCTTTTAAGATAATCCATAGGGTTACAGTTTGAAATTTGCGGAGGCATTTATCTCTCTTGATGAATTGAGGTGTAGCTTTTTAAAGGTAGGTCTAGGTTATGATGATGTAACGCAGAAAGTTATGACGCAATAGCTTTTTGCAAAATGAATCTGCAAGAGAGATTATTTGAACGAACTTTGCTCTGATATTTTACATTTGGACTTATTTTGCTTAGGTTACTATTTGTTAAACGACCAATTTCCTAAATATTTTGAGGACCTTTCTATCCTATGTAGCCAGGGGCATCGGAGTTTTTTTTGTCTGGGGGCAAAATTAAAAAAAGGGCACTTTTTTTGTTGAAAAAGCACTGCCAACAAAAGCAAGTTTTGGTAGTCATGCTGCAATTTGAAATTTTGGTTGACATGATAGAATTTCAATTTGCACAGGACAGACCGGTATCACGGAAAAGTTTTATTTTGCTAATCTGTTATTTTAGTTCGATCAATTTTTCGGTCAATGTCAACTCTTTTTAATAAAACTAGAGTTCAAAACCTGAATTTTAAGGTGTGCTGCATTTTGCAAAAGCTTTTAAGTTGACTCTTTCATGACCACTCACTGCGATAACCGCAGTAATACCCAACAAGTTTTTTTCAATTAGGCTAGACATTAGAAAAATACAACTCCATTAACTGGTTACTAAACCAAAAGCTATCCATCATAGGCTACACACAACTAAACTTTTGTCAAAAGCATCCAAGCTAGTTTCGAAAACAGCATTCAACAATTGTGACGTCCATGCACAGCAGCCAAAAGCAGATAGATACAGATCGTATGCATTTTGCTTAGGAATATCACAAAATATTCTTCACATGCTAATCATTGAATAGTCCTTAGTTACCCACAACAGAACGCTGGCTAAAACATTTACGCTATTAAGAATACCAAAGGTTAAAATAGATAGAACAATAAAAAACTTAAAGAGCCATTCATTAACAATTGGGTAAAACAAAAAACATAATTAAATGAGCATGTCGGCAGCATGGTCGAATGATTAAAGCGCCGTGCTTATGATCAACATGGTCTCGGTTCAAAACCCACTCGCGCTATTCCGTTGTGTGCCTGGAAAAGACACTTTACGGCACTTTCCCCTGCTTGGTGGTCTTGGCAAGCAGATCTAAATTACAGTCATATCTCTATTAAATTACAAGCGGACAGCAATGTCTTGGCATCTTCGGAAGCAGGTCGGGGTAATTGCTTACCCTATGTATTAGCGCCTCCGTCGCTTTCTTGCGAGTCAGGAGGATAAAAATAGAGATAAAAAAAAATAATGAATGACCCTTTAGATTGAGGTTTGATGTCAATTAATAAACGCTGCAGAATTAATGTAACTGTAACCCAAAATAATTTATTAGTGTTTCGCTTGGTGGCAAAATCATCTGCAATGGCTTGTAAATTGATATTGTCCAACAAATTCTTATGAATATTTGAGAATATTCGATCAATGGGATTGTTATCTCTCATATTGCTTCTAAGTCATGTTTTAATTCTTCTCATGACACTGAAACACCTTTCTGCAAAAGCCGAAGCAAGAGCTATGCCGCAGTGAATTTAAAGCAATTTATGTATTTCCAAAAAGCATTTCTTGCTTGTCGGCTTTTTGCTTAAAACTTCGCAAACTGTTGATATCTTTGTTACTTTTTTCAGAGGCGTGGTACTTTCTCTGTTAAATAACTTAATATGAGCATTTAGGTCTGCGAGTTCTTCTGTAAACACATCAAAACAAACAAGACTCTTAAAATGTTATGTTATAATCACAATCATGGCACATATGTACCACAGTTCTTCAAAAAGGCTAAGAATGTCACGCGTTTAGTCTTGGTGTTTTTATTTTTTTGACTTTAATGTCGGCCATAAGTGCGTATTGGGTAGCCAAATCAGACAGCTTGTGTTGCTTGTTAAAATTAGATTAACGCCGCAATTTCTTTGCTTCTAAATCAAAAATTTTTTTATTACATGTATTACTAGAAACTTTTGCTCTTTGTGAGCACTTAGAAATTTTCTGATGCTTTATTCTTTTTTTTAGAACGCTTGGTATAATTGTTGTTAGGAATACCTAAACTACCGGGATGATAGTTTAGGTATCCCTGATTGTTGTATATGGCTATTTGCCATCAGTTAATGAATCAAAAATTGATTTTCGGCTAAGGCATAATTCAGTTTACTGATTCAAGTAGAATAAGATGTTTACCAGAAATATAGGTCGTTCACGATATCAATAACTCTAATTGCATGTGTTAAAACTTTTATTTTGCTTTTATTACGGTGCTATGAGTCACGATTGTCTTTGTAATTTTACAAACATCGTTGGATTTAATGGTGATCAAGATTATATAGGTTAATTGTAGAGCATAACTAAAAAAAGTTTATTTGTAATACTAATTTTACAGAGCACAATCTGCCCCCTCTGCCCCCGCGTTTTAAGAATATTATAGGGTTTTCCATTAAGAAGTCAACCTTTTGCAATAAGAAGTTAATCTTTTGCAATCAAAGTTAATCTTTTGCAATCAAAAGTTAATGTTTTGCAATCAAAAGTTAAAAACCAACTTTTTTATATATATATAGACTCTATACGATCAAATATATTGGTAACATAGGACCTCTGTATTAGGTCGCCATAATATATATTAGGTCTCCATAATTAGGTCTCCATGATATATATAGTCTCCATAATTAGGTTTCTGTAATTTAGTCTCTATAAAGTATATACGCGTATATATTAGAACAAATGATTGGACAATGCCGGGAGGAGCTACTACTTGTCTGAACACAACGATATTCAAAATCAACGTGTTTTGTGTATTATATGCGATACAAATATTCGACAAGGCCCTGTTATAGATAGGTATATAGACCTATCGGAGATCCTATATGAAGACCCAATATTATGGGGACTATATTATGTAGCCTATACCATATTATGGAGACCTAATATCTATTACTGAGACTACATTATGGAGACCTAATTTTGACTACATTATGGAGACTACATATGGAGACTATATTATGGAAACTATATTTAGAAACCTAATTATGGAGACTATATATATCATAGAGACCTGATTATGGAGACCTAATATATATTATGGCGACCTAATATAGAGGTCCTATATTATCGATATATTTGATCGTATAGAGTCTATATATATATATTTAAAAAGTTGGTTTTTAACTTTTGATTGCAAAACATTAACTTTTGATTGCAAAAGATTAACTTTGATTGCAAAAGATTAACTTCTTATTGCAAAAGGTTGACTTCTTAATGGAAAACCCTTTAAAAGGCAAGGGGGGCAATTGCCCCTGTATGTAGCCTATAGGCCGCTCTGTGCAAAATTTCATAGAATTTAATTTTTTTCTTGTGAAGATAATGCCTGTCAAAAAGTCTCAATTTTTGGATCTTTTGTTGAAAGCCCCCGGCAAAAAAACACCCCCGCCACCGTGCAGTCTACTTAAAACGTGGCGGGGGTGTTTTTCTCAAATCTCACATTTTTGCATTAGTGGCGGGGGCTTTCTACAAAAGATCCCAATCTTTTTAGAACACCAATATAAAGGGTGGTCCAAAATAATCAGTGGCGTACCGAGGATTTTTAAAAGTGGGGGCCATACAATCACAATCAAATATACTTAGTGGAAAATTACTTTCAAGTGGTTGCAAAAGAAAAAAAGGTGTTCACTTTGAATCCGTCCCGGTCTTGCTCTATTTCTTCATAGTAGCACCAGGGTGGTGGCATATCCCTAAAATAAAGAGCTTTTTTTTTAGAGAGATCACTTTGTTTTGATACACTAAAAAGTGGCCATCCCTAAAACGATAGCTCTCCACTAACTTTTTTTTAAAGACTGCACTGATTTGGAACACTAAATAGTGGCCCCCTACTTATCTTGCACTCGGCCCCCTTTTTGTAAGGCCATCACTGAATAAATGATAGGCAAGCCGATAATAATATGATGATGATTGTGATTCAAAATTTTGTGTTATCACCAACTTACTTTGGTAGGCATTTCAATAATTTAAGCCTACAATCTGACTTTTGTTCACTATTCGCGGAACTTAGTTGATCACCTTTTAAATTTTAGGAAATCCCCAAAGCCTGCGAGACTGGTAGGGTAACGACAAACAGAAAGCGAGACCAAACAATTTCTCTAATTGGACATTACTTAATGAAGCGAAATAGCTCGAATGAAGACGATTTAACTTGCATAAAATTGAAGTTGTTTAAAAATTAAAAAAAAAAACAACCCTTAAAACTCTAATTCTTCACTGAAGTTTGGTTTGTAAGGTTATTTATATACTAAATTTTCATAATGTTGTTATTCGGCCCTGTGGCCTAATGGATAAGGCGTCAGCCTCCGGAGCTGAAGATTGTGGGTTCGAGTCCCATCAGGGTCGTCAATGATTGATCGTTTTGTTTCAGTTATATTTTATATAAAATTATTTCAATCAAGGAAGTTTTTTTTAACATTAAGTTGTCGGCCTAATATTTATAGAGAATCATCTGCTAATAGTTACGTGATTTGTGTACCGAATTTATAACTGTACAACAACTAAAACAGTTCAATATTATTGTAACATCGCGTAAAAGTTTATTCAATCATTCATTTTGTATGTATGTATGTTTTTATATTTCTCAGCTGCAACAACACAAATTAAAGCACGAAAGCACATTAAAAGCTGACAAAAAGGAAGCAGTAAAGAACGATATACGTTATAGGACATACAAACAATATATTGTACAGATATAACAAACGTCATTATAATCAGCATGCTCACTGTACCTTAATTTTAAGTTTAATTTTAAGAATAAATAAACACATTGATATTATATGGCTTTGTCATAGAGTTTTGTGTTGACCATAGGACGTAAAATACATGTAAAGATGCAAGCAAACTATGTTAAATCTACGCCTTCTTTTATTAAAATCATTATTTATTACCTGTGTTCAAGCCAGTCTGCTCCGAAGTTAGATTTAATCATAGTAAAAGGGTATTATAATGGCATCAGCCATAGCATTGCCAAGCTATTCAGCGATTTACAGGCTTAATTTTCGTTACACCATTTATTAAACTACAGACACCGGTACTCGAATAAAGTGGTTTCAGTAGGCTGCATGTGTTCAACAACGCTCTTCACAGCGCTAGGGTTATATCAAAACAAAAGCCTGAAAGCTTAAGTCGCCTCCAAATTTACATAATTTATTGTTATTTATTAATGTCAGAAAGTGAAAGAAAATAATCTGCTCCCTTAATGATAAATGTAAATTAATTTAGCCGTTAAAACGGGCCAGTGACAGTAATTATTTTACCCATGATTTTCCTCCATTTTAGTAAATTTTTATATTTAAGTTATTCGGCCATTTTAATTTATGTTTAGAACAAAACAAAATTTATTGCTGTACCCGAAAAAGGAAAATAAACGCAATTGACGCAGCTGCAATTATCATATCATACATGAGGGCCCGCTATCGTTTTTTTTGGGAAAATATTGGCGCACAAAAACTTTGAAAGGGCAGGAATCACTTTAGAAAAGTTTAAACATAAAGATGAAATTAATATCAATTCGAATAGCCTTGTTTAAAAATATTATAAGTTTTTCTGAATATCAGTAAGTAATAAATACACAAAAGTTTTTTTGAATATCAGTAAATAAAAAACAATCTAAAAAATTTATTGCAAATCTTTTTACAAAACAGATAAACGTTTGAAGAAAAAAAATTCCTATACGTAACAAAAGTTTGTATTTGTTGTTCACTAAAACAAATGCTTCTTGGTGTTCATACTTTTTGAAATACTTTTTATTCTTTGAAAAATTTGTGTAAAATGAAATGGCCTCAATTGTAAGCGTTTATTGTACTGCTCCCAAGACGAACCAAAAAATTTATCGCACCGTCACGCCTGAGCAGTCGTTTAGTATGTATAGACTGTAGCCCGGTCATAGCCGTACCTGGCGGCAGGCAGAGGAGGCAATTCCCCCCAAGTTTCCAAAATTTGGGCAAAATTCCAATTTTTCGGGCAGTGACAAAAAATATTTGGGCAATACGAAAATGTTTTTGGACAGCGATATGAAAAATTTGGGCAAAGCCAAGGATTTTAGGGCAGCGACAATGACCAATTGCAAAAAAATTGTTACCAAATTTGGGTGAAGGCCTTTTTTTTTTAGAGAACACCTTGATTTTAGGATGAAATTTGGTATTCGTCCGAGAATCTCAGACAATTTTTTTGTCCTATCCGTCAAGTACTAGAAAATTATGATTTGGGCATTTGTCACAAAATTTCGGCAAAATTTCATTGCCCCTAAATTTTTTTGGCTGGTACACCAATGAGCCCGGTTTTCGTTCATTTAGGCTTAACGTAAACAGGGTTGACTTTTTTGCTTACGACGACAGTGCATTTACTGTGAAGACCACCCGCATCACGGTAATAAAGCGAGATTTGTTTTTTGTTTTTCTTTAATCTGATTCGTGTGCATTGCAATTTTAGCACGAGTGGTAACTTGGTAAGCTGCTATTGCGTTGCATGCTGTTCTCCTTTATCGCTTGTGCCGCGAACGCCGCCGTTAGTTACTTAGCTCTCCACCCTTCGTTTCTCGAATTAAGGACCATCGCCTTCTCTATTTTTTTTCTATAGTGAATTATTGAATTTGCAAAGTAATCGAGTTCTGGATAGAAAAATAAATTAAAAAGTTTTTTGTTGGTACAAAATTTTAAAATAGCTTTTAACAACAAATGCTTCATTTAAAGCTCTTTTGTTAATTAAGTAGCCTTAAAAAAGGCTGTTTTGAAAACTCGAACGTTTTCGTCTAGCTCTCTTCAGGAGGTTTCGCTAGAATGAATTGCAGAACTGAATGTAGTATTTCAAAAGTTATAAAGCTGATTCTGATTGGCTAAAAATTAAGGTTAATAATAGTTATCATAATAATTGAAAAGTATTAATAAATAAAATCACGTTTCGTCAGCGTAAGAAATTTTTTGGCAAAAAAAAAGGAACAAAATTATGCAAGCTTTGTGTTAAAATTTGGAACTAAAAAAGAAAATTTTTACAATTATGCTAACAATTTATGTTTGTAAACAAACTCTTTCTGTCTACACAAATTAGGTTTTCGAAGAGTGATGAAAATTGATTCTAAGACTGATAAGTGGAAATCGGATCGTGCTTTAGAGAGAATAAAAAATTGATTGTCCTTATAGTGAGATGCACATTTTTGGTTATGTAACAAATGGTTTCCAATCGCTGAGTCACAGTGCGGTATTGAATTAGCTAGTTTACCTGGACGTTCTGGTAAAGAACGTAAACAACTCTTATCAGTCTTAGAATCAATTTTCATTACTCTTCGAAAACCTAATTTGTGTAGACAGAAAGAGTTTGTTTACAAACATAAATTGTTAGCATAATTGTAAAAATTTTCTTTTTTAGTTCCAAATTTTAACACAAAGCTTGCATAATTTTGTTCCTTTTTTTGCCAAAAAATTTCTTACGCTGACGAAACGTGATTTTATTTATTAATACTTTTCAATTATTATGATAACTATTATTAACCTTAATTTTTAGCCAATCAGAATCAGCTTTATAACTTTTGAAATACTACATTCAGTTCTGCATTCATTCTAGCGAAACCTCCTGAAGAGAGCTAGACGAAAACGTTCGAGTTTTCAAAACAGCCTTTTTTAAGGCTACTTAATTAACAAAAGAGCTTTAAATGAAGCATTTGTTGTTAAAAGCTATTTAAAAATAAATTAGAAGTCTGTGATCATTTAATAACTTCTACATCAACAGTTTTTCACCAAGAGCTGGAGCATAATTTTCCAATAAAACGCGCCCCCTTTCTGCTCACTGACGTAAAGTATAACCTATTCATATTGTGTTTTAGAGATGGCCATTTACTGACATGTTTTCTAAGAAAAGGGCAGGGGAAACAATTGCTCTCCCAAATTTCCAGAATTTGGGCAAGACCAAAATTTTTTTGGCAGCAATAACAAAAATTTTGGCAAAATTAGGAACTTTAGGCAATGACAAGGATAAAAAAATTTTTGTGCCTATTGTAGAAAAAAGTTTACAATTCTAGCTGAAGGCTCCCTTTTTTTAGAGAACATCAGTTTTTGGGACGAAAATTGAGAAATATGAGAGTAATTTTTCCTTTAAGAAATTTTTTTTCTTTTAAAGAGAAATTTGAGAGAAGCTCATGTTTTTTTTTGAGACCGAGACCGAGACCGAAAAATTTTACCAAAATATAATCCGTTTTTAAATACCCCCAAAACAATAAATTTCTATTTTTTGAATAGTAATCTAAGATTAAATTTTATATATAAACAAGCACCTCTATCATGTTGAAAAGAGCTTTACTCAAGTGTGATTGCATCATAAAGCAAACTGCTTTAAAAACCCTCTCAACTGGAGCAGAAGAAAGCCGAAACATATAAAATACGCTGGTTAGCAATGTTGAAAAAAGCAATCAAAAAAGTTTTTTAACGAATATTCATTAAACTCAAAAATGCTGAAGGCACGCTCATCACGAAAATGGTTGAAACTTGGGTGAACGGTAAATTCCACCCCGGTATATTCCATCATAAGTAAATTCTAACACGGTATATTCTACCACGGGGGGTTATTAGGTTTAGGGAGGCCTCGGCTTGACGTCTTTATTAAATAAATGTGTCCTTTAACTTTATTTTTTCAAATTTTACCTTAGTCCAGCGTTTCTCAAACCTTTTTTCTGCGACCCAAAATTGCTAAAAACAACAATCTACAAATATGGCTGCGACCCAAATAAATTTGAGTGAGCACATTGAAACAACACAAAATTGTTATGTAAACCAACAATGATCGTCTAATTTTTATCTGTAGGCTATATGTGTGGGCAGAAATTTGTTCGTGAGCAAACTTATTTTAATTTCTTGATTTTCTGCTCAAAAACGTAGTGATCTCTAAAAATTAAAAAAAACAAAAAAAGGTCATCACTTGAATTCAGTTTCCGATTTTCTACTTTTCGTTTAAAATCAAGGTGTTCTCAAAAAAAAAAAAAATTATCATGTGATTTCGGTCTCAGTAAAAAGCGGCAAGCGGCAAGCGTTAAGCGGTAAAATAATAAAGTTGTAACTTTGCCATCAATTTTTAAACCAAAAGCTGTGCTGGTTTGAAGCAACTGTCAACAGCACAAAGACAATCAATCATACAAAGACTTAAAACTCGTACCCATGGGCGTCCGCTTGGTAGAGCAAAGAAATTGGTGTCCCTCGCCTGAGTCATTAGTTTTCCGTTTTGTTTTTGCCCCTGGAAGGCGTGACTTTTAAATAGAAGCTCAAAAATTTTTATATTGGTTGAGATTGATATTTATGATCGCACGTTTATCTTGAGTGATAAACTTATATGCAAGGCTCATTCTTATAAATCTAGAGCTGTCACTCAGAAATTTTGTAGGGTTTCTCGAGCGTTTCAGTGGCCAGTTCAGAAAGAAATGTTAATGACGCTTCACACAGATATCCATAAGAAAGTTTTGAGGTGTTGTTATTTGTACAAATACCCCAGAAAACTTGATATCAAAAACAAATTATTAACAAATTTTTGTTGGCGTCTTTGGCGCTTGCAAAATCATTACCATGTATTATTGCTGTGTAGTTGAAAGATACAGTTGAGATCTCAATGACTTTCGCGTTACATGGATTTAGTTTCTGAAATTTTTTAATTGTGTGAGATATGCTCTCACTCAAATTTCTTGTTACGCCATAGGCGTACCAGTAACAAACACTTTGTTGCCAAGTACGGATATATCTCGGTTTCGAAAGCAGAAATTGACAAAACTCTTTTAAATACAACAGCAATTTGACAGAGAAAGAGTCTATAACTTTAAGATAAGTCTTTAAAAGACCGCATGAAGTTGAAAAAGTAAATTAACGATTTATTTTCTAGTCTTTGCAAATTGTTTAATTTAAGAACAAAACTAATAGCAGTTATACCGAAACACTTTATTTCAAGATTGCGCTTTACACAGGTCATTGCTAAAGCAGTACCAATAAAACTGATTTCTTTCTAAATAATTACAAATTGATACAGAAAAAAATTTCTTTTCCGTCAATTCTGGGTTGTTTTGGACGTCTCTGCCGTATTGTCATGGCTTGTTGCCTTCATCCCAGTCACTGAAGAGCAAGGTCACATACACTCGGTTCTTTGAACATTTTTACTGCCAAAATATATTAAAAATAATAAAAATCAGTACATTAAATGTGTTACTGTTATATCTTTGCAGTTCATATACAACAGATAGATTTTAAAAATTCTGCATTTCAACTCTGCCTTTAACAACAAAATTTTTAAAGCCGTGTTTTTATCATTGGAAGTCGTTGACGAAGTTCATGTTTTTTTTTGACAAGAAAAAGCGTTAGGATTAAAAAGAATGAATGATTTTAACCAGTAATTACGTGGGATTTCATACAAACTTTATATCATTTAGCCTACCGGTATAAATAATATAAATTTAACAAGGCACATTCTCTTTTTCAATTTTACATCAAACATGGAATAAGCTTTGCAGCTTGGATTCTTAGAAAAAATCATATTAGAGGAAACAATTTTAAGAGAATATTGATATTGCATAGTGTATAATAAAGTTTTTATAAATCAACCCATAAATCAGTGGTTTTCAAATTCTTTTTACCGAAAATTTACTTATTGTTTTGCTAAAGTGGTATTGCTTACGTAGGAGTCGAACTGACAACCTCACAATTTGACACAATCGATCTTAGCTCTTGGCGTGCAGACTGATATGCATCGTCTATTTAAGCCTAAAGTGAGTCATGTTGTGTCCATATTATGAGAAACAATGAGAACTTTAAACACGGTTAACAGGGTGCTTGATTTGGTTCAGATTTAACAAATTGGCAAAGATTCAAACGTACGCTTGGTTTGCTTGTTTCTATCAAATTCGCATCTTATCAAGTTGTTCTTTTCTACAAGCTCAATCAGAAAAAGAAAAAAGCGTATATTTTGTTACATCAAAGACAAATTGATTTACTGTTTTATTACTCGCTGGGATACGCGCTGCAAGTTAAAAGCAGGTTTTGAAGTCATAGTGGTGGTTGAATGTAGTTATAAATTTATTCTTGCTGTTTCAAAATTGTTAGTTATTATTTGTTCTGATCTAAATTTGGGGCGTTGGAAACAATTCTCGTAAGTTGGTAATTTTAAATTCTTCATTGTGTTTTTTTATTTTTTATGTCTTTGTCTTAGAATTACAAAATAGCGTTCAATATATCTCAAACCAAACTTCGATTGAGCGTTCTCGTCAATTGGACAACGTAGCCTAGTTATTAGCAAGAAAATAGATTAGACCAAATCAGTGCTTAAACAATTTTTTCCATTACCTTCGATAGCTTTTGGAATGAAATGCGCACAAGCTCTGTGCTTTTTTGCTTGACTTCCTTTCACAGGATTACCCTGCTTGTCCAACCCAATATTCCAGGGTCTTCCGCTTTCCAGTTGCTTGTATAAGGTCGAAGTGTAAACAACATAATAGTTTTCGAACAAGGATTCCTTGAATTTGCATTCCGATGTGTAAGTATCCTACAAATAAAAATCAAATGAGTGTTAAAATTAGAATATTTTTCAGGCGGTTTAGCGAATGCAATTCACAATTTTTTTGGGGTTATGTAATTATTTAGCTGTCAGCATTTTTTAGCAGAACAGTAGCCACTGATTATCATTAAAATAGTTAATCAATCAATCAATCAATTTTTATTTAGTGCAATAAATAAGTGACAATTGAAAAGAAATATCTCAAATAATGATGCACAAGGAGACAGTGGAAATGACCATACGGTCTTCTATGTCCAAAGCCACCTTAATTTTTGAAAATAACACTACAATATGTACCGAAATAGTAGAAACAAAATAATGCCAAAATAAAATAATATGCAACGAAAATATTAAGAATAGCGATATAAAAAAACAAAACAAAAAATACAATGAGAATATTAACAATAACAATATCAAGAAGACAAAAAAAAAGAAATCACACTATTACTTTAATTTATAAGATAGCTAAACAAATAAAGCCAAAATAATAATAACATACAATGAAAACATTAACATTAGCAACATAAACAAAAAACAATAATACAGTATTCAACAAAGACATATTGTAAAACAAAAACACAATATTAGACAAAGACATATGTGAAAGTGGACTTTAAGCAGAGGTCAGTCAGTTATTAGCAAGAAACAAGCAGCAGAGTGGTGTAAATAAAATTGATCAGGCAAAATTATATTGAATAACAATATGAGAACAATTCTTTTACAGGTATATAAAATAGTACATCAAGTAGGTTTACTGAAGCTACTTAGATTATGTAATAGACTATACAATAAATCAAATCATTATAGTTCAAGTTGATATATAGTTTGATAATAAATAAAACTTTAACTGTTGTTTGAATTTTGGAAAAGAGTACAATTTGATATCACTTGGTAAATCTAGCCAAATGGTTGATCCAATGTATTCCAATAATTTCTTACCGGCTTCAGTTTTTTTTCTTTGTAAAAAATAATTGTTTTTTAAAAGTCTGGTATTATACTTATGAATTCGGTTTATTGGTTTTAAATTATGCATGTAGTTAAAGTCAGGAATATTTTTTAGTTTGAATACACAGTAAATTTCGCAATTTGAAACTTACAAAAATCTTCAATTTTGAGAATATTTAATGATAAAATAGAGGTGATGAAGGAGTTTGTCTTTTAGCAAACATCATTATTCTTATTGCTCGCTTGTGCAATATTTTCAAAGGAACAAGAGTGCTGGTAGATGCAAGTAACACAATACCTAAATATTTTACTTGTTTTACTTGCTCAAGTTTGTGATTTCCAATAGTTATAATACACTTGTCAAAATTTTCTTTTTTTGGAAATAAGCATAAATTGAGATTTTTTGTAATTAATTGTTAATTTGTTCAATTTCATCCAATTAATTTTTTCGTATTCTATATTCTATTTATATATATTAATCATTTTATAGAAGAATAATATTGCTTTAACGATAATCTTCTTAAAAACAAATATCAGAATGACATTTACAACCATCCAACAGCTATACTTAGAAAGTCGAAATTTGAACAAAAATGCTGTTAGAAAGCGCTTTGCGTAAAAGTCGGACACAACGCACTGCTGAAATATCCTCCTTCCTCATAACTGTGCTTCAATTCCTAATCGTAAACAATTTGATTCGTCTTACGCTGGCGTAGAGTCGACCATCTCGATTCATCGCGATGTATAACATCGACTCCATGTGCTGGATCGATACAATTCGGAGTCCAACCGGAATCAGATAGAATATCGTGCTCTCTCCGTCAGCCAGGACACCTCGTACAGTTCCGCTGTCGCGATCGATCGAAAGAAAAAGTCCCAGTTGTGACACGAGTTGTGTCTTTACCCCCTTCAGCTGGACCTCGGCTGAAACAAACGGCGTGAAATTAAAAAGTGATTCAGTAAAACTAATTATTAATTCAAAATTTATAATATTTTAGGCTTCACTATATTTAGCATGTCAAAATATTTTAAAATTAAAGCCTTTTATTTTTTTTACTTAAGAGACCCACGATAAAAACAGCATATAATGTTGACTTGTTGAGTGAAAAAATTATGTCTACCAACATTTATTGAGAAAAATTTTTCAAATGCATATGTTTCAAAACACAAAAACAATAAAAACAATAAGTCCAAACGAAAAATATTGTTAATCAAAAGTCGAAGCAGCCTACAAACCTATGACCATAAAGTTAGCGATATGTTAATCTGGAAGTCAGCTATTTTTCTCGCATATTTTTAGAGCAAAGTCAACTGAATATAATACAATTTTGTTTTCTTTTTTGTCTATGAAAATTTATTCATATAATTTGATGTTACAAGGCGTGTGCCATAATTCGTCGTCTGCGTGTTCGAGTGGTTAAAAGCGTTGTGATTGTGATCGAAATGGCCGCGGTTCAAAACCTGAGACCTTTGAGCCAAAGATCATTTTGGCTTATCAAAAGTATTTTCGGGCCACGAAAATAAAAAACTGTGGCCAAATTGTACCAGTAAAAACTCTTTTTTAAACCGAAAGTAGAATTGGAGTCATTCCAAAAATTTTGTCTAACAATTTTTGGAGAAGTCGTCAGAATGAAGAGCAAACGAATAAAACAGACTTATAAATTAGAGAGCTCTCGTTGGTCAGAGTAATTGAACAATGAGAAGAGAGAAATCTAAAAGAATTTTAGGACATAGAAAAACCTTTTTGTTAACAAAGAATAAGGTAAAAAATTCAAAAAAAGTAGTTTGTACAGTGGGAACGTGAAAGGTAGAACAAACTCAAGCAAGAGTAGAGAATCTATTGTCGCTGTGACAAAGAGCGCATTTTACGTTTTCCACAAAATGCTGTCCATTGGTAGACAAATAAAAAAAGGCAATGTGGGGGCGAGCGAGACTACTATTAACTTTGAAAGAGCGAGACAGATTTTTGGGACTTTGTAAAAGGGGAAGATTGGTGACAGACGTGGAGATGTGTTTTTTAATTCGCTCATGCGAACGTTGAGAAGTACGATCAACGTACTGACTCCACTACCGACTGAGCAATTACAATGGCACAAAAATTGGTAGATAACATTAGCCAATGGGTGTTACGACAGTTGATCGAAACGACAGTTGATCAAAGCGACACTTGATGGAAATGAAACTTGATCGAAATGACAGTTGATAAAAAAAGATTTACTTTTGTATGTTTCTGCGATTAAACAATCTCTTGTTTACTGTAAATTAGATTCATAAAAAGCAGAGGCCATCAGTAAGAAGACAGTTTGTTTTTATTTTTTATAATTTTTTTCAATGCCAAGGTACGGGTTTTTTAACAAGGTCTCTGGATAACGCATTTTTAGGGGAGTAACAAGTAGATTTCTTGTCATGGTCATGTTTTGTTAGATGCCTATTGCTGCCATTTTTTGCGTTCTTTTTACATTATACTCGGCTATTTAGGGGTGGACATTAAGCCATGGCCCCAACCTTGCAGAAATTAGAGGCAGATTAAAAGAAAAAAATCTATTTTTTTAGAGATTACTATATTTTTGGGACAAAAAATCGACAAACCGGCACAAATTCAAAGTGAAAACCTTTTTTTTTGAGATGTTTTTGGGACAAAAAATTGGGACAGATTCAAAGTTGTAAATTTTTTGTTTCATTATTGGATCAAGTGTCGTTTCGATCAAGTGTCGTTCGATTAAGTGTCGTTCGATCAACTGTCGGGTCACGACCGCAATGATGGGAATGTAGCACGTCTTGTTTTGTTGCTGACAGAGCTGTCGGGTTGTAAAAGCAACACGTCATTTGACTGCAAAATAGAATTGTTTGACTGCTGTGGCAATTTGTTCTTCAAATTTCGTCCAACCGTTCCTATCTCTGGAACGTGAAGGTAAACTGGACATTTTTCCTCTCGGTAGACCGGCTTGGCATTTGGTTGTTTAGTCTTGCGGAAAAATATAGAATTAATTAAGCGCTTTTGGAAGTCATTGATGGTTAAAATTGATCAAATTTTGTCCAAATTCCTTTGCAATTTGTTTTTCAAGCAGATCATGAACATCCTCTGAACAAAAGTATCGATAAGACTAATTTTGCGTCTTTGTGGGCCTCAATCTTCAATTTTTTCCTCATCTGTCTTAATTCTCAATTATTTTCATCCTTTCCAACATGCAGTGTACTTATGTAAAAGAGACCAACTACTCCCTTTTCTTATTCAATGTTTTGGTAGAAAAGTAAGAATTGTAATTTGTGACTTCAGTATACAGAAAACCTACTTTCACTAGACAGTACATACGCAGAAATTCTTTTAGCCTCCAAAGACTCTCGATCAATGAAATCTCTCTTATTTACTTGATAACTCAATTCGTCTTGCTTCTTCTTCATTTCGACGATTTTTTTTGAGGAATGTTAGACAAAATACTATGGGAATGATTCCAATTCTATTTGCTATTTTCAAATTCTGTACAATAAACCGTTTCTTCAAAAAAAATTATTTATTTTATCTTTATTAAGTTATTTAGTAAAATTTTTTTTTTAATACGCCAAAATTTGCCTTTGTTTTGAGTGTATTTTTAACGAAAAAAGTGCCCTTTTTCTAAATTTTACCCCTCCCGCCTCTCCGCCTTGGCTGTGAGAACTACTACATAAAATTAACTTTGCAAAATGATTTAGTTTTTCTCGACTGAGTTGTTAATCAGGCTGGGCTTTTAAATTCAGTTTGTGTTTAAGTTTGAAAAAATTCGGACCAGACATATTTGCTCTTTGTCAACTCGCAACATGCCTGTCCGCCACAATGATTCGCTTGATTAATTCACTTTCTGGCATTTATACGGGGTCGGGTCCAGTCTGGTTGTTTGAGCAAGGATCTCATCTTTAAGCCAGGATAAGTTTAGAACTGATTGAAAGCCGCGTTTCATCAGTATTCTCCGAATAGTCTTGCTGTAATCATCTAACAATACAGTGATTACTTACATGCTTTGCTTTGCTTTGATCAGTTCGATAAAAAATTCCAATCAAATAGTTCCAAAACTCAGAGTAACGTATTTGTTTTTTGTTTATATTTGTGATTTAATCTTTTCCTTGTACTTACCTTACCAAGTATATTCTTTTTTTTACTTTTGTTGTATAATTATCATCGACAGCTAAGTTCAAACCTTACCTTTGTGATGCAAGTGAGGAAATCCAAGCACACTTTCTTCTCTTTTATTATTGAAAAAATTGACTTCTTCCATCACAACGCTTATTTAAAACGATCACCAAGCTTTTTTAAATACCTAAAAAATATTTTGTCTTATATATCAAAAGATTGTCACTTTTTATCTGTGTAGTTGTTTTATTTTTATAAGCAATTAGGTCGTTTCCAACTTTGTAAAAAAAAAAAGATTGCAAATCACGAAGAGGCGACTTAAATGTTTATAACTTTCATTGCAAATGGTCTTTGTTTCCTTAAACTGTCCCTTTTACAAACATGATTGCAATGTCCTGTAAACAGTACGAGCTGCAATAAAGACAAACTATTCGATAGGCTTTGTCGATGGACTACTACAAGCTGTGAATTATTCATTCAGTCCAATTATATGTTCACAATCATATTTGCACGTGTTTTAGAACCGTTTATCTCTAAGCTTCGGAACAAACTGTTTGGCAAAAAAACTTCATTGCGTTTAGTTATCAACCAAACCATAGCCAGAACTTTTATACCTTTTTTCTTTCTACCATTCGTTTTCGATTAAAGGAACACTGTCCAAAAATATATTGTTTTAATTTTTAACGCCAATCATTATTTTGTCATGTTTTCGACAGCTAGAATTGTTTTGTTGAAATCATCTACCGTAAATACTCGACTATAAGTCGAGGTTTTTTTCAGAAAAATTTGACAGATAAAATGAATTCGACTTATAGACGGGTCAATAAAAAAAACTAAAAAAAACAAATTTTCTTCAAAATCTAGTAAATTTTCTACCTCGACTTATACTCGAGGTCGACTTATAGTCGAGTATCTACGGTATTTTTTTTTATCGTGATTGAAATAAAACGTTCGTTTTCTTAATATGCATTCCTTATCCAAATAAATCTTTTAAACGTCAATTTTGGTTACAATAAAAAGCTTTATTTTATTTTTATGTGATAGTTACTACGAAAAAACAACGTTATATCGAGGATTGTCAGTATTGACATCTCACGCATTGAGACTGCAACCGAACTCCAAGCTTTTTAACTTTGATTTCAAAGGGCTATCGACTTTGATTTTCACTAAACTTTACTACTTTTTCCTAAAACTATCTGTTTGTTTGAAAATAAGCTCTAGCAAAATGAAAGTGTGAAACTTTTGTGAAAAATGACTAATGCGTAAACTTTTGTGAAAAATATGTTTATGGAAAACCATAAAAATCTTGTAAAATATGCTTTAAAAATAGTTTATTTTTTGAAAACAATAATATTGCAATCTGTTTTTGCAGCAATTTTTTCAAATAACGAAACACCTTAAAGAAAAGCAAAACAATCAAATCTCAAACTGGCAAAAAAATGCCAACTTCAAATTGCTAGAAATTTCCGAAAAGCTTGCAAAAATCTGCGGCTGGAAATTGACCAGTGAATAAATACGCTCAACAAATACTAAGGCCCGTTTCCACTACGAGCGTGGAAAAAAGCATTCTTTGTTTGTTTTATTGCTTTTTTTTTGCGCTCGGTTCAATTTTAACCGCTCGTTTCAATCGAAGATCAATAAAAGAGACAAAGAATGCTCTTTTCCACGCTCGTAGTGGAAACGGGCCTTTACTCTTTTTTGCATCTTCCATCTTCCTTTATAGCTTTTCTTTAAACAGTCTCCCGCGTCTGTCATGGATTTTCTAAATCTTCTTTTACTAGAAAGAAATATGCAAATGGTATTAATATATAAAATTTGTATTCGATCGGAAAGAAAAAATTAAGAATTTTTTGAGGTATCGATCATCTATTTTAAACTCAACTGGGTTCGATTCTAAACCAGACCAAGTTTGACACATTGCTGACAACAGCTTGCCATTATTTCGGCAATATCCCATAAAATGGCTTCGCTAGCCCGCAATGTTGGAAAACAGGCATTGCAAGCAAAAAATAAAACGTTTCGTAATTTTGCGGTTTTTAAATCATTTTCTTCAATGTCTTTTATGTTTTGCCTATTGTTAGTTAAGAAGTCTATTGCCGCCGAATAACTGAATGAATCAAGAACAAATCACAACATTAAAATATGTTTATTAAAAGAAATTTCAAAGAGTTAAAGATAAAAATTTGTGGTTCAACAAGTTATGTGAAAAAAAATATTCATGCTAAAAAGGATGGCAGATCTATGTTAAAAGATATTTTGTGTTCTAAAATTTTGTCCAACTGCTTTAAATAACTTCAGCAAACCAATTAAAGTTAATACATGTAAATTAACTTTTTAAAAGCAATCACCAAAAAAAATAAGGCACTGTTAAAATGCCAAAAGAAAATGGCAATTCAAAGTTCTGGCATCTTCTTTTTATAAGCTGATTAAACTCTCAGAAAAGTAGCATAAATATTATTAAAAAACATTTTTGGAAGCAATGATTCGTGCATAAAAATTAGATAAACAAAAGCGCTTTAAAAAATTCCTGTAACAAAACATTGCGTTAGTTTTCGAGGATTGAATTCCAATAGCTCTCTCATTAAAAATTCCAAACTGCTTATTTCTGGTGTTATAAAAAATGAATGAAATTTACCTACAGTAGAAAGAACTTTACATTAATAATGTAAACGTTACATGGTTGTTGGTACAGGTTCATGTTTTTTTTTATGCCAGAAACTAGGTTAATTGGAGTTTTGACTGTCGAAATTTCTTGCTCTTCGTCACAAATCTTTTAAAAGGGATTTCTACCCGTGTACTTTATCCCTTTTAATAAAAACTTCGTTGTCCAACTTCTAAATGCAAATTTAGAAACAAAAATGGCAAATCAATAAAAAAAAACCGAAAAACAAAAAAAAGTCGTTTGTTGTTAATCGTAATTATCTTGGAAAAATCGGAAAAGATGACCAAACAAATACCATGTTGATAAGTTATTATCTTTTAATCAATTTGACTTATAGATAATTTTGTTACGTTTAATTAGTTTAAAATAAAAACTTGCTTATACATTAATACGAAACTTTACATCTAGCAACTTGACCGATGGTTTTTTAAAATATTTTTTAATTACGATTTTATGGGTCTGGCTTGAAAACTTTGTTCGAATTAAAATTTGTGAGACTTTTACACTACTGTAATATTTAACATTGCTAATTCATGGCAGGTAAGCTACTTGCTTTTTAATTAAGTATCCAAAACAAAATTAATTCAAACATATATCCTTCTTTTCCCACCTAAAAATAGATTCCAACCAATTCTTACCGATAATTATTATTGGAAATTAACTTGCTACGGATTCTGTGCAAGTACCAAATTTAGTGCTTTGCAATGTAAGAAATTTGTCAATAGGGTATTTTTCTTTAAAAAGCTGAGTAATGATTAAAAAGATATTTCTTTAGTTTTAATTAAAATTTTTTTAAAATCTTTACCTGAATTTTCCGGGGTGATATACCCATGCATTGGTTGAAAGTGTAAGACCCTAAAATCCAACCCAAATGTGTACCACACTTGTAAAATTATTTCTTGGAAACATAGTAAAATCACCAGAATCCGTAAACTATCGAAAAGCTCAAGTTTAAATCCATTGTTTCTTAAAGAACTTACTATAGTTAAGTTATCTATTTCTATTTTTATCTCTTCTTATCATGAGAAAGTTTCTGGGTTGAAATACTCGTATATTTGTATTTTTTTATTTATTTTCTGAAGCAAGAGCACCATCAAGCGACGAGGTTTAGAGCTTGACTAGATTTTTTCGATTGGTGACAAAAACTTTGAAATCGCTTGGTCACACTTTATTATTAATTATCAAGTTAAGCAAGTACAAAAAATTTGCCATAAAACTGCTCATTTCAAATAACGACAATAAAACAGGTACAGAATTTTCTTATTTTATGGAAGAAAGCACGGATGTCCGCAAAGTGCAAAAAAAATGTTTTTTTTTGATCAAGTGTGCTATACAGTGAAGTAAAATAATTTTTTGCTTGTCCGTCAGAATTTATTAAGAAGCTATTTAAAAAATACACAAATTTTAAAATCACCTAGGCAAAGAAAATTATTTTTTTAACTTTAATTGACATTAAAAAAAGGACAATTACGGAAAAAAATATTTTCTTTGATTGAATATGCTATTTTATTGTAAAAGTCCCGCTTTAAATTTAATGAAGTAATCGATTATACATGTGCGCAACGTTTCCGAAAAAATAATGTACAAAATCATTTTTGATTGTTTGATTGTTTTTATTTTTGTATCTTTAGTCTACGTTTGAGGTTAAGTTCAAGTGAAAGAAAGTTTTTTGCCTTCTGGAAAAGTTTTTTGTCTTGTGGAAAACCCCAAAATAAAAAAATAAAAAAAAAAGCACCGATATTATTAAAAAACTTTTTTCAGCAATATCTGCTTAAACCTATTTTCAGGCAAAAACAAAGTTTGATTTTAATTTAAAATAAAGGCTACTCTATACTTGATTAGTTGTGTGCAACGTAATCTTATGGTTGTAACTCCGCATCAGCTAACCAATCAGATAATAGGGTTCAAAAGATAAGCAGCCATGCGTATCACTTGAAAGCATAAAACAACTTGCATCAATAAGCTTTTTTATTTGACATCGAGGTTTAAACAGACCTTAAAGTTGTTGTTTGAACCCCAAGTTTGTGGTTTTAAAAGCGCCCTGAAGTTTCAATTCATCTTCGTTAAAAGATTGTAACACCAAAAATGGTAAGAGTTGTTTTATTTTTGTTCTTGCAATGAAATAGACCTAACCAAAATTTTATAATTCGCGTAAAAGCTTTGAAATGTAGCAATGGCGATACAACTATGCTTTAATTGGCTATAATTTCACAGATTACATTTTAAGATTGAAAAAACATTGCTTTTGCAAAAGAGTGATTTCTTGCATTATCACAAAAAAGCTTTTTATTGTTGAACATACCATGTACGTAGCAATTAAAAGTGAAAAAAGTGTTTGTCGTTGATAATGAGTAATTTCACAAATTTTCTACAGTGTTTCAACAATTGCTAAAAATCAATTTATTAGAATAAGTAGAAAAAGTGCTTTTATAGATTCAATGATTAATGAAACATAATGCTTACTATAAAAAATTTGTTTAAAAAAAAAGGAAGCCATCACATGACTTGAGCTTAAATATTTGCTAAGATTTCTGAAAATAACTATTAATCTCCAACGTCATTGACATCTGATTGCAGTGTTAAAACTTATCGGGTATTCCAATAAAAAATTTGTTACATTTTTCCCAATTTTTTCCTGCTTGCTTTTACTTGATGCAAGGATTATAATTTAATTTGTACCCTTGGTTTGTTGCAAAAAAATAGAAAAAACATCAAATACACAACAAAGAGCAAGAAAATAGTTAGCAAAATCTCAGAGAGTTGATCAAAAAGTAAAACCTACCGCTAGTGCGAAAAGCAAAATTAATTTTGATAAGCAAACGCGTTTGTAAGATTTAAAATGTATTTCGTGGCACAGGGAAAAACGCTTGATTAACACTGCAGAACCGTTTAGCTCCACTGCGGCGACAGATTGCGCGACAAACAGACATTTTATCGCTCAACTATTTCCTTTGTGGCGTATGACTATTGCAGTGGAAGCTCTAATACGCCTGAGGCCTAAATGTAGAGCAGATAAATGAGCCATTGCCACGTTACTCAGAAAAACAAAGTCAAATGTTGACTAAAGCAAAACCAACGCAGCTTTTCGTAAACAAAAAAGTGTGTTTCATCCGAAGCCGAAGTAATTAACACTAAAACGCTAACTTGCAACACAGTCTCAATATAACTTTACTTTAGCAAAATTTAAATTTGTTCTCTTAAATGACAGTTGGGATAAAAAGCGGGTAGTATATTGATACGAATCAACCGTTCTTTTTATTTTTGTTAGTTCTACCTTTCAAAAAAGATTTAAAAAGATAGCATAAAAAGAAAACGTTTTCGTGATAAGAGCTCAAATCACTTCGGCAAGTCGTCAGTTGACGCAAGGACGAAACTTTCTCCCCTCTAACCGAACGCTTAGCTAAAACAGCAGTTTTCTTGTTCGTCAGCGCGAATGTATTTCGATTCACGTCGGTCAAGCTGGAGTTCAAATCGGAAATTCCTGCTGGGAGCTCTACTGCCTTGAACATGGGATTCATCCAGACGGACAAATGCCAAGCGATCCGACGATCGGTCGCGGTGACGACTCCTTCAACACGTTCTTTAGCGAAACTGGAGCCGGCAAGCATGTTCCTAGAGCTGTTTTCGTTGATCTTGAGCCAACTGTTGTTGGTAAGTTAAACACTTTTGCTGTTGTTAAGAAAAAAAGTAGACATTCGATGATAGTTTACTATTAGCTGTGACTGGACAGCCTACTTCAGCTTTTACGATGTGATTTGATGATAAGTTAATGAGGAAATTTGATTGTTTTTTGCCGTGCGATTTGCGCAGTTAAACAGAACAATTGTTTTAGATGAGGTGCGAACAGGAACGTACAGACAGCTGTTCCATCCTGAGCAGCTAATAACCGGCAAAGAGGACGCTGCGAACAATTATGCCAGAGGTCATTACACCGTTGGTAAGTCATTCTCCAGTTCAATGCAATCACATCATTTGGTCATTTTTTACAGGGGCAAACTTTAAAACAATAAAATCAGAAATTTTTATTTTAAAAATTTCTAGCCGCGAGTTTTTAATATTTGCATTTAAACCAAGGTTGGGGAAATCATTAATTTTTTTCGTTTTCAGAACAGAAAATTTATTTTTCAAATATTGTGTTTCGAATATTTTGATTTCTTTCTGGTTATATTTGCCACAACTTTTTGGGAAAAATACTGTATATACTGCAAGTCACTCCATTCTTATCCAAACTTACTAAAACGCTAAATCTACCCTAAAAAGTTAGTTCGCTTGCTACAACCCATTAACACTTACCATTGTACATGCATTTGGACCCAAGAAGAACTCTTCTTCAACATAGAGATCTGTTTATTATTTCTTTTCATTACCGATATTATTTGTAAAGGCAAAGAGATGATTGATCAAGTGTTGGATAGAATTCGAAAGCTAGCCGATCAGTGTACCGGCTTGCAGGGATTTCTACTCTTCCATTCTTTCGGAGGCGGAACAGGATCTGGATTCACATCTCTCCTAATGGAAAGATTATCAGTTGATTACGGAAAAAAATCAAAATTAGAATTTGCAATTTATCCAGCACCGCAGGTTTGTGTTCGCATTTTAGTAATTCTATTGTGATTGGAATCAATTTTTTTCTATATTTATGCAACTCATTTTCCAAATAATTTAAATTAGTGGAACAAGCAAAAATATCATATTTTTTGGCTTATCTGACGATTACAAATTAGATTTTAAAAAATCTTTAGAGTTGGGCAATTATTATTGGATAAGATCATCTGAAATTCAAGGCAACTAATTAAAATCAGCCTTTTTATTGTTATAATGCGAGAACAGAATTATCTTTATAGAAAGAAGAATATTAATTTGTTTGTTTTGATCTCCAATTCTATTTAGGGCGTGTTTTGACAGGTGTCTACTGCAGTTGTTGAACCGTACAATTCTATTCTAACAACACACACCACGCTCGAGCATTCCGATTGCGCGTTCATGGTCGACAACGAGGCGATCTACGACATCTGTCGCCGCAACCTCGACATTGACAGGCCCTCGTACACTAACTTGAACCGACTCATGGGTCAAATCGTGTCGTCGATCACCGCGTCTTTGCGATTCGATGGGGCCTTGAACGTCGATTTGACCGAATTTCAAACCAACCTTGTCCCCTACCCTCGAATTCACTTTCCATTGGTCACTTACGCTCCGGTGATTTCAGCCGAGAAGGCGTATCACGAACAGCTGTCAGTTGCCGAAATAACAAACGCTTGTTTCGAACCGACCAATCAGATGGTGAAATGCGATCCACGTCACGGCAAGTACATGGCTTGCTGCATGCTTTATCGCGGTGACGTCGTTCCGAAAGACGTCAACGCCGCGATCGCGACGATCAAAACAAAGCGCACCATCCAGGTTTGGTTGAATTTACTTTTTTTAAGCTTTGTTTTTGAACTGTCAAATTGAAAAACGTGGCGTAAAGAAGCATTATTTAATCGAAAATGGAGTCCTGTTTTAAAACAATTTCTAAAGTGATTACCGATCAAACAGCGACACTTTTCTAGTTCGTCGACTGGTGTCCAACTGGTTTCAAGGTCGGCATCAACTACCAACCCCCGACCGTTGTTCCTGGCGGTGACCTTGCCAAGGTGCAGCGGGCGGTGTGCATGTTGAGCAACACCACCGCCATCGCCGAAGCCTGGGCTCGTCTCGACCATAAGTTCGATCTTATGTACGCCAAGCGTGCTTTTGTTCACTGGTAAGAGCTCATGCCTTAACAATTTGCTGTTGCTATGACAAGACCATTGGCGAGGGTTGAAAAGCCTTGGGAAAAAATTGCATGGAGCAGTTAGTCCAGCTTATCAAACCTGAATACTATTATTTTCACTGCTTGGTAAACTTTCTTCTTTTTCACAAAATCAAAGCCGACTAGTTATGAGTCGGAATATGTGCAAATGACGTGGCTTGTTTCATTTCCATAAAAGAAGTTTCAAATTTACTCTATAATTTTTGGAAATTTATAATTTCACAATGTAAAATATTGGATCGAATCCGTTCTAGCAGAATCAATTTATAAGCTTTTTAACACAGGTACGTTGGGGAGGGAATGGAGGAAGGTGAGTTTTCTGAGGCTCGAGAAGACCTAGCTGCTTTGGAAAAGGATTATGAAGAAGTCGGACTAGACTCAGTTGATGCTGATGATATAGACGAAGATGAAGAGTATTAAATAGACTTTAAAAATGTTAAAGCGAATGAAATGTATGTGATTTTATAGAGATTTAATAAAATTTGTTCAAATATATTTGTTTTGTTGGTACTGTAACGAGAATTTATTGTTGTCTAAAAAATTGTTTTACGTGAAAATTGGTATCTTATGTTACATTGTAAGATTTAAATAAAAACTCTTTGAAATTTAAACATTAGTTTAAAAAAAACAATAATTATTTAACAATTAAATAATGATTAGGATTTACTTAACAGTTTTTCAATTATTTTTTATTTTATTCTTATTTTTACTCACAATAAAGTCAAAATTACTCGTAGTGCAAATAGAAATAAAGATTGTGAATAAGGAGGCAACACACAATGAAATACGTTATTACTTGTACAACTATACAACATGCAATAGTTAATTTAAGATGATTCTTCTGCTTTATTTGAGAAAACAACAAACTTTAGGAAGAGACACAACAGTACAAAACAGCCCTTGGCCAGCCGGATATTCAAAAAAGCAAAAGGAAATTTTCAGAAAAAATTTTGCATTTACTTCGAATGTTAATATGCTGCGTAGCACCAATATATTGTTTTTATTTCTTATTTTTTTACTGTAGTGTAAAAAAAATCTGTATCTGTTTGTATTCATTGGAATGAAAACCTTTGATGATAGGTGATACCCAGAAGTGGGATTCAAACTTTTTGTCAACTACTTCCATTAAAAACATGTAAAATTTAGCAGAAAATAAACTGGTTAATTTTAATTATTTCCCGCATAACAATTCCAAATATTCGTAAGCAAGCATTATTATGATAATATTGAGGAGTCTCTACATTACTACACTACATAGGCAATAAAATTAACCGGTTTTCCGAACTTATAAAATTCCTTAAGACGTTTCCATAGAATCGATGCAAACCGGTTAAATTCCTCCATTGGTTATAGCCACTTTGCATAAAATATATTCATGCGGATCAAAGTAAACCTTCAAAATAACACCTTTACAGGGTTTTTTGCTCATCATAATTATAGCTTGCATTCAAAATTAAAAAAAGACTTATAATCTACAGGCAAGTTTTTCTGCATAGCACTACACAGACTATAATAAATGTCGTACAGCAAAAACTGTTAATACGTTTATTTTTTATACAATTCAGAAACAATGATTATTGATCTGTTCCCGTACTTACGCAAGATTTTAAGGCTAGTTTTATTTAGCTCTATTCATACAAACATCTTCTCAAATGTAACTGTTATATGTTTTGTTATATGTTTTGTTCACTTATAACAAAACACATCTGCTTAAGTGCAACTGTAGTTTGTTATAGTAAACTTAATCTTTAAATTTTCTACATTTACGGAAACACATTCTTTTACGTAAAGGTCATGCACATCTTGAAATGTTTTGCCTGCTTATAATTACATTTTATAAAGTTTTTGAGAACATCGGGCTCAGCAGCAAGAGTAATTAAATCTTCAACAAAAACATATTTGAGCAGTTCTTCATAAGTAAGATTGTTTTATATTTGAAGAATTAAGAGGATTTGGAATTAATTTTTAAACAAGCTGCATAAAGATGAGAAACACCAGACTCGAGTTTCGCTCTCATTAGAGCTCATATTGCTGTCTAGTGGTATAGTAACCTGCGTGGGAGACTATAGGTCCCAGGTTCGATTCGCGGTGAGATAAGCATCACTGATGAGCTCTAATGAGAGCGAAACTCGAGTCTGGTGTTTCTCATCTTTATGCAGCTTGTTTAAAAATAAAATTGTTTTTAAAGAACTTCAAAGTTTTATCAGTATTATCATCTCAAGGTTATTTTATATCCTGCAGGTCCCCAAAGATCCCGAAAGGTTATTAGCCTATAGCGTTTTACATCAATAATAACAACATTGACTCCGGAAAAAAAATTGTATAACAATCTTAAAAGGTCAAAAAATTCTTTTAAATTTTGGTCAACTTCTGCAGCTGTTGCTAAACCAATTTTCAAACGATGATCAGCGCAATAATAATATTTTGCAAATTTATACTCTTGAAAGCGTTTGAACACACACATCTTTCTCAGTCATCTCTACAGTGATGTCTATAGCCGTTAATTTGTCAAAAAAAATCTCTTACCGAAAAAATTCCACTTTAGTAATGCATAGCTGAAAAATAGACAAAAAATTTAGGCGAAGATCTTTTTTTAGAGAACACTTTGTTTTTTCGGAGCAAAATCGAAGAATCAGGAACAGATTTTAAGTGAAGACCTTTTTTTTTGATCTTCACTCTAAATTTTTGACAAATTTTCCTCTCATATCCGTAAAGTTCTAAAAAGTCAAGATTTATGCAAACATCAAGAAATTTCGGCAAAACTCTATTGCCCCTCTAAATTTTTTAGGCTGGTACACCTACAGTTCAATGTTAAATTAAAAAAATGGTTGTTAAATAATAATGCACTCTTTTGTCTCAAAATTCACGTAAGTTTGTTGCAATATTTCGTGAGAAACCTTATACAACTTTTAACTTGTACTTACAACAAGACAAGTTACCTCATTAGACATTCAAACACATCACTATATTTGGTTTGCAAAACAACACAATCCAGTGTTTACTTTTTAAATGTGTAAATAATCATCTGTCGAACAATAAGTGTGGGATGAAAATCTCTCAAGCGAAATGAAGTCCGTCGGTTTCCAAGCAAATTATCCGTAGAGGTTTTTTGTTCAGATCGTATCTAGAGTGCTTGAATGAAAACGGAGTCAACAATGACAAAAATGAAAGTGCGAATTCGTTATTTATTTGGGGCTTTCGGCCTTGTGGTATTAATTGGAATTGTTTTTGTTGCTTTTGCCCCATTCTGGAGAAACACATCGCAACAAATATCGGCTCAAATCTTCGATTCTTTGTACTTGTTTGATGGATTATGGCTAACTTGCATGTTCCAGGCCAGAAGAGTGGAATGTATTGAAATGGGAGTTGGATGGCCTCAAGCTTATGGGTTAACCTATGGCGACATTAGGCCATTGATGGGTAAGTAGCTTTGTTCATTTTTTTACAGCTGAGTAATTTGTTACTATTTTATTGTAAAACTGCATTTGATGGTCATGATTCGTAGAGAAAAATTTCAACTGGTACGTGTTTGTTAAATATATGTCAACTATCAAGAAGTATTCTAGTTACCTTTCAAAATGGTTTTCAAACAAACATATCAAACATTGACGTATCTCGGCAACATTTTAAAGAATCTTGTTAAGCTCATATCGTTTTTCCTTTTACTCTTATTAAAATCTAACTGGACCAAAGCAATGACGCTTCTTGATAAACAAAAGTCGAAAAACTATTTTGTCTGACATATCAGGAAAACAGATTTATATCGAAAAGAAAAATGCTTGTAGAGTAAATCAAAGTTGTTGATGAAACCAAATTTTTGAAGGTTAAAATTGAAAAAAAGCATCAAAAAACATCTCTAATATGGCATTTTAAATAGAAAATCTAAAAAAAGTTTAAGAAAAGTAAATCTTTGTTTTGGATGTTAAACCGTAGGCAAAACTTACAAGCTGAGTATTTTTGTGAAATTTTATCTAAAGTTTAAACAGAAAGAAATGATTGAATTTTTCTCTTTAAACTTCAAAATGAATAAAAACATAAAACCTCTAATAAAAAAATAGAGGTTATAGATTCAAGTGTAGTTTTAATCTTTTTTACACTAACAGCTTAAAAATATAATAAAAGATCTGTTTAATAGTTTTAACCAACGTAGTTCAGCAGCGTAAGCGTAGCCTGCTGGAGACCAAAAGGTCAAGACTGTCCCGAATTTTGATTTTCAAGTCACGTGTTCTTTTTTGAAATTGTCCTTGAAAATATTGTATCTTATTTTAGAAAACCTGCTTGATTGAAGTTAAGCGCTGAGTTTGTAAATATATTTTTTTATTTCTTATTACCATTTCCAGTAAACTGCTAATTGTTTTGAATACTTTTTTCACGAGACGATTGTTTTTTTATTGAATTTTAAGATTTACGATGTGTAACAGCAAATGTTCAAGGCTACAGCCATCTAAACCAAAAAAGTCATCTCATGAAATCGGGTAGTTCAATGAAAACTCTATGATTGTCATCAGGTTTTTTTTGTCAGTTTACTTGGTGACTTTGATTATAGATGGATGTGTAAAAGCTAGTTTGGGAGGATTAATTCAGCAACGGGAGATTAGGATGTTTGAGTAATACATGTAAAAATACATTTACGATAAGTAAGCCTATACCTTGCAATGAAAAAAATAGCCAATTTTGCTTAAACAAAAAAATAGCTATTAACTTTGATTTAAAGTTTTTTTATTATTCTATTTTTATCTCTATATTTATCTTCCTGACCCGCAACAAAGCGTTGGAGGGTTACCTAGGGCAAGCAATTTTCTCGACCTGCTTCCGGAAATGTCAAGATATTGTTGTCCGATTGAAGTTTTTTATTTGTTGTTTAGTATTATATTTATTTAAAGATATGATCAAAATTTTGAGCTGCTGACTTAGACCACCAAGCAGAAGAAAGTATCGTAAAGTGTCTTTTCCAAGGAAACAAATGAATGACGCAACCTTGACCGTTTCGATGACGTTCACCATCAATCACAACCCTCTTACCTACTTGATTGCGCTGTCAAAAATTTTTAGTTAGTTTTCCTACTAGGCATACGGGTCGGTTTCGTTTGAGAAGCAGTGTTCCAAACCACGACTAACCAAATTAAAGTAAAAAAATTTTCCCATCTAAAATCTTGTTTGACTTGGCGCTAATACCATAAGCTCCGTCGATGTTCAGCGATTTAATCAAAAGCACAAAAGTGTTGAATCGAAGACACAAAAACACAAAACTCAAATGGTGTTTTTGATTAAACTTAATTTTAGGGCTTTTTCGGGCCTGAACTAGTTGGCCCGTTTACAACTCTGAGCTATGCGATTACGAAAAAATGTTTCTCATCACACCCTTGCCGTAAAAACATGCACGAACTACTACAAGACAAGCTTTAACAAAAGAACGGATAAAATAAGATAAAAAAATAAATTTACAGCAGCAAAATAGATTATGTGGTTTAATTTAACCCAAATGCAGCAGTAGCCCCAGAAAGAGAACATGGATTTTTAAATGTTGTTTAATTACAATTAGCCTAATCTACAGCTAGTCACCTATCGTAAAATTTATTACGTCTTCTAAAAGTTGCTTTAAAAAGAAATTAAAATGTTTGTTTCGGGCCTTGATTTGAACGTATAATGTCATAGGCAAAATATATAATATTCAATTAATGTGTGTTTTAAAGCAGATTAACTGTGATAAAAAAAAAAACCTTAAGGTTAACTGAGAGCTAAAAGTTTCTAAATATTCAGTTTCATACCGTATTAAAGTTTATTTAGAATTAGACTCCAATAGTGATAATGCTATGTTTACAATAAAGTTGCCCGCAGATAGACTTAAAGCGGGTAATGGAATGGAATACAATAGAATAGATCTTTGCAAAATATGGCTCGTGAATGCCCAGAATATGGCACGCGAGACAATAAATAAAATTTTTATTTCGAATTTTTTTAGTTCAATATGGCAAGACTCGGGAGTGCAGTTACATAAAATGAAGCATTTTTTTAAATCGTGGCCCGCTATTATTTGTAAAATGAAGAAGTTGTGGTCCTCTGAGTCACAACGTTTGCCCACCTCTATAGTTTGTTTATTTTTTACTTTTATCTCTACATTCATCCTCCTTCCCCATAAAAAAACGTTGGAGGCACTATAACTAGGAAAAGCAATTACCCAGACTGGCTACAGGAGATGCCTAAATGTTGCTGTCCGATTGAAAGTTTTTTAGTTTAGTTAGTTTAAAAAATATTTTATTCTCAAAAACACATTTAGCTTTAATCCTAAATCACATGAGAGAAAGGTGCGTACTCACTACCAAGTAGATATCGGCTATTCTGAGATGATTCATCTCTTGAAATCTCACGTTAAAGTAGCACCGAATATTTTTTGTTTATTAAAAATGAATAAAATTCATTTTAGTAGTTTATCCGATTACCCAAAAACTAAGTATCTAAAATGAAACAATTTTTAGATCCTTATCGAAAAACAATAATGAAAAAGTTTTAAGAAATCAACCACAAAGTATAATGCCAGACTTTTCTTTGATTGAATCGGGACAGACATAGGAAAAAGGTTGCCGGAAAAAGATATTTTTAAAAAAATTTGGAATTCTCACCAAGAATCTTCAAGCCCAATCTTAAATAGAAACAATAAGCATTGAAAATAATGAAAATATTATCAAAGAACCAGTAAGAAATGTGTCCTAATTACCAAACAATTGTTTCGCATAATCTGAAATTCATTTTTTACGAGTAATTTCTGATTGGTCCTTTTTTAAAGTGCTTTTTAATGCTGCTTCTTAGTCATTTTTAAAGTCAATATTTTTGAAATTTTTTTCTTTATTGGTTTCTGATTAGTGCTTATTTCTGATTGTTATTTTTGATAACAATGCCAGTATTTTCGAAGCTAATTGCTCCTATTTAAAATTAAACTTGAAGATTCTTGGTTAGAATTTCAAACTTTTTAAAGAGTTAATTTATGGAACTCTTATCTTTTCCAGTCAAGTCTTTCTCTATGACTATCTTAATTTAGTTGATAGAAAGTTTGGCATTATTCTTGTGATTCGTTTATTGTTGATTTCTTAAAACTGTTTTGACATTTTTTTGCTTTAAGTTTTAATTCTTAACATGCTCTTTATGTTTGCTAGTCAATGCGCTCTCAATTTTAAGAAATCATTTGTTGCTTATAATTGTAAAAATTTTTCCAGACTTGTGAATCTTGTGTAAGATTGAATTAATTGTTCAAGTATTTCAAATTTATTAACATTGACAAAAAAAGCAATATGGCCATTCGAAGCACCGGACCCACTCCTGTAAATATTCGTCTCGTCTGTTTCGCTTTGGCATGTTTAACCGTGCTCATGGTTACATTCTCGCTTGCCGCACCTTACTGGAGGGTAACGGCTAGGTGGGGCACGGCCGCAGTTATCGCAAACATTTTTGCGTTTGAGGGAATTTTTCTTTCCTGCATTCAAACTATGGGTACTGCTGGAACTAGTCAATGTTTCCAAATACCTTCCTATGGAGGCATGGGAACATATCCAGGCTACGGCAATACGATAACTTATACTCGAGGAGTTTATGGTGAGTAAACAAGTTTCAATAATGAAAATTGAAAAGTTTTATAACAATGAATGCAAATCAAAAAGATTTGAATTGCAAGAAACTTTGCTTAAAGATAAAATATCGTAAAAATTTTACATCAAAGCAGCTGCAGCAGTGGTTTTCAACTTGAGGGTCGCTTGGCTATTTTCTAGAAGTCGCGGAAACGTTTGAGAAACAGAGTTTTTAATTTAAAGTGAAGACTTTTTTTTGAAAATACTAATACCTGAAATCAGAGACAGATTCAAAGTGAAGACCTTTTTTTAGAAAACACTACTTTTTAGAGACGAAAATAGGGATATCCGACACAGATTCAAAGTGAGAACCTTTTTTTAAAGATCGCCAGAATTTTGCGACAAAAATTAAAGTTTGTTTACCAAAGGAGGTCTTACCTTGGGTTAGAAATTGGGTCGCGAAATGAAAAAAGTTGAAAACCACTGAGTTACAGTATACAATTTTTTCATTCGTAAATTGCAAAGAATTAATGAACAAAGACAGGCATTTTGTTTATTTTGATATTACTATTAGGTCTATATTAATTTTGTTTGTAGGCTATTCCTAATTTCATAGTTACAACTATCAATTTACAGTCCTGTTTTTATTAATCCAATTTTGGAAATAAATAATATCCTTACTTTAGTAGTTTTTTAGGCAGAAAAATTTGGTTTTTAAGAAGCACTGACAATTATCTTTAACATGCAACGATTTCACAGACCAGGGGTATACAAGTTTTTTCTTATTACCGGCCGCATTGTGATTACTTCTATAAAGCACGGCCGCCGGTAGGTTAGAATATTTTTTAACTACCGGTACCTTAGCTTAAAAAAGCTTTTACCGCTAATATCTCCTAAAGTTTTACTAAAAGTGTAATGAAATGTCAAATAGTTTTTGTAATGAATTTATCCAATAAAAGTTTGCGAGGTATCGTTGCAATTAATGACTCCCTTGATCTTGCATACGAGCAGATAAACTTGCAAAGTCAGGTATCTCATTGGTTACCATCAGCTTTAGTTGAGATTACAGGTTTTCATCCAACAATTGTGTTCAGTACTCGTTCTTCAAGTACTTTATTCTAGAAAAAAGATGTTTCGCACACGTAATTAAGTGATTTCAAAAAGAACAAGAGTTTCTCTTGCCAATTCTCGCAGCATTGGATATTCAAGTGCACTTTCCACGTGTCCAGCAAATTTTCTAACTTTGTCACAAGTTGCTCATTATTTTTCAACTCCACCAGTTCTATTAGAAGATGCGATGGAGCACTTTCGGTTTTAACCAGATGTGGAAAGGCAACTAGTCTTAATGTTCTCAAAATTTTCTCGAAATCTTAAAAACGATCAGCAAAATCCTGCAGCACTGCATCGAAAACGACGGAAAAAAAATTGATTGGAACATTGTCCACCTGTATTTCGTTGGTGTCTATCAGAGCCGTCAGTTGTAGAAAATAAAAGAAATTATGCGGCTGAAGATGATTTTTGAAAAGACGACATTTGTCACAAATATCCAATACTTATTTGTACATGATACAAATTGTTGTTGCTTTTCTTTGCAGGTTTTGATTTAGATTGTTAGCATGGAGAGAAAATCCACCAGAAACGCCAGAGATATAAGGAAGCTTTTATTTAGTAAAGAGCAATCTTTGTTTTTTTTGGAATAGTATTCTATTATTTCTTTGCGCAATTGCAGAACGCGGGGAGATGTTTCTTTCTGAGACAGCCTACTAACTGCGGTGTGATATAGAATGTCCTCAGCAGATGTGTCACTTATTTGCAAAAGTTCTCGAAGTTGCCGGTGATGAAGAGCATTTGCACGATTCCGCGAATGTACAAGATGATGCGATTTACGTCTTTTAAAGTGGCATTTAAAGCAACAGATTTCACACACAGTGCTTCTTTGTGGATAATACAATGAAGGTTAGTGAGCTGCTTATTATCATACTCCTTTGATACATGTTCTGAAAATCTTGCCACAAAGCCTTGTGTGTTACCCACCGTTGCAGGTGCTCCATCCGTGCAAATGCCACAAAGGTTTCTCAAGTCTAATCCATTGCGAATACAAGTTTTTTTAACTGAAACAAACATGTTTTCACCACGTGTGCGAGAAAAGAGTGTTTCCATGCTAAGAAGATCCTAGCAGAGCTCAAAATTTGGAGACAGAGAACGAATGAAAACTAGTACTTGCGCAGAGTCTTTAATGTCAGTCGATTCATCTACTGCCAGTGAAAACAAACTTGCTTCTTGGTTAACCTTTGTCTGCAAGGAAAGGGTTAACTGTTTGTCAACATCATCTTGCCGGCGTTGAATTGTAACACGCGAGAGAGCAATTGATAATTAGTCACTTTCCTTACAGGATTAATGCACTAAACAACGTCTATGAGACATCGCTTAACAAGTTCCCCTTCTGAATAAGGCTTCCCCGCTACACCAAGATGACATGCGACTCTATACGAAGCTTCGCAGCAATTAATGGTGGACTTAGTAAAAATGGACATGAAAGGTGTCCACTGTCGCAAACTTTTCTTAAAATTTTCTGCAAAGATCTTTTTTTCGCGTAAGTGTGTGACAAATGCCGACGAAAATGTTGCTTTGCATTATCTCCCTTTACAGTTGTAACAACTTGACTGCATATTAGACACATCATGGTATGCGATGCTGTCTCGATCATGAAGTAGTCCAACTCTCATTTGGAATTAAATACCTTTTTCTCTTCTGCCACAGTTCTTTTCTGTTTTAATGACATAATGAAATACACTGTTTACAAACTTCTACAATATTTGAACGGTTTACGATACACAGATCTGTAATAAACATCACACAGTTTAACATTTAAAAGTAGATGATTGTTAAGTAAATGTTAAGTTTTATTATGCATGCGTACTAAAATATATATTACAATCTTGGAGATCTGCTTGTTAACAGCAAGTTTAATTAAGCCTCAACCTTAATGTAAGATTTTTTTACTATTCCTTTCCAGCATCGTGTCTAGTGATTTGTTTTTGCATTACTTCTGTTTTGCTTTAACACTAAATTTTTTTCAGATTTCTTTATATTGCTTTACTTTTCCTACTTTGTATTTTGTTAACTAACAAAACCAAATTTAGCATATTTCGAGTAATACCGCTTTTTTGTCATAATTTCTTAAAAGTTTTCCAAAACAGCAAAAAAGGCGATTGTCTGGTTACTCCTGACTTAACTGTGATAATCTTCACTTTGCATTTTATTTGCGTCATTGGTCCACCAGACATATCACGTGAATATATCCACCAAGCATTAATTGGAACAAAGCGTATATAAAAATTTATAGATTTTTCCACACTTTACAAAAATTCATTATACAACTTAACATTGATCTTCAAAACGATTCATCTAAATCAGGAATAAACTTGGATTAATACAGTGAAATTACTTTTTTAATACCGCTTGTGATATTTCAGTTAAAAGCGTTTAAAGTTTGTTGTACGGTTTCAGTCCAACTCTGAGTATGGGGTTAAATGGGGTTAATGTATGCCAGCACGGCCGCCAACTCCTGTATATTGCATTCCTTATTAACGGCCAACTCCTGTATATTGCACTCCTTATTAATGGCCGCATGCGGTTGTGCACCGTTGCCATAGACACACGTTGCCACAGCACCGTTGCCATAACATCGTTGCCATACGACACAGCACCGTTACCATATGACGCAGGTTGTGCACCGTTGCCATATAGACCAACAACTCTACTTGAAATTTACGCAATTAATCTACTTTCTTGTTTTTCATCTGAACATTTTCTAAAAATCTCGCTAAAATAACTGTTTGGAACTTTATGTTACCGACAATGTAAAATGCATAAGATTGTTTAAGAACATTAAAGCTTTTTCATTGTTTTCGGAGATTCAATTTAGGTTGGATTTCTCAAACGTTTTAGTACAGAACTCTAGTCTTATGATTTTAGCTCACGGAATACCAGGGTAATCGAACAATTCTTGAACAATGGTTTGTCGAGAATATGAATAAACTTCAATTTTTCGATTTGCTGTTAAAGTAAGCGCTTCCAAACTAACCGGCCCAAAGCAAGTAGTAAAGAAAAATGTTAAGCATCAATCATTGATTAAAAAAAATGCGAGGCCGCTCTCGGACAATCCACGAAAAAATTTGTCGCTCACTATATTTTAAATGTGAAAAAATTATTATGATTCTGATGAAGCCAGAGTCATTTGTGATTATCATCATAGCATCTAGTTACCTGACTTTGAGGATAAGACAGAAGACGTAAAACTTAAACAACAAACAAGCCATAACCTCCATCTGTTTTTAATTCAATTTTTAAATGATTGCATCTTTATAATATTACAAAAGTTTTACTGTTTGTACAGTTTTTGCAGCAGGCTGGATAAAGTAACAGAACATCAAACTTCATTAGTCATAGCAAAGAAAATTGTGATGTTACATTTAAAATATTTTATGGGAAGTATTCTTCAAAACTTTGTCTAATCATGCTCGAAAAAAACCATTTTTTTTATGCAATCGTTAGTGACGATATAAACAAAACTTCTAACAATTGAATATTTGTTCATATGGGTTCTAGTAGCGCAGACGGAACAAAATTTTTTAGTTGTTTAAAAAATAAGTTCGAAAAAAGCAAAAATTGGCGAACAAATTTTTATTTACTAAATAAATATTTGTTCGCCAATTTTTGTTTTTTCGTAATTTGTAATGGTGCTTGACGTTTTAGAGAAAATCAATTCTCATTTAAACGCCCATATAGGCGAGCGTCTTTATATAAGTGGTGAAATTCCACACAACTTCCAAAATTGCTTTTCAAAAAATAACTAAAATGGTTTAAATTTAGCCTACTAGATGTTTTCAGATTAAAGACTATCGTCATCAAAGATTTGATAAGAAATATTTGTAGTTATAAATTTCGATATGCGTAATTAAAGAAAAACCAATAGCAAACAAAATTTTAAGCACAAACACAACTGGCAACATTTTCAACACAGTTAATTTTTAACTAACTTTATGTTGAAAAATCTTTCAAAGCCTATCTCTCTTTAAAAAGCTGAAGCAATAACTTTGCGCTTATTACTTAAAATTTTTAACTGTTAACAGGTATTTTGAGAAATAAAAATTTCAGACTTTTACAGGCATGTGAGAAATCGCGTTACAGTTGATACCACTGTTTTGTTACTGCTTATCAGTAAAAAGTTGCTTTATGGATAATTTTTTAAAAAGATAATTTAGATTGTATTAAGTGTTTTCCCATTTTCGGTGATGACAGAGTAGCCAATATGCTTACTAACAAAAGAAACTAGGTATATTACAAGCAAAAAGCTTTCCCTCAGAATAGAATCGTGTGAACCTTTTTTTAGTTCTAACTCGTAAAAATAACTTGTTTATTCTTTTACCATTTGTTTTAATTTCATTTATAAACTTCGTTGGCTATATCAAATTTACGAGATAGCCTAGGGGTCAACCTTATACTTGCTTTATTTAATTTCAAAATATTACTTATTTGTTGACCTTATGAAAAATACAAAGAATATAAATTGAAATTTTTTCTCTTCAGGGTTTTTTAAGCTAGAAATTCATTTTAAAAATATTCAAGTGCAATTTTAGTCTTTTTTACACAAACAGCTTAAAAATATAATAAAAGATCTGTTTAATAGTTTTAACCAGCGTAGTTCAGCAGCGTAAGCGTAGCCTGCTGGAGACCAAAAGGTCAAGACTGTCCCGAATTTTGATTTTCAAGTCACGTGTTCTTTTTTGAAATTGTCCTTGAAAATATTGTATCTTATTTTAGAAAACCTACTTAATTGAAGTTAAGCGCTGAGTTTGTAAAAATATGTTTTTATTTCTTATTACCATTTCCAGTAAACTGCTAATTGTTTTGAATACTTTTTTCACGAGACGATTGTTTTTTTATTGAATTTTAAGATCTACGATGTGTAACAGCAAATGTTCAAGGCTACAGCCATCTAAACCAAAAAAGTCATCTCATGAAATCGGGTAGTTCAATGAAAACTCTATGATTGTCATCAGGTTTTTTTGATCAGTTTACTTGGTGACTTTGATTATAGATGGATGTGTAAAAGCTAGTTTGGGAGGATTAATTCAGCAACGGGAGATTAGGATGTTTGAGTAATACATGTAAAAATACATTTACGATAAGTAAGCCTATACCTTGCAATGAAAAAAATAGCCAATTTTGCTTAAACAAAAAAATAGCTATTAACTTTGATTTAAAGTTTTTTTATTATTCTATTTTTATCTCTATATTTATTTTCCTGACTCGCAACAAAGCGTTGGAGGGTTACCTAGGGCAAGCAATTTTCTCGACCTGCTTCCGGAAATGTCAAGATATTGTTGTCCGATTGAAGTTTTTTATTTGTTTTTTTTAGTATTATATTTATTTAAAGATATGATCAAAATTTTGAGCTGCTGACTTAGACCACCAAGCAGAAGAAAGTATCGTAAAGTGTCTTTTCCAAGGAAACAAATGAATGACGCAACCTTGACCGTTTCGATGACGTTCACCATCAATCACAACCCTCATACCTACTTGATTGCGCTGTCAAAAATTTTTACTTAGTTTTCCTACTAGGCATACGGGTCGGTTTCGTTTGAGAAGCGGTGTTCCAAACCACGACTAACCAAATTAAAGTAAAAAAATTTTCCCATCTAAAATTTTGTGTTGACTTGGCGCCCATACAGTAAGCTCCGTCGGAAGCCAGAGTATTGTATCGGAAACAGAAAAAATGAGCAAAGACGTATAACTATATGAAGAGTAGTGAACAGTGTTACCAATTTATTTCTAAAATTTGTGCTTATTCTTGTAAAAATATATTAAATCATTGGTGGGCAAACTACGGCCCGCAGGCCTGACCCGGTCCGCCAAGCATTCAATGAGAACCGTGTAAAAAAGCAAAGTAGACATTTTTGGATTACACCTCCAAGAACGGCGAAAGAAATTGAACAAAACTAGTGAAGACTTTTTTTGTTTGTCTTCGAGTAGGTTTGAGGTACGGATTCACGTTGTAAAAAATAGGGCGCCCCGCGATAAAAATCATCTTCTGAATCCGGCTCCTCAGCTAGAAAGTTTGTTCACTACTGTCTTAAATAATTTTAATTTGTTAATTTCTACGAAACGTGCTATTTTAGAGTTAAGTGCTTATTTGTGCTTATTTTTTATCAATTTTATTTTAGTTTTCAACAAAATTTTTAGAAAACGGGCTTATTACGAAATTTTTACTTTATGTCCAAAAAAAAGAGATTGTTTTTTGGTAAAAATCAAGAAAAATGCATAAATCGTTAAAAAAGACCCCCAAAAAAAGATCTTTACTACACTTTGTTAGCCGTAGGCTACTTATTTTTTTGTCAGTTCGAATGGTAGCCCTACTTTATGAATATAAATCTGGGTTGCAAATTGTGCTACCATAAATTGCTAATGAATAACCTAGAAATATTGTCTCATTGCAAAATAATTATGAACATTTAAAATTTATATTGAATACGAAGTCATAAGTTTTTCCAACTACTTTTTCAAAAAGTATAAGTTATTAGAAATCAGTGATGAAAGTCTCAAGACTTTTTTGTGGTCTCGGTCTTGTATCGATCTCGATCTTTTGCTGGTAGTCTAAGTCTTGGTCTCGAGGTGATGTAGTCTCGGTCACGTGTTTTTAAAATTTGTGTCGTGACTGGAGGCTTTTTTATATTTTTGTTACTTGAGGTTATTATGATAAATTTTGCAATTTGCTTAAAAAAAAATTTGATTAACAGCATTGCCACAATTTAAGTAGTAAAAAGCTTTTTCAATCTTTAGTTTTCCAACTTTCTTATGTTTCTTCCAATGAAAATTTTAACTGTAAACAGGGGCATCTCTTACAAGCTATAAAATTACTAAAAAATGTTTCTCATCACACCCTTGCCGTAAAAAGATTTATAAACTGCACAAGATAAGCTTTAACAAAAAAACGGATAAAATAAGACAAAAGAACTAAATTTACAGCAGCAAAATAGATTATGTGGTTTTAATTTAACCCAAATGCAGCAATAGCCCCAGAAAGAGAACATGGATTTTTAAATGTTGTTTAATTACAATTAGCCTAATCTACAGCTAGTCACCTATCGTAAAATTTGTTACGTCTTCCAAAAGTTGTTTCAAAAAGAAATTAAAATGCTTGTTTCGGGCCTTGGTTTGAACGTATGATGTCATAGGCAAAATATATAATATTCAATTAATGTGTGTTTTAAAGCAGATTAACTGTGATAAAAAAAAAGCCTTAAGGTTAACTGAGAGCTAAAAGTTTCTAAATATTCAGTTTCAAACCGTATTAAAGTTTATTTAGAATTAGACTCCAACAGTGACAATGCTATGTTTACAATAAAGTTGCCCGCAGATAGACTTAAAGCGGGTAATGCAATGGAATACAATAGAATAGTTCAGACCTTTGCAAAATATGGCTCGTGAATGCCCAGAATATGGCACGCGAGACAATAAATAAAATTTTTATTTCGAATTTTTTTAGTTCAATATGGCAAGACTTGGGAGTGCAATTACATAAAATGAAGCATTTTTTAAATCGCTAATAGATAAGATTACATCACTGGTGCCAAGCAATCTTTTACACGCTGGGGGCCTAATTTTTTTGCAAGTATACCCTGGGTCGCAATTGGTTCAGTATTGCGGTGATAAAATTTTTTGGTCTTTACTTTGATTTGAATCATTATTTTAAATTATCTTCCTTTTTAACTTGGATCAAAACCTTCCTCCCTCAAAAAAGTCATTATCTTGATCCGAGAAATTTTTTTCTAACGAAGCGAACAAGTTCTTGTTGTAATGAAATTTGTCTTTGCAAAAATTTGAACACCATATTTACAGTATATATATAATATTTATTGTGGCCCGCGGTTATTTGAAAAATGAAGAAGTTGTGGTCCTCTGAGTCACAACGTTTGCCCACCTCTATAGTTTGTTTATTTTTTATTTTCATCTCTACATTCATTCTCCTGCCTCGTAAAAAAGCGTTGGAGGCACTATAACTAGGACAAGCAATTACCCAGACTGGCTACAGGAGATGCCTAAATATTACTGTCCGATTGAAAGTTTTTAAGTTTAGTTTTTTAGTTTTTTTTCTAAGAGATATGACTAAACTTTAAAACTGCTTGCCAAGACCGCCAAGCAAGGGAAAGTGCCGTAAAATATCTTTTTCCAGGACACAACAGAATGGCACGAGTAGGTTTTGAACCGCAGCCGTTTCGATCACAATCACCACGCACTAAACACTTGACCACGATGCACAGGACCCATTTGACAACTGGTTAAAAAGTTGTGATCTATGAATCCATAGGCGTATGGGCGGAAGAGAGAGGATTGGGGGTTAAAAACCTCCATGAAGAATGATGTTAAAGGTTTATAGTAGCACTAAGACAGCTTAAAAAACTGTTAAAATAAAGTAAAAATTTTTTTAATTAAAAGCAAATTGGGAATAGAAAATAGTGAAAACCAAAAAAACGTCTTTACATATATTTTACCTTCCTTGGCAGCGTGTTTGAGTGGTTGAAAAAGTGTGGTGAATGTTGGCAAACGTAATCGACACCGTCGCGGTTTTGTTGTGCTTGCGTATGTGCCTACACGCATCGTTCTGTTGTGTCCTTGAAAAAAATACTTTAAGAAACTTTTCCCTGCTTGGCGGTCTTAGCAAGCAGTCCTAAATTTTGATCATACCTCTTAGTAGAAACCAGAAAAGCAAAATAGAAATTTCAACCGGACAGAAATATCTTGGCATCTCCGAAAACAGGTCAATGTAATAGCTTGACTCTATGTGTAACGGCACCGACGATTTCCTGTGAGCCAGGAAGTCAGGAGGATAAGAATAAAAAAAAAAAAATGATATTATCAATAAAAATAAATAATTTTGTCTGTTTACGCATTAAGTTGACAGAAATAACTGATTACGACAAGCTTTTTGTTGAAATGCTAATGCAAAAAAATAAAGGAAAATTGAAAGAATTATATCATTAGCTGAAATCCTGGATGGAATTATTCTCATAAAGATGTTTAAAGATTCCTCGTTCAAGATTGCAATTTTACTGCTTTAAAACCCTCACAAGTTTTATGAAAAGTTCTTTTTGTACTGCTCACAGCTTTTTTCATTAGTAACGATACAATGAATGCTTTTGAAACTAGTCAACGACCTGTTTTACTTTAAAACACAAGCTAACAGCAATTCTTTCCGCAATTTGACTAAACAAAAAATTTGTGATCATTGTTTGATAAAAATATTTTATTCTCAAAAACACATTCAGCTTTAATCCTAAATCACATCAGAGGAAGGTACGTACTCACTACCAAGTAGATATCAGCTATTCTGAGATGATTCATCTCTTGAAATCTCACGTTAAAGTAGCACCGAATATTTTTTGTTTATTAAAAACGAATAAAATTCATTTTAGTAGTTTATCCGATTACCCAAAAACTAAGTATCTAAAATGAAACAATTTTTAGATCCTTATCGAAAAACAATAATAAAAAAGTTTCAAGAAATCAACCACAAAGTATAATGCCAGACTTTTCTTTGATTGAATTGGGACAGACATAGCAAAAAGGTTGCCGGAAAAAGATAAAAATTTTTATAACTAACTCTTTTAAAAAATTTGGAATTCTCACCAAGAATCTTCAAGCCCAATCTTAAATAGAAGCAATAAGCATTGAAAATAATGGAAATATTATCAAAGAACCAGTAAGAAATGTGTCCTAATTACCAAACAATTGTTTCGCATAATCTATAATTGATATTTTACGAGTCATTTCTGATTGGTCCTTTTTTAAAGTGCTTTTTAATGCTGCTTCTTAGTCATTTTCAATGTCAATATTTTTGAAATTTTTTTTTTTTTGGTTTCTGATTAGTGCTTATTTCTGATTGTTATTTTTGATAACAATACCAGTATTTTCGAAGCTAATTGCTCCTATTTAAAATTAAACTTGAAGATTCTTGGTTAGAATTTCAAACTTTTTAAAGAGTTAATTCATGGAACTCTTATCTTTTCCAGTCAAGTCTTTCTCTATGACTATCTTAATTTAGTTGATAGAAAGTTTGGCATTATTCTTGTGATTCGTTTATTGTTGATTTCTTAAAACTGTTTTAACATTTTTTTGGTTTAAGTTTTAATTCTTATCATGCTCTTTATGTTTGCTAGTCAATGCGCTCTCAATTTTAAGAAATCATTTGTTGCTTATAATTGTAAAAATTTTTCCAGACTTGTGAATATTTTGTAAGATTGAATTAACTGTTCAAGTATTTCAAATTTATTAACATTGACAAAAAAAGCAATATGGCCATTCGAAGCACCGGACCCACTCCTGTAAATATTCGTCTCGTCTGCTTCGCTTTGGCATGTTTAACCGTGCTCATGGTTACATTCTCGCTTGCCGCACCTTACTGGAGGGTAACCGCTAGGTGGGGCACGGCCGCAGTTATCGTAAACATTTTTGCGTTTGAGGGAATTTTTCTTTCCTGCATTCAAACTATGGGTACTGCTGGAACTAGTCAATGTTTCCAAATACCTTCTTATGGAGGCATGGGAACATATCCAGGCAACGGCAATATGATAGCTTATACTCGAGGAGTTTATGGTGAGTAAACGAGTTTCAATAATGAAAATTAAAAAGTGTTATCTATTTAACAATTTTAAAGATTTAACAATGAGTGCATTAACCATGCATTAGCCAACAATGAATGAACATTAAAGCTTTTTCATTGTTTTCGGAGATTCAATTTAGGTTGGATTTCTCAAACGTTTTAGTACAGAACTCTAGTCTTATGATTTTAGCTCACGGAATACCAGGGTAATCGAACAATTCTTGAACAATGGTTTGTCGAGAATATGAATAAACTTCAATTTTTCGATTTGCTGTTAAAGTAAGCGCTTCCAAACTAACCGGCCCAAAGCAAGTAGTAAAGAAAAATGTTAAGCATCAATCATTGATTAAAAAAAATGCGAGGCCGCTCTCGGACAATCCACGAAAAAATTTGTCGCTCACTATATTTTAAATGTGAAAAAATTATTATGATTCTGATGAAGCCAGAGTCATTTGTGATTATCATCATAGCATCTACTTACCTGACTTTGAGGATAAGACAGAAGACGTAAAACTTAAACAACAAACAAGCCATAACCTCCATCTGTTTTTAATTGAAGAGCTTAGTTCTAAATGTACCTAAATAACAAAATGTCATTTTGAGAAAATGAGGTTTAAAGTTTTCAAAAACCCTACTTTTAGAATGAAAATAAGCTAAGATTTCAAATCTCTGTGCTATTCAAAAAGTGATTTCCGTACATTATCCTGAAAAGATTTTTTGTCAAAATATTTCTGGCGAGTAAACAAACAATTTTTTCGGCTTATCTCATTTTTTCGAAAATGTGACTTAGATACTTTTAGAAATAGGGCCTTCAATTCAATTTTTAAATGATTGATTGCATCTTCATAATATTACGAAAGTTTTACTGTTTGTACAGTTTTTGCAGCAGGCTGGATAAAGTAACAGAACATCAAACTTCATTAGTCATAGCAAAGAAAATTGTGACGTCACATTTAAAATATTTTATGGGAAGTATTCTTCAAAGCTTTATCTAATTATGCTCGAAAAAACTATGTTAATATCACAATTGTGCAATCGTTATAGTGACGATATAAACAAAACTTCTAACAATTGAATATTTGTTCATATGGGTTTTAGTAGTGCAGATAAAACAAAATCTTTTAGTGTTCATAAAATGACTAATAATGGTTTAAATTTAGCCTACTAGATGTTTTCAGATTAAACGCTACCGTCATCAAAGATTTGATAAGAAATATTTGTAGTAATATTTGGACATGTGTAATTAAAGAAAAACCAATAGCAAATAAAATTTAAGCACAAACAAAATTGGCAACATTTTCAACACAGTTAATTTTTAACTAACTTTATGTTGAAAAAACCTTTCAAAACCTATTTCTCTTTAAAGCTGTGTATAATACAAACAAAAAGCTTTCCTTCAGAATAGAATCGCGTGAACCTTTTTTTAGTTCTAGCTCGTAAAAGTAACTTGTTTATTCTTTTACCATTTGTTTTAATTTCATTTATAAACTTTGTTGGCTACATCAAATTTACGAGATAGCCTATTTTAACCTTGAAATCTGGGGGTCAACCTTATACTTGCTTTATTTAATTTCAAGATACTACTTATTTGTTGACCTTATGAAAAATACAAAGAATATAAACTGAAATTTTTTCTCTTCAGGGTTTTTTAAGCTAGAAATTTATTTCAAAAATATTACCGCTAGTATTTTAAAAAACATGCGTAGTCGAGCGGTTAGAGCGCCGTGATTGTGTTCGACACAATCTCGGTTTAAAACCTATTCAGGCCATTCTTAGGAAAGACACTTTACGGCACTTTCCCTGCGAGTCAGTAAGATAAATATAGGACTAAAATGACTACAAAAATTAAACATATTTCCAAAAAAATTTACACAAAAACTTGTTAAATTATTTGTAAAAAAATTCGAAATAGTTAGTGGATTTGACGTAGAATATAAAATATTTAATAACAAACAAAAACAGCAATTTGCCGCACATTTTATACCAAAACAACAAGAATGTGGTTATGATTACTCAACCCTTGTGTTTTACTCGAATAATCTCAAAATAACACTTGGTTTTTGAGACAAAACATTAGTATGAAAGACATTCGAAGTTTGGTTCAGTTTTTCAAATTTTTTTTCTTGTCAGTAAAGAAATCTTAATTTTATTCAACAAAAAACATTTCTGACTTGATTTTTTTGTCAAACAGTAACTTAAAGTACACAGTTTATTTGATTAACGTTCATTATGCGGAATCCGATGATCATAGAGTGTCCGGAGCACTTGGGTTTATAGTCCTGATTGTATCATAGAGTGTCCGGAGCACTTGGGTTTATAGTCCTGATTGTATCATAGAGTGTCCGGAGCACTTGGGTTTATAGTCCTGATTGTATCATAGAGTGTCCGGAGCACTTGGGTTTATAGTCCTGATTGTATCATAGAGTGTCCGGAGCACTTGGGTTTATAGTCCTGATTGTATCATAGAGTGTCCGGAACACTTGGGTTTATAGTCCTGATTGTATCATAGAGTGTCCGGAGCACTTGGGTTTATAGTCCTGATTGTATCATAGAGTGTCCGGAACACTTGGGTTTATAGTCCTGATTGTATCATAGAGTGTCCGGAACACTTGGGTTTATAGTCCTGATTGTATCATAGAGTGTCCGGAGCACTTGGGTTTATAGTCCTGATTGTATCATAGAGTGTCCGGAGCACTTGGGTTTATAGTCCTGATTGTATCATAGAGTGTCCGGAGCACTTGGGTTTATAGTCCTGATTGTATCATAGAGTGTCCGGAACACTTGGGTTTATAGTCCTGATTGTATCATAGAGTGTCCGGAGCACTTGGGTTTATAGTCCTGATTGTATCATAGAGTGTCCGGAACACTTGGGTTTATAGTCCTGATTGTATCATAGAGTGTCCGGAGCACTTGGGTTTATAGTCCTGATTGTATCATAGAGTGTCCGGAACACTTGGGTTTATAGTCCTGATTGTATCATAGAGTGTCCGGAGCACTTGGGTTTATAGTCCTGATTGTATCATAGAGTGTCCGGAGCACTTGGGTTTATAGTCCTGATTGTATCATAGAGTGTCCGGAGCACTTGGGTTTATAGTCCTGATTGTCTTGATTTTCCCAGAATGGAGAATTAACGCCCCTTTATCCAGTCAGCCTAATTTTCAGTATATTCGTTGTAAAGATGGGTTGTGGTTAAGATGCAGTACTAGCATCCAGTATCAATACTTTTCATGTGATATTTATGAGTCCTCCATTATTGGATTAAATGGTAAGTAATTTTCTATGATTCAAGTATTTGCAATGGCTACATATATCCATGCACTGTTAGAAAAGAAAGAGAAAAATTTTTATATTTTATTAAAGATAGTTTAACAGTTGATGCAAATAAAAAACGTAAATCAGTAAAAAAGAAAGCAATTACTACTAAACAGAACTTATTAAACATTACCAATTTTATTTAAGAATTTCAGGTTTTTGGGCACAATTAGTCGATTTTACAAAATTTGATTATGATTTTTCTATTTGAATAAACCAACGTGGGCTTATTAATCCATTTTTTTCTTTTAAATTTCATTTTCAAATAAAAATATTAGTTATAATCAATCATATACCAGAATAAATTATTATCATTATTACATAAAATGTTTGTCATATACAACATTTTATTATGATCGCATTTCAATTTTCCAGCCTACTTGAGCGCTTTCCGCGCTTTTATGATCATCGCACTCATCTCATCCGTCGCAGGAGTCGTTTGCTCCGCTCTTGGGATGCGTTGCACGGCGGTGCTGGAAGAAGAAGGAAAAGGAAAACGATACGTCATCATTGCAGGGGGAATTTGTCACCTTGTTTCGGGTAAAAAGATGATTATGACAACTTTTTAAAAAGTAGATGCCACAGAATAAATGAGTTAAGGAGTCTTTGTTACAGCAGATTCTGTCGAGCTAGTTTCTTCTCCATTTTAGTTTTTACAGGTTCGACTTTAAGGGCTTATTTCCACCACAACGTGGAATGGAGCATTCTTTGTTTTATTGATTTTTTTGCTTTGTTTAGATTTTAACCGCTGAAAAATCAATAAAGAAAACAAAGAACGCTCCATTCCACGCTTGTAGTGGACACTAGCCTTAATAGAATTGGATCTAATTTGAAGAAAAACCTATTGGAGTGAGAGTAGAAAAGAAACAAAACTAGTTGCTCCAAAAAAGAAAAAGAAAAATACGCTGTGCAAATCGTACTCGCAAGCCCAAAGCGGGCCCAAAATGTTTCATTTTCTAAAAATTTGCTAAGGTGCTTGATATGAACTTCATTTCTTTCAACCAACTAGTTTCTCTCTAAAACTAACTCTGTTTCTCTCTAAAATGAACTCTCACTCCAATCGGTTTTTCTTTGAATTAAACTTGACCACTTAATAGCAATTTTAAGTTACTTATTGCTGTATTATTGGAATGGTTTTGCTTTTGTAAAAACCTCATGAGAAATACAACGCCATGTTGACAATTGAAGAATTATTAAATTAAATTACATATACTGTAGTCACTATCCAATAAGTATTACTTTCATATCTGGTATTTTGATTAGGATAATTCAACTCTAAAGAAGAACGATTGTGGTTTCATTTAATTAAATCATATGCTATGTGTTCGTTTGTAAGTTTTGCGACAACTAAGTAAATGTGAATTTAAACTTTAATACATCTTTATCAAATAAAAGTCCAACAAAATCGTCTCAAAAAAAGTCGTAATGAAAATTTTTAAATAATTTTGAATAACTGGTTAGAACTGCGCCCTAAACAATCGATTATACACGTATGAAAAATCAGCCTTATAGCCAAATACTAAAAGTTGATACTATCGAACTATTTGCACATATACCGTACAAAAGCTACATGAATTCATCATGGGAAAGTAATCTCTGCTTCATTGATAAACCGCATTGATTTTAAAATACGGGCCGAAAAAGCATTTGCTGTGAGTCACAAAGTAGGTTTAAATGTTTGCTGTGCAAAAATTAGCTACTTCAATGTAGGTTTCTAGATACCAGAAATAATTGGAAAACAGCTATTTTCAGCGATTATTTTATTTGATGCAAAAAGATAGCTTCATTAACAATCTTGTAATTTTCACCAGTAGATGAATTTAAGCTATCTTTAGTTCGTAAATTTGATTTCATATGACGTGGAAAAGTTTTAAATTTGGCAAGGTGTTGATTTTTTTTCTGGGCTACAACAAAAAATTTTCAACTTTTTAGCAGAAAAGGAAAGGCTTTGCTTTTATAAAAACTTTTACTTTTCTAATCAATTTGTCTGTAATAAGTTTTACTAAGATTTTCAAATCGTAAAAATATTTATTGTTCGTTCCATTGTTAGTCATTAGTGTGTGACGTATATGTTCCTAAATTTAAAATAAATTCATTTTGTATCGTGGCACTTTTCTTTAATATTAGCCCAATAGCAAGTTCGATTGCAGCATTAACCAACCCTTTTCTTTTTGTTCACCCTGAAAAATATGAAAATAAATCACTTTTTTTCATAAAGATGCAGCTTGTCATGCCAAATATTTTTGTTTAAAAATAAAGGACATATTTTTACTGTTAGACCAGGGGTCGGCAAACTTTTCAAGACGGGGGACCGGATTTAGATTTTTTGGACCTCCCCGGGCCAAAGCGTGAGAAAAAAAGTCTTCGCTTCAAATTGATCTCTGATTACGCCACTTTTTCTCCGAAAATTGTAGTGATCTCTAAAAAAAAGGTCTTCACTTCGATTCGATCCCTAATTTTGCTATTTTTCTCCCGAAATTATAGCGATCTCTAAAAAAAAAAAAAAAGGCGTTCACTCCGATTTGATCCCAAATTTTGCTATTTTTCTCCCGAAATTATAGTGATCTCTAAAAAAAAAAAAAGGTCTTCACTTGGAATCGGTCTCCGAAATTCTTATTTTTGTCCCAAAATCATAATGCCGCTGCTTGTGATCGACAAGGCTTGTGCAAAATTGTTCCACGAACCGGATGAAAAACCTTAGCGGGCCGCAGTTTGCCGACCCCTGTGTTAGACTCTGTGAACTCGCTTTGACTTTTAACGCCATTTTACTTTAATCTGCTCGCGCTGCAACAACTCCTTGTGTTTCTTTTAATTGAATTCTTCAAACAATTCTTCAGGACTTTTGACCGGCATTTCTGTGTCTTGGTACGCTGCCGAAGTGGTGCGGGAATATTATTCGCCGTACTACCAAACACAGAGAATGAGATACACCCTTGGGGCTTGTCTCTACGTCGGATGGGTGTCCATGGTGTTTTCATTGGTGTGCGGATGTTTGATGGTGTTTTGCACGTGTTTCAATCAACCGGTAGATGACGGAGACTACTACGAATATCAAGGATCCATACAAAAAGAAAAATACTCCATGCCTCGTGAGTTTGTGTCCGATATTCTACCAGTTAGCCGCAGATGATACTTTTTAGCGCCATCTGTCATATAACTTGATATATATATTATTAGTTAGCTCATCTATAAATTTTTAATTGGTAATTACGCAAAAAATTTTTTTAGAGATATCTTAATGAAGATTAAAAAGCAATTAGAGTAAACAAAATTTATCCTTATTTCAAGTTAAAAATAGGTTTAAAAAATCTTCTATCGACCAACATTTTGATCACCCACAAATTAATGGCCATTGGGTAAAAAAATATGTACCGTATTTTCTTGAATAGAAGCCGCCTTTGAATAGAAGCCGCCCTCGAATAGAAACCGCACGAATTGATTTTAAAAAAACAATAGAAGCCGCCCTTGAATAGAAGCCGCAATGGACAAAACCGCTTCTTTATTGACACAAGAAAACAAAACAAAAAAAGCAGTTGTCAGATTGCAGTAGCGATTGGATAGTGCGTAAAAACTTTTAGACAAAAGAGAGCCCAGATTTTTGTTGCTACTTAATAATTGACACTTCTTCCGTTTGGTTTTGTTGATTGCTTTACACAGACGCGACAGGAATAGCAGCTGTCGAATTAACCGTAGGGTAGCACGTGATGACCTTGTTTACGGTATGAGTATTTCGCAAAAGAGACAATAGAATTGCACCTGATTTACTGTTTCCGTTTTTCTGTCGCTTATGGTAGATTATCCTGAATGCTCAGTGGAGACCAATTTGAAGACGAAAACGTTCATATAAAAAAAAATAGAACCCGTCCTTGAATAGAAGCCGCCCTCTAATAGAAACCGCACAATATGTTCAAAAATAAAAAATAGTAGCCGCGGCTTCTATTCAAGAAAATACGGTAATTATTTTTATAAATTTTTGTGTGTCATCATAAAAGAAACGTAATCCGCAATTATATTTGACATTGTGGCATTCTGTGGATTTGTATCACGTTGACAACAGGACCATCGGTGCCCTTTTTAAGGCGGAATTAAACCGCGCCCTCGTTCCTAAGAACGGGTTGAGTGGAAACAGGTGCCCTTTGCTTGGCTTGTCCAAGCATTCATTGCTTTAGTGCCATTTCGCTACATCCCTAATTTCGATCAAAAATAAATGAAAAAATTCGATTTTTCCTACTTCTGCCCGGTTTTACGAGTGATGCACGAAAATTTTCTTTTCACCAGTTTTTTTGAATTATGCATCCGAACAAGTTTTTATTGTGTAATAAATTGAATAAATTGTTTTGGCTGTAGTTTAAAGCTAACACCTTTAAGCAAATAACCAAAAAGGTTTAAAAAGATGCAACCAAAACCGAGACAGACCAATCCATTCATTTGTTTTTTTTTTGGTTCTTTACCCATTCTTTCATACATTTGTTAATTTATTTATTTTTTAACCGTGATTACAATTATATTAATGAAAATTGCTTCGTCTCAAAATGCAGATTTAATCTTAATGTTTACTTCTAGCTTCTCAGCCAGCATACAAGGGAAAGTCTTATGACTACCCTCCCGACTACTACCGATCATCGGGCAACTACAAGTCGAGTCGAAATAATCGCTCCGATCGCTCCGAACGAAGTTACTACGATAAACGGAGATCGTCGTACAGCAGCGACGACCGCAGCGCGAATACGAGTCGCTACGACAGCGACATTATGCGTGCGAGTGGGTTCGTTTGAAGCGAAAAAAAAACTTAAAATTTTATTGAAGAAGTCTGTCTTTGCACGAAAACTGAAGCTCTTTGAATTTTTTAGATTTGATGCTGACGTTATTTTTGTATTGTGTTTATAAATGCACAAGACATTATCATTTTATCAAAACACCAGCTTACTTTCCGTTTTTTTTAAAAGTTGTCAGTCTTGAATCAGTTAAAACCTCATCACTGCTGTGGTTGTATTAAAAGTAAAACGTTTTTTGAGAAACTAAGGCTCCTTAACTATATAGTTTGAATAAAGGACCTTGAAATATTTCCTTCAAAAAACTTCTTTTGTTCAAATGTTTGCAAACTACGTATATATGTGAAGATTTAATGGAAACAAAAGAATTTCTGTTTTTTGCTGCAAATCAACTTTTTTTGTTGTACTTTTTATTAGAAAAAACTAAGCTAACTTTTTTCCTTTTTATTGCCGTACCTGTTACGGCATAATTCAATGATATTTTTTTGCGATTACTTTTTACAGTAAAGATTTTTGTTGCCTTTGCTTTTGGAGTAGCAATGGTGTATATGAAGTCGAATAATCTTTCTGTTTTTTTTTGTATGAGTTGGTTGTACGTCAATTTTGCTTTTCCAGTGCCGAAACAATATTTAAAATCATTTTCCCTACTTTAAGCTTTAAAAAATTTTTGGTCTATTTCACTTTGCATTTAATAAAAAGAACTTAATGTGTCAGCAGACCAATGTATCTTATTGGGGAAACATCTGAAAAAAAATCGCTATTAAAAACACAAATACTTGTTTATTTTTAGGGTATACCTTAATGAGACTTTTCCACTGCAAAAAAAAACATTTATTCTGTTTGTTTATAAAAATTTGCATTAAGATTTTTTAAAAATAATTGTATCGTTTGCTTTGACCAAATTTTATATTTTTAAACGGTGACAAATACAGAGAACTGATTTTCTTTGAAATACAATCTCTCATAAACAACTTTTTGTCATTAATTGAATATGCAATGCTATAATCTTTCTTCTTTGTATTGGTACCAATTAGATTTTACAATTTATTTGTTTCCGAGAAAAAAAGGTGGCGTAGCAGCCTAGGATTGTATTATAATAGAGTTTATTTTCCTAATGATATTTATCAAAACAAAAGCGTTTTTTTTCTTTTTTTTTGTTTGAAGTTACGCGAACAAAAAGTTATGCAAACCTTTCGTGTATAGAGAAGGGTAGTTTAATTGTCTTCTTAGAAGTCGTATTGCAGCTCTAGGCTTACATTATTATGCAAAGTTATATTTATACAAACTAGTTTCCAAAAAAAAAGCTCATAAATTTGAGTTAAGTTATGATTCAATGATGCTATAGGCCAGGGATTCTCAACCTTTTTAACCCCTGGACCACTTTTGTTCAAAATATTATTTGGTGAAACCCAATAAAAACATGTGCAATTTTTTGCAGAAACCAAAGGCAACAAACAGTTTTGCCAACTGCTTTATTTAACACTAACAGGCAAACAAAAATTTTTCGAATTGCCGCTTCAAAAGTATGAAAAAGTGTCTTTTTTAAACCTTACAATTGCCTTTACAAACCCGCAGCTCACGTCAAAGAATTGCAATTGTACTGTATTTAAAAATTTGGATTCCGAACTTCGCATCAAAATGCCGACAATATGGATTTTTTGCAAAAAAAGATTTTTATGAATTCTCTTGCAAAAACTGGAAAATTAGTAAAAAACTTTTAGAACAGTTTATTTCTGGCCTATTCCTCTGATAAATTTTATTTTACACAAAATTTTTTCCGTCTAAGAAAAACATCAATTTACAAAAAGTTAAATTTCGGGTTCTATCTTGGCAACATCAAATCTTACCTCTTTTTGTTTGCTTGTTTTATCATATCTAGTTAATTAGTAACAATGCTTAAACAAAACCTTATTGAAACAGCGTATGACTTTGCTATATTTTAAGAGACATCATAATTTCAACAAATTTTTTCACGTTTGTATAAACTACGTAACAAAGAAATACCTAGGATTTTTTTCGTTTCTTTGTTTTGGAACATGTCGCAATTCGAATGTGCCTCTTATGTAAATTTGAAAAAAATTGAAGTTTATGATTGAAAAACAGAAAACTTTTAGAAGCAATGTATGGGGACCTATGCGTACGAGGGTGAATCAAAAAGTTCTCAGACAAATGCCATATTTTCAAAATGTGCAAAATCTTACGATTTTTTTCATGTTCAAACATACCTTTAGGGCTTCCCTAATAATCTTAAAAAGTTTCATCATTCTATCTATTTGCAGCATTACGATTCGTTGTGTTTGAAATATTTTGTATTTTTGTGCCTTTAAATGACGAATTTTCAAATAAGAGCAAACAATAAATTTTTGACTAGATTTAATTGGAAACCTGTTAAAATCATTAAAGCTTTACAGCAGGCTTATGGTGAGTCCGGACCATGTAGACTAGTTGTTTATGATTGGATTAAAAGCTTCAAGGAGGGAGGAAGCATCTGGAAGATGATTCAAGAGAGGACACACCTTCCACCTCAAAAAATCAAGAAAAAATCAGGCTTGTGCAGAATCTAGTTGAAGAGGATAGAAGAGTTACTATCAATGAAATCGCCAATGCAGTGGGAATCTCACATGGATCTGCATTTTCAATTTTTACTGAAGATCTTTGCTTGAGCAAGCTTTCAGCACGTTGGGTCCCAAAAGCGTTGCAGGAAAATTAACTGAATCAAAGGGATGATCTTTCCTTAGCAATTTAGACAAAGATGGAAGCAAATGAAACCATTTTTTTTAAGCGCTGCCTCACCGGAGATGAAATGTGGATCTATCATTTTGATCCAGAAAACAAAATTTAATCAAAAGAGTGGCATCCGAAGGGAGCACCAGGACCTGTTAAATTCAAAGCAGAAAGGTTTGTTAAAAAGGTCATGGCCACCATTTTTTGGGACTGTGAAGGAGTCATCTTGATAGAATTCCTAGAAGGTAAGAAAACAGTTACCTCAAGCTATTATGAAGACGTTTTAAACAAGTTGAAGACATCTTTAGCCAAAAAACGCCAAGAAAAATTGCACAGTCAGACTTTGTTTCATCACGACCATGCCCCTGCTCATTCTTCGAGGGCTGTTAGGGTCCTATTACGCAAATTTCAATGGAAAAGACTTCCACACCCACCTTATAGCCCGGATTTAACTCCCTCTGACTTTTTTGTTTCCAAAACTAAAAGAATCTCTCAAAGGTACCCGATTTGAATTCTTAGAAGAAGCAAAAAGGCAAGTGATTACCTGGTGTCAGAGATAGCTCCCAGAATTCTACAAGAAAGGGATTTATAATTGGACACATAGATTACAAAAATGTATAGACAATAATGGAGCTTATGTTGAAAAATAAATGTAATCACTTAAAAAATAAAGATTTTATGGTGTTTGTCTGAAAACTTTTTGACTCACCCTCATACTTTTAAGCTAGAAATGGCAGAGCGCATTTTATATGAAGCGGAACTGGAAAACATTTATTTTTTAACGTGAAATTCTTTATCAAAATCCAGGAAAGAACTGATCGAATATTGAAATAATAAACCTAGGTGGGTAGTGCAAGTTGCGATAATTGCGACGCAAGCGCAATCGCGAGTCCGTTGAAAGACTTGCTCGATTTTATTGTTTTTTCTTTTAAAATATGAAAAATAACAGTTCTTTGAAAAAAAACCAAAAATGGGGTTTACAAAGCGAGTTTTTAAAGTGCTACTATATAAATTAGGGTGTGGAGTGGGAGGAATTATTTCGACTCCGACTCCACCTATTCAACATTTTACGACTTCAACTTTGACTCCAAAAGATCTAAAAAAAGATTTTGATTTCTGAATCCGGGTCCAGTATGTCTAAAAAAACGACTCTGACACCAACTCCACCCTAGAACGACTCCAAAACCTTGGAGACCTGATTAAGCGTAAAATGGAATCTCCAAAAACAATAACGACTTCGACTCCGTCCTAAAACATGCGACTCTAGCGAGTTTAACTCCACAAATCTGATAAAAATGAATCAATAAATAAGTAATACATTTTTTTTAAAAAACAACATTTCAAAATGTGCATCAGTTTATTCTGAACGTAGGCGTAAAATATTTATTAGTACTAAAGAAAAAACTTTTCACACTAAATTATGTAAACAAAAGAATCTTTTGACGTTATAATCTTCTTCGTCGTTTGAAGGGTATCCACTACAGGTCAGACACAAACAGGATTGGGGCCGAGGGTTTATCCTTTTACTACCCCAGACTGCTGCACTGCCTAGATCAAATGCTGACAGTGATGTCATTAAGCCAGCATCGAGTTTCGTCATCCAAAACCGTCAGACCTCGTGCTCCATGTGGTGCCCGATGTATAGGGCACGCTGTTAGTACATGGTCTGCGGTTTGCTCAGAGGTGCCACACTCGCAATTCGGTGAAGGAGCGAGACCCCATTTGTGCATGGACGAATGGAATCGCCCAACACCAGTCCGCAGGTGGTTGAGCTTAACCCAAGCTGCTCGGGGCAAGCCTATCCCAACAGGCCTGGCACCGGTCTCGAGCACAAAAGCACGGAGCCTGGAAGCATTTTCACAGTACTCCGTTTTCCATTTGTGATTTGTCCATTCAAAGGCGCGGATGCCAAGTCTGGCAAGGTTGTCCAAGAGATTCCGCGCACCTGGCACAAACGGGCGTCTGGATCTTAGCCTCGCTTGACGAGTATCTGAGGACCCACTTAAAAGACCATGCAAGATATGATCGGGGTCCAGAGATCCACTGTGAGCCAAGGAGAGTGTCGCTCCCAGTCGGCGAAGCTCAGCTGGCTGGATGCCTGAGAATACAGGTAGGTGGTCCGTTGGAGTGGGACGCAGGCGTCCAGTAACTATGCGCAAGGCGTCGTTCAAGACACTGTCAATGAGGCGAGTGTGAGCACTGCGACACCAGACTGGCGCATAGTACTCAGCTGCTGAGTAGACTAGAGACAAGGTGGCTATGCGTAGTATTTTAGCACCAGCACCCTATACCGAGCCCACAAGTCGCCTCAACAGTGTGACGCGCGATGATAGTTTTTTGTGCAATGCACTAAATGGTGACGAAACGTGAGCGATCTGTCCAATTTTACCCCAAGATAAGTAGGGGTTGGACAGAACGGTAAAAGTCTACCGTTGTTGTAGACCTTTAGCTCATGTTTGGCCTCTCGGTTATTTAAGTGAAAGGCTGCCGCCACCGTCATAGTGTGACTGAGCTTCAACCTCCAAGTCTGGAGATACGCTGACAGTGTGGACATGTCTTGGCTTAAGGTCCCCTCCAAGTTTTTTCAGTTTCCAGAAGAGTGCAACAATACTAGATCATCAGCACAAGCAAACTTTCTGGAAATCATGGAAGGCAGATCGTACGTATAGATGTTAAATAGGAGGGGAGCCAAGACCTATCCCTGAGGAACGCCGTTTTTAAGACGGCGTAGCCTGCTTTGCTTGCTGTCACCGCGCGGTAGTAAGGGTGAAACTTCGATTTCGGACAAGCTCCATGATCATTCTGACCATGTGCTTATCCGGAAGTAGTCTCAGCAACTTGCAGGTAAGGCCACAATGCCAGACAGTGTCATAAGCAGCTGTCAGATCGATAAATACGGCACCGGCCTTCTTTTTAGCCTCAAAAGAATCCTCGATGTTCTGGCTCAGCAGAACAACTTGATCTACGGTTGACTTCCCGCGTCGGAACCCAGCCCGCTCTTTAGGGAGCAGTGGATTGATTAATGGTTCAACGCAGGCACAGATAAGCCTCTCGAGGATCTTGTAGGGGACACAGAGCAGAGATATCGGTCGATAACTCTTTGGGTCCCCCACGGGCTTTCCTGGTTTTGGGATCGCGACTACAAGCGCTCTTCTCCAGATCTTAGGAATTTTGAGTCGGCGCAAACAGGAAGAAAGGAAGTCACGTAACCAGGACTTCAAAGCAGCTCCAGCATGGAGTATAAGCTCAGGGCAGATGAAATCAGGTCCCAGAGCTTTACCTGGTTTTAAATGTTGAACGGCAGCAGTAAATTCTCTGTGTGAAAAATTGTCAGAGATATTTACTGCGTCTGGTGTTGTGGCCCCCCAAAGGTCAGACACTTCTTGAAAAACAAGTCGAGATGACTTGCGGTCAACAGCCTCGTATTTCCCATTTCTAACCAGCTGAGATGCAATTTTTCCAGTTGCTACTCGCATACGCCAAGCGGCCGCTACATGTAATTTTAGTTCAATCACCGATCCTTTTGATGAAGCACTACAAACTTGCTTCATTTGCTCAATCAATAATGAATGATGCAATTTTGAAAGCACTCTTCATAATGAAAATTGCTTCAACAGCAGAAAGGTGAAAAGAAGAGCGACCTCGAGCGATAATAGAAAATTTTTTGTTGTTGTAGTGAAGAGCGCATTGGGCGTTGTCAAGAAGATTTTGACCAATGGCAAATTTGTGAAATTGTTGTGGGCGTATGTTGGCCTTGCAAGAGCGGGAAAGACTTTGGCGGTTGTGCGAGGCAGGAGGATTGGCGATGGATCTAGGAACGTGTTGTTTAATTCGCTCTTCTAGGCGTTGAAACATGCGACCAACGTACCGACTATCGCAGTGGCACACAAACTGGTAAATAACATTGGTGTGATGATGGGAAGGTAATACGTCTTTCTTTGTTGCTGGTAAGAGCTGTTGGATGTTAAAAATAACCCGTGGTTCGACGGAGAAAAAGCAACGTTTCACAGCAGACGTAATCTGCCTTTCGAACTTCATCGAGACATTTCCAATCCATGAGATGTGTAGGTAGACAGGGCACTTTTCCACTGTGTGAACCGGGTTAGAATTTAGTTGTTGAAGTTTTCGTTTGAAAAAGAATTGATTGCATGTTCTGGGTAGCCATTTTCTAATAGAATTGAACGAATTTTGCCAAGCTCTTGGTCCAGTTTGCTTTTAGAACAGATCATAAAAGCTCTGTGAACAAGAGTACCAATTAGGTTAATTTTCCGTTTCTGGGGGCTGAAGGAGTTTTAACATAGATACTGGCCGGTGAAGGTGGGTTTCCTGTACACTGAAGTTAGAAATTCCGAATCTATATAGAGAGGCAAGCCTTTCTACCAACAGATCTAGAAAAACATGATTCGGAAAAATCTTTTAGTTCACACCATCTCAAAAGTTTTTCAAAAGCTCACAAGAAAGCTTGAAGTACTGCAAAAGAAAAAGGTAAATGCTATTGTTCCCGAAAAGCCAGTCATTTGGCACCTGATTGTTATTTCAAAAATGCTACTTGCAATTACTGTAAGCTTCGAGGTCATTTAGAATCTGTTTGCCGAAAAAAAAAAAGCAAAGCGCCCATAAAAACGGCAAAAATCATTTCTGTTTGTAATGCTACTAATGCTTCAGATAATTTTTGCAGAGTTCCAAAGTTTCAAATTCCAGTCTACATCAATTCTCAAGAGGTTCGTATGGAATTGGATACTGCTACGGGAGGCAATTTTCTTTCGCAACAAGTCTGGAAAACGTTAGGCAAACCAAGTCTTCAAAAGTCCCTCTACAATTTCAATCTGCAAGCAAGCATTTGGCATAAAATATAATCAAAGGGCAACGCGACTTACAGGGCATAAGTTGTTTATCTACAGTAAGAGAAAATTCACACACATATTTGCTTTGGCACAATGAAGAAAACTTTTCATTATCGGTGCAAACTTATCAATGTTCGGTCCTCGCCTAATTCTGTTCGGCTTTTATCAAATCTCATAAATTTTAAAATTTCGAGAAAAAATGCGCCCCATTGTTTCGTAAAAGATCAGAATTCCATAATTTTTACTCCATAAAAATGCAACTGGATGGCCTTTTCCGTAGATTCCTCGTGCATATTGAAGTCCAATAAAAGCTTCTAATTTTTGCAAGTCCAGCAAAAACGGAGTGTTGCCTCTGCGCTAAGCTTAATCGTTTCCTCGTTGGTATATTTTACGATGATTCTCAGGATACTTTCGTGAATAAAGTGCTTCCGAGCACGGTTCCCTCTAAGCTGCGCGCCTGCGCGGCCGCGCAGTACTTTCGTTTTGCCGCGCACTGCGTAAGTTTTGCAAGACATGCTTGACATGCTTTCGCTGTATGAGCGTTGGCAAGGTTTGATTTTGGTAACAAAATAGGAAATCAAAGATCCAGGAATTGAAGTGAAGACCTTTTTTTTTTTTTTTTTTGGAGAACACCTTCATTTTGGGAATAAAATCAGGAAATTGGAGAGCAAATCGAAGTGAAGACCTTTTTTTGGAGAACACCTTTATTTTGGGACAGAAAACCAAAACTTCCTTGCCTCAGGTAATATTCACCACTGCTCACACAGCCTTTCATTCCGCGCACACTAAGCAAGCTCTTAGAGGGAACGTTGCTTCCGAGCATCATATGGTGTGACAATACTTCTTGCAATTGCTCTTGGAACACCGGAAGTGGCACTAAAAATGTTGTATGCCCTAATTTTTCCAGTAACTCTTTGTCACACTTCATTACTAATAATTTTAATCATAACGATGCAGTTTATACCCGTTAAAAGTAATTCGTAGTCTTATTATAAAACAGTAATCGTGTCGTCTTGTAGCGCTGCTCTCGTATTATGCGATATACGTCCGATTCGCTCTCTATTGCGAGATACATGTATATTTTTTCTCTTTTCGCCGACAGAATGCCGTAATATGTTTTGTCCAAGCTTTGCTATCTCGAATGTCGTAGAATATTCGCGTATATGGTTCTAGCACCTCAAGCGCCAATTTCATTCAAGTCCAGTTCAATGCGCCGCACAAACGAAAGATTTCAAAGCATCAACTCAGACTCGATCTCTGATTTTCCTATTTTTCGTCCCAAAATTATAATGTTCTCCAAAAAAAAAAAAAAAGGTCTTCATTCAGAATCGATCTCTGATTTTCCTATTTTTCGTCCGAAAATTAGGTGGTCGTCTGATATAGCTAGATATAACTTGTGGAACGTTTTTCATTTGAAATATTTTCCCCGACTGCAATGCGCCATTTGTGGCGCATGCGCCGCAGTTATAGCGTGAGTTATAGCGTAATTTTTGTAATACATTTGTTCTTATTAGAGACAGTGGTCTCTATTTGTTGTGAAGAAGAGTCTTCAACGAAACCAATTCGAGCTTTCGTTAAACCAACTGTATAAAAGCTTCAGGCTCATAGCAGGACTACTTCTTGAGCCGGAATAAAATAAAATTTAGACACAGCTTTGTTTCAGCGCAGGTATTCGGATTACCTAGCTCAACTGGTCCATTGGGATTCTCAAACAAAGTCTGTGACACTCTTGAGGAAAAACGTTCCCACAAAGCACCATTTTTTCTGATATCTGGTTGGGTAACAAAGATGTAGTTTCAGGTTGTGTGAAAGAACGGTCATCATTTTCATCGTTGCGCTCAGCCTCACTACTGTCACTGCTTTCCGCATCTGATTCAACTGAGTTTGTGCAAGCAGCAGTGCCGTCATTTAAGCTGTTTGCAAAATACACGTCTTCATCGGAACAATCATCATCGGTGTCCCATGAAAAATTTTTATCTGAGGATTTTTCAGCAGTAGATTGCTCATTTATGTTATCTATTATATTTTATAAGAAAAAAAACCTGTGATTGAAAAATATTGTTAGGTCGTATTGTATGTACAAAGTGAAAGATCACTGTCTCCACTAAAACCACCGTAGCTATACTATGCAACACGTGTAACCAAAATTTATGCAGAAGAATTTCAACTACTTTACAAAACATCTACATGTAAATACTCTTGCTTGTAATTTCTATCTACTGCCGTTTATTGCAGAGCTGCTTCACCAACCACCAACCAGTAACACTGTCCGCTTCCATGTTAAGATAAACAACTTTAACCCTTTGAGGGATTTAAGAATTTGATTATAAAATAAAATGACAATGGTTCAATAATGATGTTACAAATATCTAAAAATTACAATAAAAATGCCTTCACAAAAGTGTTTTTGTTACTTGGTTAAACGGTTAATGCAGCCTTTGAGTCGAAATCGACTCATTGGCAATCTAAGGGATAGTAATTTTTTTGAAATTTTTTTTTATCTCTATATTTATCCTCCTGACTCGCAGGAAAGCGACGAAGAGGCTATACATAGGGTAAACAATTACCCCAACCTGCTTCCGGAGATGCCAAGATATTGCTGTCCGCTAGTAATTTAATAGAGATATTACTGAAATTTGGAATTGCTTGCCAAGACCACCAAGCAGGGAAAGTGCCATAAAGTGTCTTTCCCAAAAGCACAACAGAATGGCGCAAGTTTTGAACCAAGACCATGTTGATCATCAGCCTGGTATACTTTAACCACTCGACCGCGCTGCCGACTTGAGGAAAACTCAAAATTGTAGGTCGACTTAAGGAAAACTAAAAAAATTTCATGAATTTACATGTTATAATAGAGTCAGAATGCTGAATTAAACAAACATGCTGAGTCGAAATCGACTCGGCGATAATCCTAGTGTTAAACATATCTATTGACAAGATTTTGTTTTGCAGCTCATCAACAAGCAAGGATGTAAAATCTTTATTGCTCTCATCCGATGAGCAAAATTTGCAATTAAAAGAAGCATGTACCAAGTTATGCGATGACTATGGTAAACTTTTCATAACCAGGGTTGAGATGTCTCTAATTTCGAACTAGAGGTTCAGTTTAATTCTGAAGCAAAGCCTATATTTTGCAAACCAAGGTCGGTACTTTTTGCCATACAATCCGATTTGACGCAGGCTTTAGATGCTAGTATAAAGAAAGGAATCTGGACATAAGTTCAATTTAGTGATTGGGGTACACCAATAGTCCCAGTCAGGAAAATAGGTCAAAACAATGCTTCCGGTGCACATCTATGAGTCTGTAGAGATCATTCTGCTACAGTAAATCCTCAACTTGAAAGTCATCGTCATCTACCCCCACGTCCTAAAGAATTAATGCAAAGACCAGACGCGGATTTGGATTTACAAAAATTGATTTGGTTGATGCTTACAACTAAATTCGATTCGCTCCGGAATCACGCAAACGCTTAGCGTTAAGTACACATCGTGGAGTTTTGTTACAAAATATTTTGCCCTTTGGAATATCTTCCGCTCCTGAATATTTTCAAAAGATCATGGATGACATCACTTAAAGATCTACCAAGTGTGTCGGTATATCTGGATGATATCTTGGTGAGTGGCAAGAATACAGGAGATAATCTCCATAATCTTAAGCAATTGTTACAGCGGTTGTCCGAAAATGATTTGCGTTGCCGCAAAGAGAAATGTGAGTTTGCCCAACCGTGGGTGGAATATTTGGGTCACGTTCTTTCTCAACAAGGAATTTCTAAAGGCTCCAAGGTAGATGCGGTCCTGGACATGCCAGCAGCCGAAGATGTTTCGATATTACGATCTTTTTCATTCCTTTTCCATATCCACATTCCGTGCAGTTTTACGCAAAGTTCTTACATTCTTGCTTTTCTGCAGATACTGCTTCTCTTTACATGAAGGAACTGGTCCGTGGTTAAGCCTGAGTTGCCCTAATGATCTTTTTAAATACAACGTTGACATTGACTTTGCAAACCTAAACTATAAACCGCTCTTGTTTAACTGCGATACTTTAAACAGTCTTTGTTGTAGCAATAATAATGGTTTGTTTGTTTCTGATTAATACGTGTATATTAGTTGTTTTTTCTGTTGAGTATAAATTTCGTACCGTTTCTTAAACTGCAGGTATAATGGCTTCTTCAATGTATGCATGCTCAAAATTACCTCGATGTAAATTTTGTTTTGATGCAAAAATATTGCATACTGATGCAATCAACCTTGCAACCTTTAGCACACAACACAATGCAGATGTAGTAAACAAAATGGTCATGTGATTTCCGCGACAGGCGACATGGATTACGGTATCGAATTCGAGAAGGACAATGATATGACAGAATTAGAAAATGATAGTTTTTATGAATTATTATTTTTGGATTGCAACTACCATGATATAGCATCTATTAATAATCACGCTTCAAATAATTATAATGACCTTTTATTAATGCACTTTAATACAAGAAGTCTTCAAAAAAACATTGATAAACTAACTCACTACATTCTGCAGTTAAAAGAATTGCCTGATATTACAGCCAACTAAATTAAAAAAAGATGAACTACAAACTAACATTGGTATAAATGGTTATAACTCCATACACTTGTTAAGATCATAAAAATAGAACTCGCACTGAAATTGAAAAAGTTAATTAACTGAATAGAAGTCTTTTTCGAAACCTTGTAATTAATTCTATTGTTTGCGTTCACTGCTTTATAGGCAGATCACGTGCAGTGATTTTAATGAAATCTGATTGGTTCACTTACACGTGGTGAGCACACTATAAATTAAGATGTTGGTAAATTTAATTCCTTTCAGTCGTTGGTGATCAAGTGGTTCGGTGATTTTGGTTTGGTTTGAAGAGTGAGTTTATAGATCGCAAGCGAAACTTGGGAAAATTTCGTTTTGCGGTTGCATCGTTGGCTGCACCGTTTGAGCTGTCGTCGTCGTCGTTTGAAGGGTATCCACTACAGGTCAGACACAAACAGGACTGGGGCCGAGGGTTTATCCTTTTACTACCCCAGACCGCTGCACTGCCCGGATCAAATGCTGACAGTGATGTCATTAAGCCAGCATCGAGTTTCGTCATCCAAAACCGTCAGACCTCGTGCTCCATGTGGTGCCCGATGTATAGGGCACGCTGTTAGTACATGGTCTGCGGTTTGCTCAGAGGTGCCACACTCGCAATTCGGTGAAGGAGCGAGACCCCATTTGTGCATGGACGAATGGAATCGCCCAACACCAGTCCACAGGCGCTTGAGCTTAACCCAAGCTGCTCGGGGCAAGCCTATCCCAACAGGCCTGGCACCGGTCTCGAGCACAAAAGCACGGAGCCTGGAAGCATTTTCACAGTACTCCGTTTTCCATTTGTGATTTGTCCATTCAAAGGCGCGGATGCCAAGTCTGGCAACGTTGTCCAAGAGATTCCGCGCACCTGGCACAAACGGGCGTCTGGATCTTAGCCTCGCTTGACGAGTATCTGAGGACCCACTTAAAAGACCATGCAAGATATGATCGGGGTCCAGAGATCCACTGTGAGCCAAGGAGAGTGTCGCTCCCAGTCGGCGAAGCTCAGCTGGCTGGATGCCTGAAAGTACAGGTAGGTGGTCCGTTGGAGTGGGACGCAGGCGTCCAGTAACTATGCGCAAGGCGTCATTCAAGACACTGTCAATGAGGCGAGTGTGAGCACTGCGACACCAGACTGGCGCATAGTACTCAGCTGCTGAGTAGACTAGAGACAAGGTGGCTATGCGTAGTATTTTAGCACCAGCACCCTATCCCGAGCCCACAAGTCGCCTCAACAGTGTGACGCGCGATGATAGTTTTTTGCGCAATGCCACTAAATGGTGACGAAACGTGAGCGATCTGTCCAGTTTTACCAAGCAAAATGATTCAACCAAGATGATCGTTCTCTTGAGCTGTTGTGTTGAGAAAATCTGTCCAGTTTTACCAAGCAAAATGATTCAAGCAAGATGAACGTTCTCTTGAGCTGTCGTGTTTAGAAAATAACTGTGGTCGTTGGCTTGTGGAAGCCTGTTATACCTTCATATCGAAATCTCAACTTTAATAAATATTATAAAGCCATAAGACGTGTGGAAAGCCAGCGGTGTGATTGGGGAAGGCTCGGATAGCTTCCCCATAGTTGAAGAAATTGAAGCCAAGAAGAGAGGGATTTGCTGTGCGGTCTACAGTAAACTTTTGAAATTAACAACACTCTGATAGCGATTCTCAGGCTGGCGGCATAGGTTTATATATAAAAAATTTTATTTCGTATAAGATAATTGATGAATTAGATTTAAAACTCAATTTTGTTGAAACATTTGGATAGAAGTCGAAACAAAAAAAAAATCAATAGCAATTGGAGTTGTCTATCGTCATCCAGGATACATTGTTAACCAAATTGAACTCTTTACAAAAGCAATCTAAAAAAATTTTTTGAATATGAGTAATAAAAAAATAGAATTTTACTTAGTGGGTGACTTTAATATAGACTTGTTACAATCTCATTGTAATCAAATTATAAAAACCTATGCCGATAATCTTCTAGGTTATTCAGTCAAGTGTTGCATCAATAAACCAACAAGAATTTCAGTAAGTACAAAATCGCTTCTCGACCACATATATACAATTGATTTCAATCGCTCGCTATTTAGTGGTATAGCATTGTGTGACATATCGGATGACCTACCTGCTTTTATTTTCATAAAAGATATTAAATATATAAAAAAGAAATTAAAGGAAGTTTACATTCGTGATATGAAAGATTTTTTAGAAGAATTGTTTTGCCAAGATTTGTATAAACAATTAGGTGATTTGCATGTTACAGAATCCCTTTCGCCGCATGATCAGTTTGAAGAGTTTGTAAAATTATTTACTGATATTGTAAATTTTTATGCACCACGACGAAGAGCAACCAGAAAAGAAAAGAAATTAAAAAGTAAACCGTGGTTTACCCAAGGATTGCTAAAATCGATTAAACTCAAAAATAAAATATATAAACAATTTCTTATGCACCCTAGCAATTATCAATTCGACAAATATAAAAAATATCGCAATGTTCTAAACAGAGCAATTGAAGGTGCAAAACAAAACTACTACAATAAAATTGTTACTAAAGAAAAGCATAACTCTGAAAAATTGTATCAAATAATCAATAAAATATGGAAACTTAAAAATTCAAAACGTATTTTTCCAACAAATCTTTTAAATGATAAAGGTAATGTAACAAAGAAACCTGAAGAAATTGCCTGCGTTTTAAATGAGCACTTTGCAAGTGTTGGGTACAAAATGGCACAAGATATTCCTCCACCTCCTTCACATATAAAAATGACCAAACCCAATAGTTGTAATTTCAAATCAATATTCTTATTTCCATCTACAAACGCCAAAGTATGTTCAATAATTGATCGACTAAAAACTAAGAAAGCTCAAAGGTACACTGATCTCGAAACTAAATTTATTAAATATGGCAAGTTGATTATTTCTCCGATAATAAGTAACTTATTTAAATTATGTATAGAAACAGGTGTATTTCCGAACTGCTTGAAAATAGCTGAGGTTATCCCCATTTATAAAAAAGGTGATCAAAATATTCCTACTAATTATAGCAGTGGTTCTCAAACTTTTTTGGCTATTGGCACCCTGTAACCACCAAAAAAGTTTTGCGGCACCCGGTTGAACCTAAGAGCTTCCGATTCTAATAAAATCAATTTTAAGAGTAAAGTTTGCATCAAAACACAATATTGAAACAGTTTTGATTAATAACAGCTAAACAGAACACTAAAAATGTCATAAAAATGATTTAATTTATTTTAAAAGTCAATGCGAAATTTGTGCTTGATTTTTAGCGCAAATTCTCTCAATGTTGGGGCGCACATTCGATAATGCTACTCGCATTTCTTCCTCCACAACAAGTAGCCTTTCTCTTTTTTTTGTTTTTAGGTTTGTTAAAACGGAAAATGCGGTTTCGTATAGGTACGTTGTGGAAAATTGAAGTAAAATAACCAATGCCTTTTCTCCAATGTTAGGGTATTCATTTTGAATTTTAATCCAAAATTCATCCACAGGCATCTCCCTGTGCAACAGCTTAATGTTACCGTCGTTACGTATGTCGTTATGTATGTAAGTTCTTCTTCTTTCAGATTCAAAATACAATGGGTATCCAGGGGTAAAAATGGATTTCTTACCCATTTATAGTTTTCAGTGGACACTGTTGGAAAATATTTCTCAATTTTGTCTTGCAAAGACTTGAGATGTTTTAATAACCGATGAAACCATTTCTTTGTTATTCGTTTTCGAAAAGTGAAAAAACATGTCAGAGTTTCCTTCCTGTATTCGTAATGACCACACTTTCAATTTTTCTTGTAGAGCTCTCATTTTGTCTGCTGAAGATAAGAGAGTTTTATTCTTGCCTTGCATATTGGAATTTGTCTTATTTAAGTGGTCAAAGATGTCTACCAAATATGCTAATTTGGACTTCCAGCTGTCATCGCAAAGTAAATTGCAAAATTCTCCTTGTCTTTCAAGACTAAAAAAAGCTAACATCTCCTCTTTCAGCTCATATACTCGTGACAATGCTTTTCCACGTGAAACCCATCTTGCCTCGGTGTGTGACAGAAGATTTTTATAATTTGCTTCCATTTCTTTGCAGAGCTTTGTAAATAATAGTGATTTAAATGGTCTAGCTTTGATCTAGTTTACCATTTCTATAACTTCTTTCAACACTTGTGTTAAGTCCGAGTTCAATGTTTTTCCAATAAGCACTTCACGATGAAGAAAACAGTGGGTTGTTATGATTTCACAATTAACTTTTTTTACAAGTAACACAAATCCTTTGATTGACCCAATCATAGATGGAGCTCCATCCGTACACAGTCCTACACATTCTTTCCATGTTAATTCATTTTCTTCCAAATATTACTAAGAGTATCAAAAATATCTTGACCAGTCGTTCTTTCTTTAAGTTCTTTACAACAGAAAAATTGGTCAGATATCTTTCCATCACTGACAAACCGGATAAAAGCTATTAATTGAGCTTTTCCACTGATGTCAGTTGATTCGTCAACTTGCATCGTAAACATTTTGCTTTGCTTTACAGAAGAAATAACAGTATCTTGTATATCCGTTGACATGTCACAAATACGTCTGCGAATGGTATCATTCGACAAAGGAATCTGTCTTATTTTTTCCTCAGTTTCGGGCCCAAACATTGTTTTCACTATCGCACTGCAAGCAGGAAAAATTACTTTTTCTGCTTCCGTGTGAGGCTTTGAATTTTTAGCTATTATTTCTGCTACCAAATAGCTGGCATGTGGACTTTTCGTAGAAACTTGAAAAGTTTTGGTAAATGTCACACTTTGTTGCTTTCGTTTTTCCAAAAGTCTTTTGAAATAGCTTGCCGGTTTGTCAGAAAGATTTCCGTGCTTTTTTGAAAAGTGTCTACTCAATTTACTTGGCACCATAGCCTCATTTGACAATTTCGTATCACCGATAAGACATTCTGGTAGGGGTTGTTCTTCGTCGCCGGACTAAGTAAAGTCAAAATTCAAATAACTATTGCAATATAGCCGGTGTTTCTTCTTTTTTTCTAATGTACCGGTACCCTTACCTGTACTTTCTGTTTCAGCAAATGAAACTGAAACCTTACCATACTTTCACTTTCAGCAACTGCAAATGCGCTTTGATCAATGCTTAACTTTCTTTTCCTCGTGATAAATTTCTCCATTGTATTAATGCAAAAAAAACCTTAAACACTGCGTTTTGTTTCTTTCTCTATCAAACTATTCATTTTCTTCTCAGTCAGCAAATTAATCTTTTTTGAATGAACTTATCTGAAACAAGCGGGAGTATGAATGAGATAGATGAAACGTCATAATGAGGCTTCATTGTTGTTCAAAATTTGAAAAGAACAGAATGATTTTGAACAGTAACTAACTGAACTGAAAAGTTGGTATGGCGTCATTGTCAATGTAAAGCAATTATTCAAAGCCATCTCAAATTTTCACCTAAGCATGAACTTGAAGGTCACTTTTCTATCCAAATGAATTGAAGTTTATACCTTAAAATAGCATCACAGCATTCAACCTTTTTTTCCTAGACAAATAAATAATGTGCAATAGCTCTCCGCACGCCAGCGAATCGCAAATGGCACCCCGGTTGAGAACCACTGAATTATAGACCCATTTCATTATTATCTCAATTTGACAAAATTTTTGAAAAAATATTATTTTCCAGATTGTTTTCGTATCTTGATAAAAATTAACTTCTCAGCAAAAATTAATTTGGCTTTCAACATAACTCCTCAACACAATTTGCTATAAGCACAATACATGATAAACTAATCAAAAACATTGATAATGGTCTATATACTTGCTGCATATTTTTAGACCTATCAAAAGCGTTTGATACGGTTAATCATACAGATCTGTTACGGAAATTGCATCACTATTTTGGTATTAGAGGCACAGCTCTTCATCTTACAGAGAGTTATCTGAGCAATCGTTATCAATACACAAATGTCAAGGTCATATTCTTTCTCGAATAAATTAAAAATAACAACGGGGGTTCCTCTAGGATCTTGTCTTTGACCTCTATTGTTTTTGCTTTATATCAATGACTTACCTCTTGCCTCCGAATTTGATACCACACTTTATGCAGATGATACTGCTCCAATGCTATCGGATAGGGACTTAAAGTCGTTAAAATATAAAGCTAATAATGAATTAAAAAAAGTTGATTTTGGCTTCAAACGAATAAATTGTCTCTAAATTATTCTAAAACTAACTACATCATCTACAATAATCAACCACACAAAACCTGTAAAGATGAGTTTACTATAGTTATGAACAAAACCCGCTTGTAAAGAGAAAATTTCATTAAGTATTTAGGTGTAATTTTTGATGACAAGTTGTGTTGGGCAAACCACATTGACAATTTATTTAGTCAACTTGCCAGATGCTCTGGTTGTTCTGCAGATTGCGCAATTACGTTTCGAGAAAAACTTTTTGCTTGCTCTATTATAACTTAGTTTATTCACGAATTCAATATGGCATATTAACTTGGGGTACTGCTACAAAACTGTTAACAAAAACAATAGAAGTTTGTCTAAATCGCATTGTTAGAATTGCAACTTTCAGCACTATCTACACACCAATCAACACGATGTACAAGCAATTAAACATTTTGAAAATCTCCAATATTTATCATCTTGAATCAGGAAAATTTATATATCAGCTATACTCTGACAGATTACCTGCTGTTTTTGCTCAGCTATTCAAAAAAATAAAAGAAATACACTCTCACAACACTTGACAAACAGAAAAATCAACTTATTTTATTCCACGTGTATCTGAAACAAATGAACAGCAGCTCCTTACTTTCCGTGGAGTCAAACTTTGGTATTCGATTGGCGACACAATAAAAGACAGGCATTGGGTTTCTTTTAAAAAAACGTATGAACAGCAGCTAATTAATCAGTATTAAATTTTACTCTATTCATTGTCGCCTTTTTCTGAGTTGTTCTTTCTCGTTATTTTTCAATAATTTGATTTTTGCTGCATTGGTTTTACATCAAAAAGATTTGTATCAGTATATGTATTAAATTACTTAATTAATATATATGTAAATTTTGTTTTTTGATTGTATTGGATGTGGGGGCACTCGACTTGATAACGTATGTTCTTCAGTGCCCCTGCCTTCACACAATATTTTTAACATTACCGTGTGTGTGTATTATAAAATTTATGTTTGTGCGTTTGGCAAATAAATATTATTATTATTATTATCAGTGATGGAGGTCTCGAGACCAATTTTCAGGGTCTCAGTCTCGGTCTCGGTCTCGGTCTCGGCATTTTGCTGGCGGTCTCGTTCTTGGTCTCGTAATAACCTGGTCTCGTAATAACCTGGTCTCGGTCTCGTACTTTTTAAATTGGTCTCGAGACCGGACATTTTTTGATATTTTTGTTATTTGATGTGGTTATGATGATTTCCTGATTTCTTCAGCATAAACAATTCCCCTTGCAAAAGGAAATTGAAAGCCTTTTATTGCCTCGTAAAATTTTTGAATAAACATAGTCAATAAATGGTTTAGTTCAGTGGTTCTTAACCGGGGAGGTACGCCACTCCTTGGGGGAGTACGTAAATTTTCAAGGGGGCGCGATTGTTAACATGTTTTATAACACATTCTATATTAATTTTGATAATCAAAATGACAGGAAACTTGACCTCAGCAAGAATCAAATTGAACAACGGAATCCAGCAAGCTTTTTTTAATTGGATTAGTGCAAACTCGCAAACGGTAACTGTGAGTCTCAATTAAAGCACAAATAAAAACTCATTTATCTGATTTAAAAAAAAAATTAATCAAATATAATTCTCCTATAGATGAGAAGCAAGAAACACATCACCATGCAAAATAGGCGACATTTTTGATGAAGCACAAGAACAGTTTCTCGAGTTAAAATTTAACTCAACAGCCAAGGACAAATTTAAAGTGCTGGACCTTGAGGCGTTTTGGGCAAAATATCTTCCCATTTACCATCTTATTTCTGTGAGTCACCGACAATTTCCTGTGAGTTAGGGAGTCAGAAAGATAAAAATAAAGACGCATAATAATATCAAGAATAAATAAATAATTTTAATTGTTTTTTAAGTAAATATTTGAAAGTGGCTTCTTTTTTTTGTTGCTTCAGGCCTTCCTTTTGTAAAAAACATTACGAATTATATTGATCGTGTTTTCGGCTCTCAACCGCCCCCATAACAAATTTCTGCAAACGCCATAGTATGAATCTAATTGCTTGAAACAAATTACCAAATTGCTAATAAGACGAAGTAGAAAAGAAGAAAATAACCAAAAACTACTTTGATTAACCTACACAAAGACGAACATAAAATAAACAGGGGTAATACAAAAAAAAGTCAGCCAGTTGTTAAGCAGCTTTTACTGGTTTATATAATTTGTCTTTATTTCTAATCTTTTTTAGGATTAATTAGACTAAATCTATTGTATGTAAATCAAACACAGCCAATAAATACAACGCACCAACACAGATAACCAAGCTAATCAAATATTTGAATGAGGTTTTGGTTCTAGGTGTATTTTATTGCGGTAAGTTTCACCACGACACAGTTCACCGCGGCAAATTCCACCGCTGTAGTTTATATTTATCACTGTATATTCCACTACAATATCACACCATGTTGACTGTTCATTTTATTTGTAGATTGTAGTTGATTTATCACGCTATAAGCTGCCAAGACAGAGTACAGTAGTTGACAAGTACATCTATTTCCCTAACTCTACTAACCCTAACCCCAAATTCTAACTGTAACCCTAACACCTAACCCTCTAAACCTAACAAATTTCCGTGGTAGAATATACTGTGTTAGAATTTAACTATGATGAAATATACCCGGGTGGAATTTACCGGTCACACAAGTTTTAACCACTTATGTGATTAGCGTGCCTTCAGCATTTTTGGGTTTTGAAAAAAATTTTCAATGACTTTTTCTTAAAGTTTTTTTGATTGCTGTTTTCAACATTGTTTACCGCCGTGCCTTGTATATTTCGGCTTTCTTTTGCTCTAGTTAAAAGGTTTTTAAAGCTGATTGTTTTATGATGCAATTAAACTTGAGCAAAGCTTTTTTCAACATGATTGAGATGCTTGTTCAATTAAAAAGTAATCTTAGATTGCTGTTTAGAAAATAGAAATTTATGGTTTTTGAAATAATTAAACCGACTATATTTTCGTAAAATTTTTCAGTCTCGATCTCGGTATCGGTCTCGATTATTTCTGGTCTCGGTCTCGAACCTTAGGTTCAAAATTTTCTGGTCTCGATCTCGGTCTTGGTCTCGAAAAAATTATCGGGTCTCGGTCTCGGTCTCGATGTTTGTGGTCTCGACTACATCACTGATTATTATTATTATTATTTACAAACTTCTACCAAATGATAGGTTGCGATGCATCAAGTGTCGTTATGGGCCCTTTTTCTTGGGGACAATTTCAGTACACTCTTGAATTTCGAAAGACCAATCATCATCAAAACGCTGATGCCCTCAGTCGTCTACCCTCCGGCAAAGATCCAATCTTTGACAAAGAAAAAGAGGGAGATGATTCGGATGTGGTTTGTACCATCGAAACTCTGAGTCAACAGATCTAATCCACTAAATCTTCACTTGTTAAGAAAGAAGCTTCAAAAGATCCAATACTGGCAAAAGTAATGCGCTTTACATGTGAAGGTTGGTCATTTAACCTTCCTTCCAATGATCCTGCTCAGCAATTTCGACGAATTTCCGATTCGCTCAGCAACTGTCATGCATGCCTACTGTATGGCATTAGACTGGTTATTCCTTCTACACTCCGACAAGTATGTTAACTGTTACATACAAATCACTGGGGCATGCAGAGAATGAAACAGTTAGCAAGAACTGCGGTTTACGGACCCAACATTGACACAGATATCGTGGAATTTTGTTGCAGTTGTGCCTCTTGCTGCGAACACAGGAATGCAAAACTTCCAAATTACCAGTGGATCCTTCCTGAAAAGCCTTACATTTGGATCAAGCTATCAACTTCATGGGTCAAAATTGGTTGGTCTTAGTGGATGCCTATTCAAAGTATTCTTGTATCCATTCAACTTTGTCAATTTTCAGCAAAGGTACTACAGACTTGTTAGAAGATTTTGCACACTTTGGATATACACATACCATTGTGTCAGATAATGCCACTTGTTTTACCTCTGACAAATTTCAGACCTACTGCAAGGACCGGAACATCATTCATCTCACTGGTGTTCCCTACCATCCTGCAACAAATGGAGCGGCAGAGCGGCTTATTCAAACATTCAAGCAAGCTTTAAGAAAGTCTTCAAAAGCACCAAGAAAAGCAATACTGGAATTCTTGATGCAGTACTGAAGGACTTCAACTGCTAGTGGATATTCGCCCAGCGAAGTACTCAGCAAATGTACGAGTTGTTTCCACTGGACCAATTTGGCGCCACCACCTGAATCAACTTCAACCACGCTGCGTTTCCAACAGCGACAACGACGACGTTCCTTCCACCTCTGATGCGGTTCAGGAGCCTTCAAGCGAGTCATTCACCTCAAAAGAAGATTCATTAGCGTCTTCATTCACAAAAGAACCTTCACCGTCGTCTGTCATCCCTGCTAGCGATCCTACTACTTCGTCCTCCGATCCACCGTATACACCTGACATATGTTCAGTAGTGTTGTGTTTATTTGTTGTGCGTACGAACTCGGACGCGTTTCACATTTCGTTTCAGCGCGAGCTATCGCGTGATCTTTTATTTACTCCGCGAGTTTCTTCTTGTTTGCATTTTTATAATTACCGCGCCTTAAACTTTCTTGTACTGTAAAAGTTTTTTATTCTGATTAAATGAGTTTAGAATAAAAAAGATTTACTCGTGTATTCGTTTACAAAAGAGTCACTTGTTGGTTTACCCAACATGTACAGTGTCAGCTTTTGGATTAAAACTGTTTTTCAAAAGGGGCCAAGTGGTTTTTAGTACTTGCAGTACAACACATACGAAGTTTTTGGCATTTTGCATCGTTTATGTCAGACGCGGAGGTTAATGAATTCACCAAACGTCGCGGGGGAAGTTAGTGATTGTTCTAAAATGCGAATACGGAGTCCCCCAAGTTAACTGTTACACAATAGTGCACCTCTACCGAACGAGCACTCCAATTAACGTATATTGTATCACTACTCACTGATTATGTTTGTAACTCTTGGCAAAAACACTTTGCCAGAACGTAGGAGTACACTGTACAAAAAATTTAAGGGTCTTTTAATTGGTGCCAAAATAGTAAAACTCAAGCGCGAAATTTAAAAAAATTGCGCTAAGAGCAGTGACGCGGCGTAAATAACGTAAAAATGAAGATTTCGATATGTAAATATAAATATTTTCATCAAATACATTGTTTTATACCATCTCTGATGAAGAAGCAACTAAGTGGAGCGCAGAATAGAAAAAAAAGGGCAAGAGATGAAGCAGAGTCCCGACAAAGAGGGGGTTAGACGTGTGGATAAAAAAAGTCGAGGGGAAGTGGATCAAACAAGAGATGAATGGCGGAGGAATCTTCAGATACCAGTATAGTGTCAAAACACAGTAATAGTATATAATAATATTGTTTTTACCCCGTCTCAACAACCAACATCAAAAACCAGCAGTGATTTTTTAATTATTCCAAATTTATATTTTTGAATCTTATTTCTTTGTCGGCACTGCTGTACTTTTAACAAATTTTAAATGCTTGTCTTTCTCACATTCCTCGGAGCTAGACTAGAGTTAAGGAGGGGACACACAATCAAGTAGTTGTCCCAGGCATCACCAAACTTCTGCAATCTGCATGACCCTGGGCCGTATTTCAAAAGACAAGCTGTTGGCAATACTGCTGGAGTATGACGTAAGAGGCCAGCTATTATTATTTATGTAGTATTAAATTGTTGTTCAAACAGTTTGAAGTCTGTGTTTGTGTTAATGGCATGAAAACAAAGCCTTTTAGAGTCAGTGTTGGATTACTTGTGTTTTATCTCTTCTCCTATGGTCAAGATAGACAGAGACAATTTTTCTAATAGTGGTGTCACATTCGGAGAGTGTAATGTTCCGAACCTGCTGTTTTTAGATGACCTTGCATTGTTAAGATCAAATAAAGGTGATCTCCAATATGCACTTGATTGGTTTTGTGACTCATGATTGGATGCTGAAATGAAAATTAGTACAGCTAAAACTGAGATTATGTGTTTGTCAAGGCACCTTGTCCAGTGTTCGTTGAAAATAAATGAAGTAACACTCCAGCAGACGGAGAAGTTTAAATATCTTGAAGTCACATTCTTGAGTGATGGTAGACAGGACAGTAAATTGGACACCCGTATTGGAAAAGCAAGTGCAATAATGCGCCAGTTTGTACTAAAACGAAAGCTGTGCCCAGAAGTAAAACTTTTTGTTTTCACATCAATTTTTTTTGCTATCCTTACCAATGGTTATGAGTTTCGGGTAATGACGAAAGAGTAAGATCCCAAGCCTCTGGCTTTGTTCTCAGGAGATTTCCCAATTATTGGAACTCTAGAGTTGATTTGCGGATCCACCCTTGGAAATGGGTCGGGTAAGCCCACCACCACTACTGCTACCGAAGATTCCAAAATAATGTGTCTGGCTAAAATTTTTTATTTTATTTGATTGAAGATATGACGAAATTCAGAACTGTTTGCCAAGAACGCAAAGGAAAGTGCCGTGAAGTGTCTTCACTACGGACACAAAATGGTTGATCACATTCGCCATCAATCATGGCGCTTTTAACTATTCGACTACGCTGCCGATAAAGTTTCTAATGACAAAATTATACAATAAATTAATACCAGTTCAACAAGACCCAATTGCAGAGTGAACTTCTTTGTTCTAAACAAAATTAGCACTAACTGCTCTGACCTAACATTGACATTTTGTATGTGATACCGCATCTCTATCGTTTGCTTCCAAAAGTACACGTGAACAAAAGTTACTTTTTCGCTGCGCTGCTTCAGGCATGGCAACTATTTCTCGGTTTACGATCTTATACCCAAATTCGCTTGCAAATGCATGTCGTTGCTTGCTTCCTGCATCCAATTGTTTTTAAACGAAAAGCGTTGGTTTTGCGTTCGTGTCTGACAAACTTTTTTGATTTTGGAGAACGCACAAATCAGTTTAAAGTCTATATAAAAAGATCTAGCTTTGTGCTATGATGCCAAACGTGTAGTTAAAAAGAATAGTGTTTCCGAACAAAATAATAAAACATAGCAATTTTAAGATTTTTTAAAAGTTTTTATAAATAAATAAGCCAAGTTAAACTTGCGGCGCAAACTTGGTTGTTATTGGAGATTGTGTTTAAAGTCATTTTCCTCTGCTTGTGGCAACAATCAAAGCAAAAATGAACTGTTGACTTAAGTATGTTAAAAACGAAAGCGGGCCGGAGTATTCGCTTGAAGTTTAACTTCCCTTTGCTGGTCTCTTTTCTGCAAGAAAGGAGATAAGCAGTAAATATGATGATTTCTTTTGAACCATAGAACCTAACACGTGATTTTCATTCAATGCTGAACTTTGCAACGTCTATTAAACTCTATTCTTTAAATTAGAACTGTCCAGGCTGGTAGGTAAAAAAGATTTTTTGTTTCAAATTTCAATCACAAAACAGCGATTCAAGTTTTCCAAACAAAATGAATACGGTTATTCAAGCGATAAAATATTCGATAGCTTTATTTTGAAAAACACTTGATCCAACTTTGCCTCGATGATTTCAACATGTTTTCGGCAGTTTCACAAATAGAAGCCACAAATTATTTACAGCTATACTCGAGCAGCTTTTGCATCGTTGAAGGAACTTTTGTGGAATTATTTTCAAAAGTTCTTTTGTCTTTAGTATTGTTGATTGTTCATTGCTTGAAAGTCATTAAATTTCTGCAACAAACAATTCATTAGAACAAGTAGAATGGTTAATTTAATCAATAAGATAGTATCGATCAAAAGACAGTTCGAATTTGGAACATGGTTAGAAATGTAATCAAACAAATTTTAATGCAGTGGTTCTTAAACATTTTTTAAAAAATTACGAAACGGTCCTCCAGCAATTTTTTAAATGGCTCACGGTCCCCTTAAAAAATCAACACAAATAAACACAAAACAACACGTTCATTCTTTCTTTCATGGTATCAATGTGACGGGTGCACTTGCTTGTGCTATCAGTTCGGCTATGTTTGGTTCCATTTTGGACAACGCAACCCTCATATCGCGAATCGCATCCAACCGGTTTCAAGCTTTTGGCTTGATGCCAAGTAGTGACGAAAATGCAGATTCACACTCATATGTTGTTGGGAATGAAATTAGTACTTTCAAGGCCATCTTCGAAATGTAGGTTTGTGCCGTTTCTACCCAAAAGCCACTGCAAGACTTTTCACTAAACAAGCGTCTCGCATTTCCATCATTCACCAAATCAATAAACTGTTCTTGAAGTAAATTATCTTGTGAAGGCAGATCTCCAAAACTCGTTCCAAAAGGGTTGTTTACAAAACGACAATACTTTTGAAAATTTTCCAAGTCAGGGAAGAAGTCCCGAATGTCTTCATCAAGAATGGAAATGTGGCGTTTCACGACCTCGAGAACACCTTCGTTGACGTCAAGTTCATTTTTATCAAGAAAAGCATTGAGATGCGGAAATGGAGGAAAGTTTTTGTTTTGCAATTTGGAATGCCACAAGGTCAGCTTCATGTTGAATGCCGACAACTTTTCCTCACAATGAATCAATTAATTTCCTTTCCTTGTAGCGCCAGATTGACAAAATTAACCGATTTGAAAATGTCTACCAAAAATGACAAACACAACAAAAAACAATCATCAGAAAATTTCTGGTGCAATTCTGGTTTGGGGCCTTGCAAAAAATCTTTCATCTCTTGCCGCAAAATGAAAACTAGTTTGAACACTTTACCCTTCGACAGCCATCTCAGATAAGAGTGCAACAAGAAAGTTACAAATTCGGAATCACTTTCCTTGCACAATTCTGCGAATAGACGAGAATTGAGTACATTTGCTTTGATGAAATTCACTGCTTTAACCACATCGTCAAGGACATTTTTCAGCTGATCAGGCAAAATTTTTGCTATGAGTGCTTGGCGATGAATAGTGCAATGCGTACCAGCAACATCAGGAGATTTTTCCTTAACCAAAGTCTGAAAACTGGAACGGCAGCCAAGCATAGCTGGAGCACCGTCTGTGCAAACGCCGATAACATGTTTCCATTTCAGGTTATGTTTGTTGAAAAACTTGTTCACAAAATTAAAATTTCTTTAGCAGTTGTTGTGGTCCGGGGACTGCAAAACAAAAATTCATCCTCCAAATGCCTTTCGTGTATGTAGCGTAGATAAACACATAATTCATCTAAATTTGCAACATCCGTTGTTTCATCAAGCTGAATTGCAAAGAAGCCAAACATTGACTTCTGTATCTTTGACATCACCTGCGACAAAATGTTTTCCGATAGTTCAGATATTCTCCTATTCACAGTGTCTTTTGACAGAGACACTTGCTTCAGCTTTTGAACTTCAGATTCTCCGAAAACGTTTGATACAATAACTTGGCAACAAGGCAAAATCAGCTCACCGATGGTGTGGGGATTCTTAGCGATAGCTATTTTTTTTTCAACTTCGTAGGAGGCTTTTAACTCTGCAGTATTTTTCTTCCATTGATCACCAGTGCTATCAAATCTTGACTTAACTAAACTATCAGCTCGACGTTTAAATCTGCATCTTTGTTTTGAAAATCTGGATGATGTGTTACCAAATGTCTTTCCAACTTGCTAGGTTTTAGAACAGAACTTGATAAAACTTTACAGCACAGCAGGCACGCGGCTTTTCTTCTCCTCCAGAATTTATTACAGTGAAAACAAATTGAACATAGGAATCTTTGTATCTTAATTTTTTTCGAGGCTGAGCCATTTTCACTTTTTGTACTCAAATTTAATAGGAAAGTTAAAAAATTCTAAACAAAAAATATTAAATTGGGATGCATGGTTTAAGGGAAAATGAAACGCCTCTGACCCTTCTGACGCACTTTAAATTTTAACTCGGACTAAAACTTCTGCAGTCTCAGATAGGCTTGCTGGTACTTTTGAAACTTTGATTATGACTTGTGACTTCTCAAATATCTTTTATCCTTGACTCCCGAATTTTTTAAACTCTGGCTCCAATTTCTGAAAAACTTATGAGAACTCACCTCTTAATCTGCATCCTATATAATGCCCACTTTTGCAAGCGTGACTGTTTGTTTCCGCAATAGAATTAGGCTACCATAGCTCCACATACTTTTGCATTTATCATTTACTAATTTATAGATTCTGCAAACTTATTCAAGAAGAATGAACAATTTATTATACTGAAATCACACATTACAGTAACTTTCTCTGAAACCAATACTGCTGCCGACACCCACCAGGTTTTTACTTTTAAGCCACCTGCAAAACAAACTTGATTCTTTTTGCTAAACATTTTCCTTCACTCGCAGACTTTACGCTAAAAGAGCCATTGCATTAATGTGACGTCATATAGCTTTTTGTGCTATCATAGATGTGTATGTAGCCTGTAAGGTTTCATAACAAGTTGTGATTAATAAGTTTGGTTTGGAAAAATAAATTGCCTGAAAATTTTATTTTACTTAAAATTTTTTTCTTCAGAAGCGTTGTGTTGATTTTTTTGGAAAGTGCTTCGCGGTCCCAGAAAATTGTCTCGCGGACCCCAGTTTGAGAACCACTGTTCTAATGAATAACTCAATTTTGCAATAATTGTTATTGCAAAGTTTTTTGAAAAATAGTTACATTTTCGGCTTATTGGAATTAATTAATTACTTTAATTGCAATTACACGTTATCTATGCGTAGCACAGAAAAATTTCGTAGGCATTCAACAAAAATCTTCGAAAAACGCACATTTGTCAAAACTCGGACTTTTCGTTCGCTCCACAGTTAAATTTAATTATTATCAAAAGACACTTGTGATTTAATATCATGATTTCGCTTCAGAACACAAAAGCTTTATAACTTAAACAGCATACGCGACTTTTAATTCGTAGTTTTGACGCCACCCAAATTCAGTAACGGAAATGAATTACGAAGCTTTCTAATTATCGACTTACAGACTGATCCTGTTGTTGATCGTTAGCGCCACCTTGCTGTTGAAAGTCCATATTTTCTTGCTGATAATCTAGAAAAATCGTGTGTTTGACTAATAAAGCGCTTTTGAAAACTAATAAAACAATTTTTCATTTTCTGCCGCTCAAAACTATCAGTTAACCATTAATTTCAATTTCAAGTAGATTAAAATAACTTTTTACGAGAAAAAGTGTAGGGTAACATCAAAGAGAATCATCCGAGCATTGTGCATCACAAACGTTCAGCATAGCTTAAGTCCTACTGCTTGACCATAGATTCGAGCTTTGAGCCTTCATCACGAACAGTCGGTTTGCAATAAGACTGTCAACAAGGCTGGCTATTTGGTTATCTTGATAAAAATATCGCTTCTTTGATTTGTGGTTCGGTCGATTTCTTGGACTTTTTTGATATTAAACAATAAATTTAATTTCAAGTCGCAGTCAGAAACCATCATGAAATGCTTCTATTAAAGAGACAACAAAAACACCTTGACTGCGAGTCAAAGTAACTTACGAATCGAATCGAGCGATTTAACCAATCAGGTCGCCAGCATGCTTACGCAACTTTTCGAAGCACGTTCAAGTCAGTGGTACCCGTATGCACTAATCACTTGAACGAATAATCGACAATTAACTTAGCCGACGACTGCCGAGATCAAAAACAAGCAAATTCAATTAATCTTACTCTTAACGAGCGACAAATATAAACACAATACGACAACAAGAGTAAAAATAATTAAATACTTTCGTAGAAGATAGTTAGATGTACATTTAAAGATTAAAGTCGTCGTTAAGACAATCAAACAAACCTCCACTATTTTTTCCGTCATAATAGCCATTGTTACCGCCGTAAGAACCACTTTGCTGCTGATAATATTCATCTGAAAATAAAAACTTGTAACTGAAAAAAAAACCTTGCAAATTTCAAAGAGTAGCACGATTGAATTATTTTGAATATAATTTTTTTATCGACACAAGAAGAGTTTGAAGTAAAAAAAATTGAAAGCGGCCTTTAAAACGATTCGAATTAACAATGGCTGTTGGTTGCTATGATTACAGATAAAAGAAATCCTCTTTTAGAAGTTGCTTTCACTTGAAACTCGCTATGAACAAGGAGCTCGTGTCTCTTGGACCTTAGTCACATAGCATATTCAGGTGTTTCCCGACCGTGATAAGAATCACGAAAATCACAACCAAGACTACAATCACGAGCGATGACATACTTCCGTAACCTTCGCCCGCGGCCTGGTTATCATCCATTTTCATTTTCGCATCATCACCGTATCCTCCTTCCTGCTTCGTATCACGATCACGATCGCGATCGCGGTCACGACCGCTTCTTTCACGATCTTTGTCATCACGATCACGCCGTCGTTCACGCCTTGCAATCACGTTTGGCATTTGAAATGATTACTTGAACTTTGCAGAAAAACGAACTTACCTGTCTTTATCACGCGAACGATCGCTATGACGATGTCGAGATTCCCCGCCGTCGCGATCCCGTTTATCCTCTCGCTTTGCATCTGCAAGGAATCAAATAAAATTGAGATGAAATAAACTCGCCACATCCTGCCCTAAATAATGCAACAAATAACATCGAAAATTCCAACACAGCAAACATTCGACGAGAAATCTTCAAACAATCAGGCTTACCTCCAGATCCATCGGGACCGTTTTTGTCATCGCGATTTCGCGATGATTTGTGATCATCACGCTTTCGATCACGGTCTTTGTCACGATCTCGACGATCTTTGTCTCGATCACGACGCTTTTCGCGATCGCGATCCCGATCACGATCACGATCTCTATCGCGATCTCGAGGCCTGTCCCGATCCCGATCACTTCGGTCGCGATCTCGATCGCGATCGCGGTCACGATCGCGATCACGATCGCGCCTATCCCTGCGATCTCTAAATGCAGAAAGTAACGTTTAAAGATTGCGCAATTTAGGACTAATTGAGTAAGCGACGAACCTGTCGCGATTTCCAGATCGATCTGAAACACGAGATCGGTCCCGATCATCACGACCTCTGAAACAAACAGCTTCGATCAACAAGCAACTCTACTTCAATGAACATATGTCAGAATGAGAGAAACGTATTCAGACATTCAGTAAAATTCTAAAATTTGACTGAAGAGTAAAGATAACTGAGGAGCTAAAATACGAAGGTTGGGAAACTTTTTCCAAAACAGATAAGACGCGCAGTCCTGATGGTTGATTTCAACAAACATGAACGTCATATTTGTTAGAATTCATAAAAGCAATCAGGCCAAACCATTATAATCCGGTTCGAACACCATTACTGATAGCATCTGATCTACAGCATCTGGAGTAGCAAAAAGATAAAGCCTCAGAACCTAGCTCCTGTTTCTCCTGTTTAAGTCTGACCCTGAGTGGATGTCCTTTCATACGACGACGACGATTATAATGAGTAGTAGAAAAGACTAGAGAAGTATTTCTACACAAACACACCCATGTCTGTCCCGATCCATGGAGACCCCATTTCCATCTTCAACAGCAGCTCTGGTTGAGCCCAGTCCTCCACCAAGTCTTCGCGGCTTCCACCCCTTCACAGTCCTCCCCCGTTCCACATCAACGAGCACTCTCCTGCCGTCGATTTTCTTCCCGTCCGCGCTCTTGTAAGCCGCTGAAAATCGAAACGTCCCGTCAAAATCGGTAACTGATGAGAGCTCCCGGGTTCGATTACCGTCTTAAACACTATTAAATACCGTTGCCGTTTTAAAAAAGCATTTCAAAAACAACAGTTGACGCAATCCACCGCTGTAAGATGTAAGCTTATCCTACCTGATTTTACCTTCACTTAGCTTGTATTTGCAATCAAAAAGGTTTGCAAGCGCAGTAAAGTTAGGAAATTAGCAAAGTTTCAACAACACTAATGATCACTAGCCTGTATCAAGTTCCGGCTCTATCCAGACCAGAAGCATAGCAGGGTGTACATCAGATGGCATTGGGTAGAAACGTACAAGGCTCTCACCAAGCCATTTACAAAGTATTAATATTTAATTATGCAAATTACCAAACTAAGTCCAAAACTATGACAATACTTTCATACTAAAGCTTATTTAAAACTAGCTTTTGCGCTCGATTTAATAAAGGTTTGACAAGACCATTGCATTCAAAATGGTCAAGTAAAGCTGACACGCAATTTAACTTTAATCTTAACCGATACAACAAACTGTGTATAGCCATTTTTTTAAAAGTAAAATTGAGGAAAATCTTGAGTTAAAGCTTCAAATAACGGCAAATCGAATTAGCATACTGGATAAAAATCAGATTTATAAAATTATATATTTCTTTACATGTACATGGTAAAAAAAAGCAACTAAGTATGTCTGCTTTTTTTTGTGTGTATGTGTAAATTTCAGGCCCAATGTTGGAACCAAGGCGCAGTAAGCATAAAAATCTTAACTATTTTTTTCTTTTGCATATTTATGACCTATACAAAAACGATTTTTCCATACGACAGACTTAAGTAACTAAGTAAAAACCGGTGACGACATAGCTCGAGTTTTCAATAGACCTATGCATCCTGTCTAACTACAACTCAATTATGAACAGGTAAGATAGAGGCATACAAACCCTCTTACCAACTCCATTTTTTTCCATAAATATACAAACCTATACTTAGCGTTGTAAATTCATATTTCTAGATTCGCGCACTGTCGATATATGACTGCGGTCTAATAGCCAATCAGTTACAAGCTGTGTAAAACAGCAAAAATAGTGAGTTTTGATATAATAAATTAAACAAACAAGAAATTTATAAATATGTTTATAAACTGCAATTTCAATGCGTACTTACCCCGCGAGTCTTACAAATAACGGGAAAATTTTTGTTTTAATTAATTGTCATAATTAATTTTCATTGACGTGGGATTTTTTGAATTAATAAATTCGTCAACAGCGTAAAGAGATTCTCATTCAGTTATTCGAGAAAATTTGACCAACATCAGAAAATATGAAGAGAAATCTAAGCTTCACTACTGGTTAATGTTTGAAACAAAACTTGCCATGCATATCTCTTTCTTTTTCATATTCTACAAAGGCGTATCCTCGTGACTTCCCAGTGGCGACATTTTTAACCATGTGAATCTGAATGAAAAAGCATCACGTGTCAAAAAATGAACCAAGAAATAAATAAGATGATTTTAAGTTTTTGGTTTGACAACCGACAATCACATTCACTGTCAAATACATGGGTGATTTTTAATAAATCAATAATCTGGTGACTGTTTACGAGATGCATTGAGGATACAAGTAAAAACTAAATCCGGTTGTAACGCTGAGGAAAATTTAAGTAATATTATTAAAAGTAAAAATAAAAATCACAAATCAATAGAGTAATTTACGAGAAAATTTTTAATACAATTTTCTAAATTAGTAATCGGTTATTTTGGAATGGATGTTAAAAATTGAGTTGTTTGCCTTTTGCTGCAACACTAAAACATTAAAAGACAATTAATCTACAATAACATATTTAAACAATAGGGCAGTACCTTTTTGATTTTTCCATACATTTCAAATTCTCTTCGAAGCTTTGACTCTGAGGTATCATAATTCTAAAGAATAAAATAGCTTAACACACAACACAATCAAATACAGTTAAATTTTGAAAATGTTGGATACGTGGCATTGGTATACACTTACAATACGTGAAATAAACAAAGTTTTAAAAGCATCGCTGTTTGCATTCGGATCGTTATGGGGATCCCAAGCTGCTGACTCCTCTTGAATTTCTCCGGCACGTTTTTCCGCTTTTTCTCTGATCTGAAGACATTTGTAAATGTAATTGAGACAAGCTCTCTAGCCATATTCCAACACAGCCCACCGCACATGTAAACATATTTTTAAAATTATAGGGAATTGTTTACTTAGACTTCAATTCTAAAAAAAGTACGAACTATATTATAAAACTATCATCGAGAGCAAAAGAACGACCTAAAATTCGATTTTTTCTGCAAACCAAATTCAGTTTCTTAGAGAAAGCATCAAGGCAAAACAACCGATAAAAAAGTTCTGCATCTCTTCACATTTGTACGCGCGATAGTGGCATTAGTTATAGCGATATTAATTGGAGCATTACGCCGGTAACTGTAGTGTACAGCCTACTCAGGGTTAGAGTTATGTAAATATCAGTAAAACAAGTGGTATATAACAATTTACAAATTAACTAATGGTTCCAGCGGCAGGGGTTCTAGAGCCCTTTATAGTAAAGTTTTATTTAATATTCAATATTACCCTTCTTTTCTTTTTTTCTGCTTTTGTTTCACCTCGTGTAGGCGGAGGAGTGTCTTTGGGATCTTCAAATAAATGGAGATACTGTCCTACTCCTGTATAAGGGGATTTGGTTCTATCTTTTTCCCATGTTAACTAAAACAATATAATAAATTATACTTATGAAAAATATAGATTATAGTAAGGGCACAACATGTAGAAATTAGCATTTCAACATTAAAAACAAATGAATTTTTAATGAAATAAAAATAACTGATAAGCAACAGTGGTATAAGCAACATTACTGAAGAAAATCAACAATAACATTATCTGCTTACCAATATCATTCTTATACAGCTGTATTCAATTTAAGAATTTAAAATAACAAGTTATACATAATATATAAAAAAGTGGTGCTGGCAAAGTATGCGGTCTACCATCTTTAACCCTAACCTGCTGACTAATTTCTAGATAAGAATGCAGTCTACCATCCATCAGATCTGGTCAGGGTTAGGTTTAAGGTAAAGGTTAGGGTTAAGGTTAGAGATGATAAACCGCATATTTAACCAGTAACAAAACATTTGATACAATTTGAAAATAATTTTTTGTTTAATTTCTCAAACTAATTAAATGTCTAATTTTGATTACTTATAGATGTATAGTTTTTAATCTAACACTTTTCTTGTTTTCATTACAATTTGGCAAAGAAAAAGAATGAAAATTAAGAAATCAGCTGCTAATTAATCAGAGAAATGGTGCCAGACTATCCTTTGACTGTATTAAGATAGTCATTGGAAAAGGTCAAGCAGGAAGAGATAAGAATTCCATGAAATAACTCTTTTGAAAATTTGAAATTCTAACCAAGAATCTACAATTCCAAGTTTAAATAAGAGATTAAACATTAAAAAAAAAAAACAATCAGAAAAGAGTTGAAAAAGTTATAATTTCATACTTTATTGAATCAAATGGAATGAATTTTGTCGAAAAGAACTATGAAACAAATCATGGTACGAATCTAGTTATTGCTGCTATTGGCTATTTGGTTCTTAGGTATCATGTTGACTATCAATTATTTTTTTGTGAATCTTTTTTGATTTGTTGATCCGATTTAAGTAGTCCCCTACAATAAACTTTTAGCTTTCTTTTATTTACTTTTCAAATCTTTTTTTGCTTGTATTCTTATATTTTTGTTTGCAAAATCAAACTGTCACTAACAAGATTTTAATAAGCAAAACAGTTGTCTGGCAGAGGATTTTGCACCCCCGTGTAGATATTTTTTGTCTACAAACTTTTATTTTCATATTTTTAAATTTTATTTTCCATGCTCTAGTTTTTTTCAATTTCTGCATTTGTCTTGCTTGATCCAAAATTCATTTTTTACAATTCTTCTCTGATTGGTTCTTTTTTGATGTGCTTTTTGATGTTGTTTCAAGGCATTTTCAATGTTATACAGGGTGTCCATAAAGTCTCTTTACAATTTAAAAAAATTATTACAAAGTGAAATGATAAGATATCACAATGAGGGTTGTTTTATGTTAATCAGTATTTCATAAAGTTTTTATTGACACTAAAATTTATTGTTTTAGATAAAATTTCTTAATTCAGGGTGCGGATAAAGTCCTTGGGCAACTTTAAAATGCGATATTTCCGTAAATAGTGAATAAAACTACAAAATATTGAAGAATATATTTAACAAGACATTTTTAAACATTTGTACAAAATTTCATTCAATATTTTCCCCTCTGGCCTGAATTACATGCTTAAGTCTGCTACGGAAGCCCTCTGCTGCTTTACACAGAGTTTCTTGAGGCATTTTGGCCCATACTGTCACGAGAGAGTGCTTCAGAGCTTCAACTAACCCATGTAGAGAAGCACAAGCATCTGCCTCTAAAAGGGACTGAACACAACAGTCCATTGCCTTCAGGTCTGTGAGGCGCTGACAAGTTTATATTTTAAAAGATGACAACTTCAAATCTGTCTTAATGGTGTTTCTCATCATCTTGTCACTCACATTCATATCACAGGCCATTCCATCATGAATGTCTTTGGATTGCGCCAGACTTCGGTTCTGACAGCATCAATGACCTTTGGCGTTTTCCAGAAAATCGCTGTCTTCCACATCAAGGATGATCTTCAGTACTTTTGAGTTCTTAAAACCTTGTAACAGTGTAGTAAACAGTCGATCTTGCAGCTTTAAGAAGCATCACTATTTCAGAGTTTGTCTTGCCCGTGCAATGGAGCTTAATAATGGCTGCACGTTTAGCACTCATATTTGGTATTAAAGCAAAGTTTTTAAAAAATAAATGATGAAATCTGAAATATGAGGCTTGTTATAATTCATACAATGAAACTTACCGCATATACATATTTAAACATCCATTAAATTGAATTTTAAAATTTGTCCAAGGACTTTGTCTGCACCTTGTAAAATTTTTGATGTTTAATGATTGAGTTATATGAACTGAACCCCATAAAATGACTACTCCTCAAGAAAAAGTGCAATGTGTATCCTGGTTCATTGAGACAAAATCAGATGTTCAGACCCATTGAAACTACAGAAGTAAGTATGAAAGAGACCCACCATCACGTCCTTCAATTCGTTTATGGCACAAGAAATTTATGGAGACAGGGGCAGTGTTTGATACAAGGACGAGTGGCAACCAAGAACATCTGAAGAAAACATTGAGCATGTAAGGCAAGCCTTTCAACGTTCTCCTATGAAGTCCATCCGTACTGCTGCCAGACAATTGGAACTACCACGTTCAACAGTGCACAAAGTCCTACACAAGAATTTAGATTGTATGCTTACAAAGTGCAAATGTTACAGGCACTTCAGCCAAACAACACACCAAGACGAAAAGAATTTGCAGTGAACATGCTGCAACGAATTTCTGAGAATGAAGCATTCCTCATGCGAGTTTGTTTTAGTGATGAGGCAATTTTTCATGTCTCAGGAAAATTAAACAAACACAATGTAAGAATTTGGGGATCAGTAAGAAGTAAGAAGGGTCTGAACATCTGATTTTGTCTCAATGAACCAGGATACATATTGCACTTTTTCTTGAGGAGTAGTCATTTTATGGGGGTTCAGTTCATATAACTCAATCATTAAACATAAGAAATTTTATCTGAAACAATAAATGTTAGTGTCAATAAAAACTTTTATGAAATACTGATTAACATAAAACAACCCTCATTGCAATATCTTATCATTTCACTTTGTAATGATTTTTTTAAATTGCAAAGAGACTTTATGGACACCCTATACTGTATATCAGGGGTGGGCAAAGTTTTTAATGAAAGAGCCACATGTGAAATTTTAAAACTGCCAGAGAGCCACAAATTCTGTTTGAGGTGTTAATGCAAATACAGTAAAGAAAGCAAGTTTTAATTAAGTAAACAAAACAAATACATTACACGATTTACACAATTTTTCCCAGATTTTATTAGCATTAGATCTACTGTGGGTTTCCACTTTATTAGCTAGCTTTTGAAAATCTGGGCGATATGAAATAAAAGCAGTGTAAATTATTTCCCTCAAATCTTTATTTGTTAGACCTTCACTATATTATCAGGTGCCCAAAAAAGTCTTTGCCGATTTTTGTTGACTTATTTTAGGTGCCCCTTTTTTATTACTAACAAGCATAGTTATACAGGAACCAACTTGTATTGACAAGTAAATTGTTGAACGATTTCAGTTTTTATATTTTTTCATGACTAATGTTATTTTATTTCTTATTTCAGAGCCTAAAAATGACTGATAGAAAATTGATAATTCGTGCTTGTCTGTTGTACGAGTTTAAACTTGGCACAAGTGCTTTATCTGCTTCTCGTAAGCTATGTACAGCGTTTGGTGAAGGTGCAGTAAGTGAAAGAACTGCACGAAATTGGTTTCAAAAGTTTGATCTGGAAACGAAACCTCGAAGATGAACTTTAAGCTGGATGACCAATATCTTTACAAAATGGCAATTTAAAGGCAGCCATACAGTCCAATTCATGCCTAACCTGTCATGAACTAGCTTCAAGGTTTAATGTAAGTGATGAAACCATAAGACTTCATTTGAACCAGCTGGGAAAGATATAGAAGATAATTTAACTATGAACCTTTAATTTCCTTCATAAAAATCAGCAAAGACTTTTTTGGGCACCTAATATTATTTTACAAATTTCATTACAGAGAAGCAAATCTGAAGCAATATCTTTGTTTCTTTTATTCTAATGTTACCAGCGTGTCCCAACGGGCAAGAAATTAATGAAAAAAAGATAGTACTCGCTTTGCTCAAATTTTTGCTGTAGTGTAGATGGTCCTTAACAACAAACAAAGAAATGCTTTATTTTCACGCTATAATTTGACTTAGCACCTAATTAGAAATCTTTGTTTGACCCAAAATTCAACTGTGAATAACAATTGTACATTGTTTGATTTCATTATTTTTGTTAAGCTAGAAGAGCCGCAAACAAAAGATTGGCGAGTCACATGCGGCTTGCAAGCCACAATTTGCCCACTGTTGTTATACAGTATATCCATCTAATTTGATGAAGTCTAAAATTCAAAATTTATCAACTCTTTTTAATGTTGCTTCATAGTTTTTTTGAACAAAATTCATTGCATATGGTTTGACAAAGTATGAACTTATAACTTTTTCAACTCTTTTCTGATTGGTTTTTTTCAATGTTCAATGCTCTTATTTAAGCTTGAAATTGAAGATTCTTGGTTAGAATTTAGAATTTCCAAAACAGTTACTTTATGGAATTCTTATCTCTCACTGCTTGTCCTGATTACCATCTTAATACAGTCAAAAGACAGTCTGGCACCATTCTTCTGAATAATTAGCAGCTGATTTCTTAACCATATCATGATATAAATCAAGTTATTGCTGCTGTTTGCTATTTGGCTGTTAGGTATCATATTGACAAACAACTTGTTTTTCATTTTTCACTACATTTTTTACGACTATTTTACAAATTATGTTAAAATATATAATAAGGACAGTTTTTTTTGAATTTTAATTAAAATCAAATTTTTAGATAAATATAACTTAAAGGTAGCAAGATATAGTAAAAAAAACTGCATTTAAAGAGATTAAAGATCATGGTAATTTAATTTTTACCCAAAAATTTTCACAACAATAAAGATACTTTACCTGACCAAGTGGTGGTTTATAAACAATTGGATCTCTTGGAGCAAACAATGCAAGTAAATTTGGAGGCAAAAATTGGGTCATCTTTTATATCAAAGTTAGATCACCACTGGACAAAAATTTTCAGTTAAACTACCATTTGATTGAAAAAACTAATTTTTTTCTGTATAATAAGTATATAATTAGAATGAAATAAACTAATATATTAAAAACATTACAAATTAAATACCATAATATTAATAAAAAATGAGTGTAGTAGTCAAAAAACAAAGAGTATAATATGTTTTTTTAAAAAACTTTATGCTCTCCTATTTATATAATTAGTGTATTTGAAAATAGGTATAATACTGGGGTCTTTTCAAGATGTCACCGTAAGTGATTTTTGTTTGTGAAACTAATCCAGATCTCCTGCAGTTCCAAACACTTCTTGAAAGATCCTTTCTGTTTTGGCTTCTTCTTTATTCCATTCTGCTGCTGAAGAGAGGATGGATTCCAGGTTAGTTTCACCAAAAAAATTGTTTATAATGACTTCTTGAAGAGGCCCTAATATTGCACTAAACTCCTGTTTTACACTGGGTTTTTTGAAGAAGTTACCATAAGTGATTTTTGTTCATGAAACTAACCCAGATTCTCCTGCAATAACTATTGCTTTTTGGGAGATTTTTTTTCTCTTGGTTTCTTTTTTATTCCATCCTGGTGCTAAAAAGGGGATTCTAATTAAATTTCATTGAAAAAAATTGCTTACAGTGACTTCTTGAAAGGACCCTTTAAACTAACTGTTCATAGAACAAAATGTTCAACTACTATAATAACAAACCTTTAAAATCAAACTATGCTAAAATTACCAACCAAAATAAGTAATTATCACTTGTTATAAAATAAACTATATGGTACAAAGCACTTTGATTACATTAATATGACTTGCATTCCTCAAGTCAAATTACAGGTTTATATGTCTTTTATTGTGATTTGAAAACTGTTTAAATGTTTATGATGTTGTTTCTGTCAACACACCTCAAGATTGCTTGACAAAAAGCCAGAACTAACAATGCAATCTTAAATCATTTTTTATCTATTATATATGATAAACACCAAGGCATGCATTATATACCGTAACTTTTTGTTATAAATTTGCCTACATTTTAATTAAGAAGACATTTAATTTAATAGTAAATTTTTGGCCAATTTTATGATTGTATTAAAATATTAAGTCCAACTCTGGATTTTCGAATTTTCCTAGATTCCCAAGGATTTCTTAAAAAAATTCAACCTAGATTCTATAATAGCTTTAAAATTTAATTGAACCAGCTTTATATGTCTATAGTATTTTCTCTGTTTATTTTTCTGCAAGTATAATTTTAACCTCACTTGTAAGAGCACCACTGAATGTTGGTTCTGGTGCCATTGTGTGTTGCATATAATAACAATAATAACTAACTAAACTTATTCTGTTGTCAAAAAAAGTTTATGAAATTATAACAGTGAACAGTCTATAAGATCCCAAAATACAACATCCATTTATTGGTAGCATAGCATTAATGTATTATTTGTTGTATCTTATTTATAAAATTTTAAAGTTTAGGTGGTAAACATGAAGTTTAGCACAATGAATGCTAGCATTGTTCAAGCCCATAAAGTATGATTTCTGATAAGGTAGTTTTTTAAAGTCTTTTCAAGAAATCACTGTAAGCAAATTTTTTTGTGAAACAAACCCGAAATGCATCCACAGCACCAGAATGAAATAAAAAAGAAACCAAGAGAAAAAGAACCTCTTCAAAAAGCAATAGTAATGACAGAAGGGATCTGGGTTAGTTTCACGAATTCGTGAAACTAACCATATTGATTACCATGTTGACAATAGTTGTTCTATGAGTAGATTCCCATTGTTAAAAATTTATTTCTTCCTCTGTATTATCTAAAATAATTTGATAAAGATATTCTATAAAATTATTCTTTCCTGGACAATTTGGACAACGATGAATCATACACAGCTTATTTGTATTTATCACTAACTACTTTCCTAATGAGATCTTTATAATTTAAGTTTCATGAATGGCATGCAAGGATTGTATTCTGATGGATGGCACACACACATATAGAATGGGTTCCAGAAGAACCAATTGTCTTGCACCACTTTGGACGAAGAGCACAAAATTTCGAAAATCCAACTTAAGAGTCTTGAAATTTCTCCTTAAATGCAGCTCATACAGTTCTGATAGGTTGCTTAATAATAATCTTTTCTGTTTATGCTGCTTGTAGCCAATGCTCACATATTCTTTGGCCCCAGACATCTCCCTTGAAAACTCATCATCTAAATAAAATAAAATCAAATTGTTTATGCTGTCTTGATCAATTCCTTTTCTTACTGACCTGTTAGGTTTTGATAACACACCTTTATTTTTTTTTACAGTCATTGCTGTTCTGACTTGGTAAGTAGTAGCATTAAAAAACTTCACAGTTTGTTCTATTGTCCAAGATTTTGGCTTAAGTGTTAAAATTTGAATTTTTTCATTTAGGGAAGTTGTTTGTTGAAATTTAGTCTTCAACTCAAACATAAGCTGATCAAAATCTTTTCATCAGTGCTTCTTGTAATTGATGGTGTGCAACAGATGGCTATATCTACTCATTTTGTAGAAAAAGCCTTTAAGCTTTTTTGTTACTTTTTCTATTTTTTGGCTTGCATGAAAAAGCTTTTGGTGCTTTGATTTTCCTGTGCTTTTAAAAGGTGATACTTTACATGCAGCAAGGGAGTCATTTAACAAAGTTGAATAATTTTCAGCAGATGATGATTCTGAGGATTCTTGTGCATCTTCTGATAAACTTAATTCTTGCATACTTGCATCTTCTGATGGGGAGTTGTAACCATCCAAAATATTTTTTGTATACATCCAACATTCTCTACACAGTTTTTCTCCTGGAATCAAATAAAACTTTCCTTCCAATTGTTTAGCCATTTGTAAGCTCACTGAATGTGTTCCACGTCATTGTTTTCTTTTTCTTGACTTTGCAAGAATGTCAAAAGGGTTATTGCAATTTTTTTGCTTTTTATCAAAGCAGGTCAAGTACATACAGTAGTGATGATAGCAAACTTTGGTACAATTATTTATAACTAAGGATCTATCTTCCAAACAAGACTTGAATCCAGCTCTCCAAAACAAAGTTAAAATCTTATCCTTAGAAAGTTCACTTAGCTGCTTATATCCCTTTTCTTTCTTGTGCCATGCTTTATGACAAGAACCTTCAGACACTAGCTTTCCAATTTTACAAATGCCTTCAACCTGCTCCATGATTGTAATTTCTTACAAAACTACAATTTAATTACAAGTACTTATTATGAGATTCTAATAGATCAAATTAAAACCAAATTTTAAGCAAATGGCTTTTTAGTAATATTTGAATAAAGTAAGTTCTGTCATAATGCTTGAAAAAAACTCATAAAAATATAATTTCAGTTGTCATAGATCAGATACTGTACCAGTATATAAAACAATTTTAATTTAATTTAAAACAGGCAATTGTCAGTCATTTTCTAACAGTGCACTTTATGGTTTAAAACGATATTTTTTGGCTGATGGCTATCACTATTTATTTTAATAGTTAGATTCAATTATTGCCTTACTATCTATAATGTAAAAAATTTGCATTTTAGTTTTAAACTGAGGATTCAAATTTTAAGGAAAATGATTGAGGATTCAAATTTTAAGCTTGACAAGAATTTCTTACCTTCCTAACTATACCAATAATATAAGTTTTCAATAAACTTTTGAATTTTGTTTTGAAATGAATGTATTTTTTAACAAATAATGGTATTTATACAGATAATAATGCAATTGTTGTGAAATAAAAGACTAAAAAGCATGTAATTACAGAATAAAAGCAATTAATCAAAAATAGTAAGGTTGCAAATTTTTGAATAACTTTAGTTTAAAAAAAGTTTCAAGTTAGATAATTTTATATTCTAAAAGTTGAAGAACTACTCTACTTCAAATAATAAATCAGAAAAAAAACTAATCAATCATGAAGGTGGGGCAGGCGGTTCAAATTGGGAGTCAAAAATAAAGCAAAACTGCTGATAACTTTTTTCACAGTGCTTATTTTCTTATTTTAAAACTTTTGAATACCTCACCTTTTAAAACATATAAATAGACCCTTTGTTCAGCAATTTTGAATTAGAAATGGCAATTTTAAACATTTAAAAAAATTTTTACACTTGCACAACAGTGCCACTAGTGGCAAAAATGCAAAACTTTAAAGTGCAATATCTCTAAAACCGTAAAAGATTTTTTAAAAATTTCAAATACTATACAAATCATTTTCAAATGACTATCACATATGTAGATATGAAAAAAATCCAAGAGGTCATGGTGTTCCTCATTTGCTGAAATATAATGGAATGACCCGAATGAAAATTGCTTATGGTGACTTTTTGAAAAGACCTGTTTTTCAAATGTGTGTAATTCAAGATATTACAAGGAGTTCGATTAATAAACATAAAATATAGATAGATAGATAATTTATTTTTACTAACGCTCACACAATAACATAATTAATTTCAAAATGTTTTTTTAATTTTTTTTTTTTTATTAATTGTCAAATATTTACAGTATTTTAATAACTTTAAATTTCAACTTTTTTATGCATTTTTAGTTTGATAAATTAAGTTATTGGTAAAAATAAGACAACAAAGTGATTTAAAAATCTTTGTGACAGCAAATTTGATAAAACTTCTCGGCAGAGTAATTAACTAGAGCAATGCATGATGCCAGATTAATTTAAATAAAGTTGAATCAAACTAATGATTTTAGATGAAATGATTGAAGAGATTTTTTTGATATTTTATACCTATATTTATCCTCCTGACTTGCAGCAAAGCAATATAAACACTAGTACATAGGGTAAGCAATTAGCCCTACCTGGTTTCAGAGATGCCAAGATATTGCTGTCCACTTAAAATTTAATAGAGATATGACTGAAGTTTAGAACTGCTTGCCAAGACCACCAAGCAGGGGAACTGCCATATTGTGTCTTTCCCAACAATAGAATGGCACGAATAGGTTTTGAACAGAGACCATGTCAATCACAATGACTTTTTGAAAAGACCCCAAATGATTTATGGTGACTTCTTGAAGAGACTGGAATAAACTTCCTCAAACTTCTATTTAACTGGGTGCAATCAGACAATGGACAACTAATATGCCAGTGACCCACTTGCTCTTGGTAAAACATTAACAAAGGAACACACAAAAAAACTAGAATTTGGAAAAATTAAAGAAAATTGCCAATTTTTCATGTTTGTCTTTCAAAAAAAGTTTTATTGATTACTTTAGAAAAAACAAGTAGATTATTTTGCTGCTAACACTCCATATAAAAAGCCAGACATCATACATTTATATAATTTCACTAAAGGGGGGTGGTTACAGTTTATTTGTGAAAATTATTCTGCACCAAAGGGAATGCGCAAGAGCTTTTGTGCATTTTTTCAACTCCAAAACATTGCATGAATCACTGTACATATTTTGTTACACATTGCACAATTCAAAGATGTTGCTTAAAACAAACATCAATTTTTTAAAAATTAGGCCATGATTATGATAGGGTTAAATCTGGAAACTAAATCAATGATAACAAAAAGAGCTTTCTGCCAGGGCTGCAAACTCAAAGAACTTGTTTTTTATTGTCAAACTCGAATTTGATAAATAAAAAATCCTAAGATTGAATTAAAAGTCGATTCATTTATTAATACATTACAATAAATTTATGCTCAAAGTGGGTCTCTTCAAAACGTCACCGGCGATTTTAGTCGGTGAAACTCGGAATCCCCGACAGCACCAGGAGAGAGTAAAAGAAAACCAAGAGGAAAACGAACTTTTCAAGAAACAATAGTAACAACAAGGATTTCGGGTTAGTTTTACGAACAAAAATCGCTACTGCTTGATTACGTTTTTTCAATAAATGAAAAATAGCAAATAATAGTTGTTTAATATGATGTAACCAAATACGATGATAATTGACCAAACACAATTATTGAAAACAAAGTTAAATTTAAAAAATAATAAAAAAAATAAAAAATAATGTTAAACTGGTTAGCAAAATTTGGCAAGGTATCCAAAAGTTAATTTTCTTTTTTTTTTTTTTGGCAGGGCATTTTTAGTTTTTTATGGCGGTATAATAAAGTTATGTTTCCAAATTGAAACCCAAAACTGAATTTAAATAAAAGCTTAGTTTCGATCCATAGATATCCTACATTTATAACTAAACGGAGTTATACAGGATATCTATGCTTTGAACATTTTCAAACTATGACCATTATGTTTTTATAGTCGTTTTAAGATACCTGTTAGGAGGGAAGTGCAAAATATTGGTAAAGCAAATTAAAAGTTTTATAAGTTTTAATTTTTTGAAATTATGAATGACTTAAACTTTTATCAAAGATTATCACCTCAATCTTTGTCCTGCAAATTAGAAGAATTACTAGACAACTTAATCACGAAGATCACAACAATCCAACTAAAAAATGTTTCAAACGTTTAACTTTTGATGGCCAAACATCACAAAAAAAGCTTAAAAATTTTTTACATACTTTTATTTAACATAAGCTTATAAAAGTGCTTTTATTTTAGTAAAAGAGCCTTTATATTGGTGGCTTGTATATAGACCTACCAATCAGATTTGGTATAGAACCAATGTTTTGTTATGAAAGCAAAGCAATAACTGACTCTTGGACTCGTCCAAATATTTATAAAAGATTAAATAAGGGCAGTCAGGAGATCAACACAGAAAAAGAAACTGTAGCCCATTGTTTTGAGTTCAAGCAAAGGACAATTTCCGTTTTGAAGTGATCTAAAATTTTAAACCGCTATATCGCTGAACGTGCAAGTGCGACCAATTCCCATCGGTATATTAATTCTATTTTGATGCGCAGTGGTTTGTCATTCGTCTGAACTCTTTTCGCCCTTCTTAACTTTCTTTTGTTCTACGCGCAGCGGCTTGGCGCTTATCTGTCCTTTTGGCCCTTGTGAACTTTCTCGTTTTAGCTTTTTTTTTATTTCAAATATTGATTAGCAGGGGACCTTCAGAATATAAATAATGCTCGCCAGAGAAAAGAAACATTCATTTTTTTTCATTTAAGTTGTAAAAATAATTTTTGGCCGAAGTGCAGCTAATTGTTTTCGAACTTCGGAATCGCAATCATCAACTTAATTATTTGGCTCTCCACATTCCTAAACTTTTGTGAGTACCTTTTATTTGGTTTTGTATGAATTTCGTAGTAGCTATTTTAGCGATTTATTCGTATATATATTATCCATAGGATTACAAGTACAAAATAGGAATACTTGTCAATCAAGTTTATAGAGAAAGAGAGATTCGCGAAAAATAAACTAAATCCAATACACCCATCATAAAGCAGAAATGGTTTAGCAGAGATAATCTCTAATTGCGCAACATGCACACTTTCGAAAGTTACGACAGAGCAAAAAAGTAAAACTGGTCTTTTTATTTTTTGGTTCACAACGCTGTCAAAAAAAAAAAAAAAAAAAGAAAAAGACAGCAACTTCCTCGACTTACGCAAGCCACGGAAATCCACTTTAAATTAAGTAATTACTTTCATTCATTTTTTATTGTCGATTGCTTTTAAATAGTTCACACAAAAAATCATAAATATTAGAAAAGATCAAGGAAGAAGCGGCACAACGTTAGACGTCAAAACATGCATAAGATAATTCAAAAGTGCAAGTACAAAACGGTAGAAAGCATGGTTGCAACACCATAGGCGTACCAGCCAAAAATTTTTGAAGGCACAATGAAATTTTGCCCAAATCATTTACGGATAAGGACAAAAAATTATCTGAGATTCTCAGACGAAGACCAAATTTCTTTCTAAAACCATGGTGTTCTCTAAAAAAAAATATTTTCACTTGGAATCACTCTCATATTTCCCAATTTTGGTCTCAAAATCAAGGTGTTCTTTAAAAAAAAAGAAGGTTTTCACCTAAATTTGGTAACCATTTTTTGCAAATGAATAATGTCACTACCCTAAAATTCTTGACTTTGCCCAAATTTTTCATATCGCTGCCCGAAAAATTTTGATTTTTCCCAAATCTTGGAAACTTCGGGGCAATTGCCCCTCTTCCCCCCACCAGGTACGGCTATGCACAACACTTTGATCAGTTAAAATACAGGGTGGACCATAATGAGGGGACACATTTTAAATGCTTTTTTCTTAGAGTATACGACAAAGAGTTAAGGTTGCCAACTGTGACAAGTTTCAATAAAGGACGGTCAGAATAAAAAGGTCTTCACTTTGATTTCAAGTCTAATTTCTCTATTTTTCTCCCAAAATTAAGGTGTTCTCTAAAAAAAAAGGTCTTCGCTTCGATTTCATCTCTAATTTCTCTATTTTTCTCCCAAAATTAAGGTGTTCTCTAAAAAAAAAAAAAAAAATAGGTCTTCGCTTTGATTTCATCTCTAATTTCTCTATTTTTCTCCCAAAATTAAGGTATTCTTTAAAAAAAAAATAATTTTTTTTGAAAACAACTTGGAAAGTTGCTGGAGAATGTTTCGAAATATAAAATTGTTGATTCAGTGTTTGCAAAAATTAAATCAACTTTCAAATACACGTTCTAATTGCAAAATTGGCAGTAAGTAAAATGATATTTAAAATAAAGGACATTTCTGTACTTCATAAAGGACAAGGACGGAAAGGGTTAAATAAAGGATTGCCCTTTCCAATAAAGGACGGTTGGCAACCCTACAAAGAGTACTAAATTTATTTATCACATAACTTATGCACAGGAGTTTAACGTATTACCTAAGATCTGAATATTATATCAAGTTTCATTACTTTCAGGTACAGATTTTGGTGATCCTCATAACGTCATGGACTTCCAAAAATTGCATATGTAGGGGAGACTGGGGCAAATCGGGACATGGGGTAGTTGGTCCAACCTATGTACTGCTTATGCTGTTGGTTGAAATAATCTTTTGCGTTAACATTGGCTACATCTTGCTGTAGCAACAATACTAGTTATGCGATACTGTCGTTAGCAAGTACTTATTTAAGCTGATAAGAAAAAATTCAATTTTTTGCAAAAAAAGTTAATCTTAAAGAAGCAGGTATGTTGCTTACTATTTCTGTATGTATATGGTTTAATGCCTCAATGATAACAATGCTGATTATGATAGAATAGTGTGGTAATTTAAAATCTATAGCTGGCCTAGATCTTGAAGTGAAGTAAAGATATAACACTTAGTTTTAAAATGGCGGCTTTGGGGTAAGTTGGGACATCGTCATGGGGCAAGTGGGACCACTGTCCCAACTTATCCCATTACACTTATAACTTAACTTCCAAGTTGTAAGCATTTGCAATGTCGGCTGCGTAATAAAGAAAAATATTCAATAACTTGAGCTATTTACATGTAAGTTTATGTGATAATATAACCTTTCAATCTAGCTAATCAGAAAGTTCACGTGTTCAAATCTTATTAAAATCAAGAAATATAACCTACTGGTAAAAAGCTGTTAATTATGATGTTATCTACAAGTAGAACCAAAACAAATAATAAAAATAAGGCTCATTTTAAATTGCTTAGATTGTCTTTTCTAGGTGGAAGAGTGATAACCCATGCCTCGAAAATATACAAGGAAGACCAACAGAGGACAGACTCCAATAGATGTCCCGAAAAGGGCAGCAGGTGCCTTACAGCAAATTGGTAAGCTTCGGCAGTCTGCTCGACAGTTTAACGTGAGTAAAACCACACTGAAGCGCTTTGTCGATTAGATGTCAATTGATGAGGATACAGTGAAAAAAGTCAGGCTACAAGCGTGTTGGTGACAGGCATCGCATTTTTTCTACACAAATGGAAGAAGACCTCGCAAACCATATCAAATCATTAAGTAACATGTTTTATGGACTCTCAACAAACAAATGTCGCCACTAGCTTTTGAATTCGCAATACAAAATAATATCACGATACCCGACAACTGGGAAAAAAGAGAATAGCAGGAATTGACTGGTTCTTATCATTTAAGTTTAAATATGGACCATCTGTGCGAAAGCCTGAAGCAACATCTCTGGCACGTGCAACAGCGTTCAATCGCCCCACTGTTGGCAAATTTTTTGATCAATTAGGCGATTTGTATGATCGCTACAAATTTGAAATGCACGATATTTACAACTTGAACAAAACGGATTGCAAAGCTGCGCAACAACCGGGGGGCGTAGTTGCACCAACAGGAAAAAAGCGCATTCGGTCAGTAACTAGTGCTGAACGTGGAGAACTGGTCATTGTCTTATACGCAGTGGGAGCATCTGGAGTTGTAGTGCCACCAATGTTTGTCTTTCCTAGGGTTAATTTTTGGAATAATTTCATTGTTGGTGGGTCATTAGAATGTATAGGAGGTGCTAGCAAGTCGGGTTGGATGAATGAAGACTTGTATGTCAACTTCATTAAAAAATGCCTCAAATTGTAGGACATGGGCCAGTGTTTATAATTAACAAAACTGACATCGCCACATTTCAACGGAATGATGTGATTGCAAAGTTACCGGAACCAGTAAAAAACACTGGAAGCACCAGAAAATGTAATCAATTGGTGTTTCCTGTTGATATAACACATTGGTTAAATTAATTTTTTGCTGAAAATTGGTCACTGGGAAAAAGAGGTGTTGTTTTGTTGTTCGCAATGCCCAGTTGCATGTATGTATAGTAGCAGCCTACAGTTGAATGTACAGTTGATTGCTTTTAAATTTTCTTTTTCTAATAAAATTGCCTTTATGCGTGTGTGTGTGTGTGATAAATGTTGTAGCTGTCCCAATTTGCCCCATAGCTCGTCCCGACTTACCCAATGTATGGGGTAATTCAGGACGTTTGAGTGCGTCATTTCAAACCCTGTTTTCGGCTGTTTCCCAATTTTGAAAACAAATGGTACTGCTCATGTTAATTTATTAGTTTTTAAAGTTTTCTATCCAAAGTTTTATTTTAAAATAGCTCATGTAGTTTCCGATTTATGGTCCAAAAACTGAAATTTGTCCCGACTTACCTCAGTCTCCCCTAATTGAGGATATTTATTGGCCATTTAGGTCACCTGGTCTAACCCAGTGGACTTTTTTCTGTGGGGTTACCTGAAAGATCGGGCATACTTAGGCAGGTCCCACACAACAGAAGAACTAAAACAAAGTATCCATAGAGAGATTACCGCTCTTCCAGCTGATATGCTAAACCGCACTTTACGTGATATGAAAAATCAAGCTGTTAAATGATTTAGTCGTGATGGCGAGCATCTCAATGATGTGGTATTTAGATCTTAGATAATACATTAAACTCCTGTGTATAAGTTATGTAATAAATAAATTTAGTACTCTGTGTTGTTTACATGATCTGAGAAAAAGGAATTAAAAATGGTCCCATCATTTTGGTTCACCCTGTACAAGAAGTGAGAAAGAAAAAAGGAAAAAAGAAAGAAGAATCTAAATGACAAGAAAAATAATCAAACAATTTAGAAGATTGTAGGCAGTGGCCTTACAAAAAGGAAAGCCTGGTGCAAGAAAAGTAAAGGAGGGCCACTATTTAGTGATCCAAAGCACAGCAAACTCTTAAAAAAGGCTGTTATCATAGCGGGGGCCATTTTAGTGTATGAAACAAAGTGATTCCTAAAAAAAAAGATCTTCAATTTAGGGGGACACTGTTGAGTTATCCAAAACATTGAAATCTCTGAAAAAGCGTTTGATTGAGAGAGCCACTTTTTAGTGTTTCAAAACAAAGTTATCTCGAAAAACTTTTTTATTTCTATTGTACATGTGATTCTATACGAAAACTAGAGCATTTTGTTGTGTAGGGGGGGCCACTTGTTGATGTATTTTAGGGGGCTTAGTGCGGCTGCATCGTTCGCACCCTATTAAAATCATCATTGACTGTAGGCGTTTAACCAGTGCATAATTAGTCTGCGTAATGGTGATGGGTGGCACAGCTAGTCAAGGCAGAAATCCTGTTCAACTAGCAAGATGAGTAAAGAAAAGCCACCAATAAATAAAAACCTCACCGGGTCCGGAAACCTTTTCTAAATGTATCTCGTAACTTCAATTATAGGTATTATGCATTAAAAGCAAAGAGTGTATATAAAAATTTTAGGGAATATAAATTAGATAATAAGCATAAATATTTACAATATAAAAAATAACATAAAAAACTATTATGCTTGTCAAAGTTGATGGAGTTGAAAAAAAAATGTATAATGTAACAACTATAAATGATCCGTTTCAAAAATTTTTTTTTAAAATGATAGTAATACTAAAATAAAACCCATATGCAATTGAATTCGATCATAAAAAAACAAATTAAAACTTTTACAAGACCAGCAGAATAGCAAAATAAACAAATTAAACAAAATTATTAGCATTAGTAACTGCTTTGAAATTTATAGGCCTATTACAATTTTAAAAATAACAAAATTAATTGCTAAGTTGAAACAGTAAACCATTGCCAAAAAAAAAAAAAATTCAATTAAAAAGCAAAGATAAAAGTGAAAAAGAATCTATTTAATTGAGAGATTGTTTTGAATTATGCAGTAAAACAAAATTTCAGAAAAGAGTTGTGAGCAAACTGTATATGTTGATCGTTTGAGCTTCTTTCCCAAAGATTAAATTTAAAATTTTTGATGCCATTTTGATTGCTTCTTTTCAAAAACCTGTAACCAAAAATATATAGTGCAGTATCATGTTTAGGAATCTAACTCTATGCAGTCGTTGTAATCTTTTAAACAAAGTTTTTTTGCCATAACACCAATTTAAAAAGCAATAAAAAAGATTGCTGTTAATAAGAAAGTGATAGAGTAGGAGAAGAGATCTTTTGTTTAACAATGACTTCACTTTAACACTTTATCCTACTAACCCGTATATATCCGGTCGCCAGTTGCCTGGCACTTTCCAACTAGCTTGTATATATCCGTCCAAGTTTGGCTTAATTTGTTTAAATAGATTTAATGCACCAGACATTGAATAGCTCGTTGCTGAAAAACAGGAGCAGCCATCACATTGAATAGAATTAAAATAATTTGTTAATTTCATTTTTTAATATATATTGAGTGTAAATTTGTATTTATATTTGTTTAAGGGGTAAAATATGCAAAAAATGTTCAAAACCACTGGTCTAAACAGAAGGGTGTCCACTTTTTTCTGTAAATTGCGCTTGAAAATTTCTTTTGTATAGTGACTTTTCGTATCTCGATTAGAAGAAAAAAATTTTTAAGGTTTTGACTTGAAGTAAGAATCTTTTTATTGATTTTTACTTCCATTATGAAGCAAAAGATTTACTTTCTTGCCTTTAATTTAAAATTTTTTTTGATTTTAATTTTTGTTTCGATTTCAAAAAAATATTTGCTCTGTATTGTAAAATAGTTTGGCGCTGTTAGAAATGCTGAAAAAGTTTTTGGCGAGAGGAGCAAGATCTAGAAATAAGCCACTCTCAATAAAATAAACGGCGTATTACCAACATTTCTACTAAAAACTTGGTTTTAGGTGGCTTAGTTTCTAACTAAAAACTTAGTGAAAACCAAAACAAAAGTCTTAAATTGTAAACTTCGGCCGGTAATCCTCCTCTCACAGATTACTCCCGATACATTTCTCCATCCGCTCTATCCTGCCTGCACTCTCCTCTTTACCTCCTTCTCACAACTACCACCTCCTTGCACCATTGATCACAAATACTTAAATTCCTTTACTCTTGGCACTTTACTGTCCTCCATCTTTATATTTTTTTGTCATTTCCTCCATTTACGCACAGATATTCAGTCTTTGACTTAGTTACATATCTCCAGCATTCTAGTCTCCTCTCCACTTCTTTCCTGGTCTCTTCGCAAATCACAATATCATCAGCAAACAACATCGACCACGGTTGTTCTCTCCTTAATTCGTCCGTTAGCCTATCCATAATCACTGCAAACAGGAACGGACTTAACGCTGATCCCTGGTGCAGTCTGACCTTGACCTTGAAACTTTGTGTAGTTTCTTCTGCACACCTCACCACTGTTTCGCTTCCCTCGTACATATCCTGTACAAGTCGCACATACTTTTCCGCCATTTTTGATCTTCTCATACAGTACCACAGCTCTTCTTTTGGAACCCTGTCGTAAGCTTTCTCTTGGTCCAGTAATACACAATGTAGCTTTCTTTGATCTTTTCTGTACGCTTTCATCAACATTCTTAAAGCAAACATGGCATCGATAGTTTTCTTTCCTGGCATAAATCCATATTGCTGTTCACTGATCTCTATTCTATCCCTTAGCCTGGCTTCAATTATTCGGCCTTTGGGGCGCATTTTCAGTAATTCCTGATGTCGGTCCCAAGCCCGGATAAATGGGGAGGGTTGTGGCAGGAAGGGCATCCGGCGTAAAACGTTTTGCCAGATTATACAAATTCGTTATGTTGATAATATTTAAAACCGCTGCACTAATATTTAGAATGTTGCAGCTTTGCAGATTCAATGCGCGAGCCGCCAGTGCATGGAATGACAGAAAAATATTACAAAAATTGTAACTAATTTTATTTTTTATAAATACTGTTTGCGCAATTCAATCCTTTTTCGTATGGAGTAAAAGTTTTTTAAACGGAAAGACTCTTCAAGTACTAGAACAGGTATTGTTCAGTCAGGCCACTGTTTCCTCATTAACTGATTCCAGACCGAACGCCCTGCTTCGCTGATGAAAGATGGGCCAGGATGTTATGATGTTGTCAGTAGTTTGGTTTTCCGCGCCACACTCACAGGCTGTTGTAAGAGCCATACTCTATCTCTGCACTGTGGAACGGAATAAACCAATGCCAGTACGGAGTCTTATCCAGGATGGTCTGGTTAGATACATTCCCAATGGTTTGAGGTTAATGTTTTGGGAATGAAAGTACGTAGGCTGGAGGTATTGCTTTTCCATTCCATATTCCATTTGGTTTCCGCCCAACATGATACTCAGGTGTCCGATTTAGAATAGTCTTTTAAAAGTTACAGTGCAGCAGGCACAAATGGTCAACTCAATTTGAGCTTTCAGTGTTCTCTATAAGGGTCAAGAGGGGCAAGAGGCTTTTGTAAAGTAGGTGTCTAAGCCTTTGTGCTGGGAAGCTAGAGATAGCATGGCTCGATTGAAGCGAAATTTAGTTGGTCGGATACCTGCCGAGACAAATAAATTGTCTATTGGTGTAGAACACAGGGATTTAGTCACAATGCACAAAACGTCATTGACAGGTTTGTTCATGACACGAGTCTGGGCACTGCAGCGCAAGACAGGTAAGCAGTACTCTGCAGCAGAGTGCGCAATGTTGTGGCACCAGCACCCCAGGTCTCAACCCCGAAAATTGCCTCAAAAGCACAACGCGTGCTTTTAATCTTTTGCATAGTGATTGAAACTTTTGGCAAAATGTGAGCGCCCTATTCAATTTTATGCGAAGGTATATAGGCTCGGCACAGTATGGTAGGGCTCGTCCTTTGACGCTGAAGAAAAGCTCACGTCGTGCGTCTTTGTTGTTAAGGTAAAAGGTAGCCGACACCATTATTACTGTACTAAGCTTCAGCTTTCATTTCTGCATGTACGAAAATATAGTTGCCATTGTTATGTCCTGACTTAAAGTCTACCCTAATGTCTGCCAGTTGGTGTTGAATGCAAGATTCCCAAGTCATCATAATAGGCAAATTTCCTGGTAATTCTTTCTGGCAGATCATCAATGTAAATGTTAAATAAAAAGGGGCTATAAAACTGATCTCCGTTGGACGCCATTCTTGAGATGTTGTAACCTGCTTTACAATACAATACCAGTGGTAAGGATAAAACTGCAATTTTAAACAAGTTTCATGATCAGGGCGACAATATGCCTGCAAGTGAGGCCACCATTTCATACGGTATTGTAGGCTGCTATAAAGTTGATAAACACAACACCAACTTTCTTTTCAGCCGTGTAGTTATCTTTAATTTATTGAGTTGGAAGACTGATTTAATGTACGATCGACCTTCCGCGTCAAAACCCAACCTGCTCTCTAAGTAGCAGTGGGTCTATCATTGGTTCGACGCAAGTGTAGATAAGTATCTCCAAGATTTTAAAAGGAGTACACAACAAGGAGATCGGTCTATAACTCCTTAGATCCTCTTTATCGGCTTTGGGATAGCATCTGTTGTCTCTCGTCTTCAGATTTAAATGTAAAACTTATAATGACGCATGTAGAAAAATAGGAACTTGTTGAACCGGGACTTCAGGGCAGCGCCAGCATGGAGTATTATCTCTGGGAAAATAAAGTCAGGTACCGGAGCTTTCTATGGTTTTAGTTGCTGGAGGCAGGATTGCGGAGTCGAAGTCGGAGTCGGAATCGGTTGGAGTCGGAGGTTTTAGGAAGGAGTCGGAGTCGGATTGTTAAGAGGACTAGGAGTTGGAGTCGGAATATTTTATTCGACTACGACTCCTTATGTTCAGTTTCTTTACATATTAGTGATGTTAACTGCGGAACTTACGCGGCTGCGCGCGGCAGTGAAGTGCAGTGCAGTAATCTTTTTATGAAAACCTTGCTGCGTATCGCGCGACACAGCGTGCGACTCATAAAAAGTTTACATTTTGATTTGTAAGCAAATAGTATTTTGGGTAATGCTATGCTCGGGCAGCCGATTTAATTGCTTCCCTTTCTTCAATCCAATGACAGGAAGCAAATACCAGGTGCATAATCAATTACTACCCTAAGCAGCCTCTTTGTATAGTACAGTGGTACCTTGACATACGAGTTTAGATTGTTCCGTGACCGAGCTCGTACCTCAATTTGCTCGTATGACAAAGCGAATTTTCCCATTGAAATTAATGTGAATGCCATTAATCCGTTTTAGCCTCCAAAATGCCCCCCATTTTTTATTTTTGACGTGTCTTTAAATAAGTACTTCTTCCAACACAAGCAAGTGTTGAACGTCTGTTTTCATCACTAAGGCTCATCAGAATAAACCAAAGGGCTGCAATAAAGAAGAAACTCACAGAGCAATTTTGTTTTTATGAACAAATTATTAAATTAAATTTATGAAAATTAAAACTTACTCTTCTTGCTCTATTCTTTCAAAAAAATATCAACCAAAAGTTTAGAATCAAGGTGAATTTTGTAGCAATCTCCTAATATGAATGTCAATAAACGGCAGGGAACCTTCATGTTCAGTCTCGTACAAAATTACAATAATTGAAATATTCATGAGTAGAAACTATAGAACCCCTTTTATTTTGTTTACAAAATCCGACAAAATTCACATATACTGTATATTCTTGCTATCAATATATAACCGTGAATTACTGTGAAGAAGATGGACTCCATGCCATCAAACTAATGGCTGAAATTTATTTGAGAGAAATAAGGATGAGCTTATTATTGGTATGGAAATGTCAACATTTTTCTCTGGAGTTTCTTTATATGCAATCTTTATATGATTCAGGAAAATTCTAAAATTAGTCGCATTTTATTGTTTTTTCTTATGGTCTATAATTGTGGGTTTAAATTTTTAATTATTTTACATATGGTTTTTTGTTTCTTTTGCTTTTATAAACTTTTGTTTTCAAATTTTCATTGTCAATAAATTGTCAATAAATTACATAGTTTTACTAACACTTGTAAAACATTTTACAAGTATGAAATTTTCATATTTACGTTTTAACCTCATTATCTACTGATAAAAACAAAACTAAGCCACCTAAAACAAGAAGCACCAGGCTCGAGTTTTGCTCTTGTTAAAGCTCGTCAGTGATGCATACCTCATTGAGTTTCAGACCGACTAGATGTAGTCCTACACGCAGGAGACAACACTCAGGGTCTAGTCCTACACCCAGGCCCAACACAAGTCGTTAATTATATTAACATTAAGGTTTGTCGTGGGTTCGGTTCACCATGGGAAAAATAATAACTTTAAAATAGACTAGAGATAATATCATGCAGTAGTTATCAATAAAATACTTTGATGTTCAAAAATGTAATAAGCGTTAAGTATAGAATACATATTTAGTTTCGAGTTGTGTATGCCATTTCGAGTTAGTTTTCTAAATGTGATTTCTATCAATGTTTCATTCAAACACAGTAAGAATTATAGTTAATGGGTTGTATATATAATACGTATAATTATATGTATATACGTATTTATTAAAACATAAATATAACAAAAAAAACATGTAATATTAAACTAGTCCCAACAGACTGTTTCGCTTGTGAGGCTCGTTAAGGAACACAACAATTAAAAAAAGCAATATTATTTATGTTGAAAGAAATAAAATAAGCAAAAATTAAAAGTTAAAATAAATTTTACGCTTCAGATGAAAACTCGCATCTTAGAAAAATAGCGCTACCAAAAGTTTGGGTTTAAAAAATTATTTCACTCAAGTTAGTGATGGATTATTAAATAATTACTTTTGTCACGAGATATTGAAAGAAAATATGCAGTAATGTTGTTAGTTATAATTAGAAATTTTTCAGTAAACTAAATTAAAAAAAGTAAATTAAAATTAATATTTTCAGTAACTTTACGTATTTTTAGATAAAACATTTATGGTCAAAATTTACGCGATTTGTTGAGTAGAATCTTCTTAACAGTGCAGCTTCAGCAATGTGACGGGTGCAGTTAGTTTTTCACACATTATGTATAATGGTGACAAAATGTGATTCGTCCGGTTTCAGTCAAATATTTAACCTGAACGAATTTTTGTATACATGATACTTTTTAAAAAGATGGCAGAAAAAGATCACCAATAAAACGTAAAACGAATTAGATTATATCAATTCATTTTGTACGCTCAATATTTTCCACCTTTTTTGCATTTCTACGACGAGTATTTAAATTTTCTATTGGTTCCCAAAAAGCAACAAATTTAATTCTTTCTTAATTCTTGGTATAATGCCTAGGCCCTAGTTTTGGTTTTTTTGTTACAAAGCTTGACGCTATGCTGAATAAGCACCGGTGGTGTTTCTATAATCATATATTTTTATTGAACTGAGGGTTGGCTTTGACAACCACTGAGCGAAGAAATCCAAGCGGCTCGAAGATGGAGTTAATTAAAGATAAAACACCAAGTTTCGTACACGGCTTGTCCGGAAGTTCTGGTACAAAATAGAAACAATACGTTTTAAGATTCCAGTTAATACTTAGCACGCGCTCATCTAGGATTTTGAGCCAGAACATTAATTCGCATCGATTTCGACAGTTAATTATCAGGAAAATGTTTTATTAATTCAGGGGAGTTTGAGCACCATTTCGTAGGATTAAAAATTATTTTTCACAATAGATAGGCTACTTTAAAATCTTTCATTAATATAAGTCCGATTTGAACATTAGGTACGCTAATTAAAAACTCGTCGACATAAAAATGTTCTTCTGTAGAAGAGCTGATGTAAGGTTTAAATTGAGCGCCAAAATTGATGGCTGCCTGACGCAACGACTGTCTGACGCAACAACTCCCTGACGAGACGAGGTTGCACCGAAAAGATGAACTTTCGTTCTATACACTGCCGATTGATGTTCAAGATTTCCACCGGGCCACCGCAAACACCTTAAACTGTCACGATCATGAGGTGAAACTGGAACTTGATAGTACATAGATTCTATGTCGGCTGCCAAAGGTATTTTTTCTTTACGAAAGCGGGAAAGAATGGCAACTAAATTGTTCATCAGGTCGGGCCCCTTGCATCAAAGATTTATTTAAAGAAATACCATTTTACTCGGCACTGCAACCAAAGACCACTCTCAACTTATCGGGTTTATGGGGGTTTAAAACTAAGTGATAGGGGATATTATACCACACCTTTCTAGACGAAGCTATTCGAAAGTCATCAACAAGTTCTGCATACTTCTGTCTAACATTGTTTTTAATTAAAATAAAATTTCTGTTTTAAATCGCTGTTGCGCATTAATTTTCGCTTTAAGTGATTTAATCGCTTAAGTAAAAAATTTTTGTTGTTTGACATAAACTGATCTTCATACTTCCAGGATAGTGGTAACTCGTAGTGGTTATCGATAAGCTTCATAGAACTGTTCAGCATTCTGTAAACTTTAAAATGATTATTTGAAATTGGTTTTGAAATAATTATCTTCGTGATAGCATTAAAACTTACAAATTAAAAAACCTCTCCATGATTCGTGCATGAAGTTTTTCTCATTCTCCTCAAAATTATCGCGTATAGTTGCAACGTAATAAACATTTTCATGATTACTGGATACTATAAAATCAAAGTGAAAACAGGGCCAAGCAAAGATCACCCTGAAGGTGACTTAACAGCGTCAGGTGATAATTCATCCGGGGCAGATCTCGAATCTTCTAATCTAAATACTTTGGGGGCATCGGCACCAATCAAAAGCTGCACGCTTTGTCTGTCAAGCTTTGGAAAATTATAATCGGCTAAGTAACTGTGATTGCTCAATATCTTTGATGAAGGAATTACGTTTGGCTGTACAAGTATTTCATCTACCACGGTAACGTCTAAAAGCTGGATCAACTTTCCGTCAAACAAATCTCTTACTTCCATCTCTGCTGATACAGTTCTTTAATATTTTCTTTTTGTCAATGTTTGCAATTTAAGCTGTCGTGCCGCTCACTTGCAATTTCCTTGCCAAACTGCGGTCGCAAAAGCAAGCGGTGGTTATGATGACATGAATAAAGGTACCTCTTAAGCTTGCTTTCTTTTAACGATTCGTTAGACAAAACTTGAAAACACAAAACAAACTGTGGCTTTTCAATGCCGTCACTGCGAATACTTGCAACACCATGCTTCAAATATTCAAGCTTGCAGCTACGTTTTGACATTTCTGGAAATAGAAATAAAACTTGCCAAACTCACTGCAGAGCACTTCAATTATCTTCAATCTCGCCCAGCCTGCAGGCCTGGAATCGGATACAAGTTACCTGTATGAGTAACATTAGATGAGCACAATGTAGAATGATTTTTACTCACTCTATGATGCAACAATCTCTATCAATTTTTAAAAAAAGAGCAATGAAATACTCCTTGGAGACATTACTATAGCTAATTCAATTTATAAACAAAGCCTTTCGCGACCCAATCATAAACCTGGGCGACCCACATTTGGGTCGCGACCCTTGGTTTGAGAAACGCTGTGGTAGATTATTGTATGGTGCGTAGAGTTTTATAAGTACGCAACGAGCATTTCAGTCTCATAATCTTTATGATTGACCAATATTTTTATGTCCTTCCGTTAATATTCATTCGGAAAGATATTAAAAACGTGATTTTACTTTGAAAAAATCTACTGTAAAATCCTTATTAAAAAAACTACATCGAAAAATGCATTTTGTAATAATTGACAATGAAAACATAGTAAAAGCCCATAAGTTACATAAAAATTTTTAAAGTATAATTTTGCCGCGTTTTCAGGCCAGTTGAGTAGCCCAGATCCTGATTGGGGTCTTTATCTAAAAAAGCACAGAGGAACTAGATATGCGAATATAGAGGAATCCAGGAAATCAACAAATTGGAATTTGGATGGAAATGATTTTGAGCCAAACGATAATCCCAACTTTGACAATCTCAATGAAAAAACCGTGCAGACTAAAATATAGATATTTACGGACTTTGAACAAACAAGCATCGTAAAATATCCATAAGAGCCTGTAAAGAGCTAAATGATTTTAGTAAGTTCTTAATATTGTAAGTATTAGTTTAAAAGAAAACATTCGAATTTTAATTTTTCCGGTTCAACAGGCAAAAAAACTTTATTATGAAGCATTTTTTGCGTTTGCTGATGTTGTACGTAATCGAGCTGAGTTACGGTAGCTCTTATATAACTTTTTTATACTTTGATGGTTTTGAAAAATATATACACAAGTCATTGTTGGTATGATTTAGACATATTGTATATTGTAAACACTAGCGTATTTATGGGGTGCATTTAGCCATGCTCCTATGGCACAATGTACCCTTAATACATAGGCTTACCATACGTAGGACAGTACTTTTTGTGCCATGCCTCCCTTTGAAATCATTAATATTTGTCCCGCCCATTTAGGCAGAAATTCCGCCAGAAAAGAAAAAGAGATTCCATGTGCAGGTCCCCTTATTTTGTTTTTTTGAGAGATCATTAGTCTCCAGAGACAAAAATCATAAAATCCGAGATTAATTCAAAGTGAAGACCTTTTTTTAGCTATTAATTGAATAAATTTTTTCACAAAGCTCATTTAATTGTGGTCGTGTAGTTTCTCCTTTCAAAATTCCTCGGTACGCCACTAATTGCAAATTGAAATCTTATACTTATGTCGCAGTTGGTTTTTGCACTATTTTTTATAAATTGTTAACTTTTATCTGGATTTCAGTGTTGGTGATTTCTGAAAATAAATTTTTTAATGTAAATCAAGTTCGAATTAAAAAGTTTAATCGAGTTTTTGATATTTTCATCAATTTTACGAATTTATGGTGTTGAGTTTTTATAATAGTTGACGTCTTGTAATGAGTAAACAAGTAGTTTGGACGGTTTGTTGTTGCAGTCGCCGTAGCTTCGGCGGTGCTTTAAAAATAAAATTCAATAATTTTCATTTCTGTTTTGGAACAGTACATTTGATGATTTCAAAGATGAATGGCATACTTTGGTTTTAATTTGATTGGTCTGGAAGCAATTGACAGGTCTTAATCACTTTATCCGATTCAGATTTATAGTCATTGGGTTAAATAACTACAGGTGTCCATAAAGTCCTGCACACATTTAAAATTTTAATATCTCAAAAACCGCATAAGGTGGAAACTTTAAATTTTCGACATTGAATTATACCACCATAAAGTTTTTATGTTATTTTTAACAGATTATTTTATTGTTAAAATAAGCAAGAATAAGTCATTTTTAATAAAGGCATAAGTTTGCAACAAAGTATGAAACATGTTGACCATTCAACATTGATTTTGGAACTGTCTCTTTCTTTTTCTACAACCTCGCAAGGATTTTCTGATCCCCATATTCGAATGTTATGGTTATTGACTTTCCTGGATACATAAAAAGTTGCTTCGTCGGAAAAAAACCACACTGTTAAGGTAGTTATTGTCATCATCAATGCGCTGAAGAATTTCTTCAGCAAAAGCTGCTCGGCGAGGGTGATCATCCGGCTTAAGAGCTTGAACAGTATGTAACTTGTAAGCATGGGGCCGACGTCGCTTATGTAAAACTTTGTTAACTGTGCTTCGAGGAATAGCAAGTTCATTTGATGCAACACAAATTGATTTCCTTGGGCTGCGATGAAATGCGACACGCACAGCATTAACAGTCTCTTCATCGGTGCTTGGCCTACCCGATCTTTTGCGAACCAAAATGCTGCCGGTTTTCATAAAATTTTTAAACCATCTTTTAATGCTGTTAGTGTGAGGAGGGTCTGGTCCAAACTCATTTCTAAATTTACGTTGTACAGCTGCAGTTGGTGATTTTAATTTATGGTACCAAAGAACACATTGTGCTTTTTGTTGAATGGTCAACATGTTTCATACTTTGTTGCAAACTTATGCCTTTATTAAAAATGACTTATTCTTGCTTATTTTAACAATAAAATAACCTGTTAAAAATAACAAAAAAACTTTATGGTTGTATAATTCAGTGTCAAAAATTTAAAGTTTTTACCTTATGCGGTTTTGACATATTAAAATTTTAAATGTGTGTAGAACTTTATAGACACCCTGTATTACTAAACATGATAAACGATAACAAAAACTAGTCTCAGTAACATTTAACATAAAAACTGTGCTACATGCAATTAGTAACTGAGCTTAGTTTGTAGAGTATGATTAAATTAGGGTTTTTCTTTGAGTCTTAGAAGACATAAAACTTATGTATATTTTAATAAAAAACAAAGAAAATGTTGTACTTTTCTTCTTAGGTTGTGATGTTCAAAGTATTTAGGTTTTGATTAATTTTGAATTTCTGCTTCTTTTTAAATGATATAAATAATTAAAAACAGATTAATGAGATAACATAGAATCAGTGGTGGCTCGCTCATTGGAGCTGCAGAGATGCAGCATCCTAAAATATCAGTACAGCAGTTGTACATATTATCAGTTATATTATATGAATATTATTATAAATATTATTATAAATATTATCAAATATTATCAGCAAGAGATATATCAGTGCAGCAGTTATAAATATTATCAGCTACGCTCAAAAAATTAATAATTTTAATTTTTTAAGTGTAGCTGATAATATTTACAACCTTCTTCTTGTTTCGGCCTTTCCCTTTAATCAGGGGTAGCCACAGCTTATGATGTTTTTCCAAAGCGTTCTGTTTTTATTGTCCTTCCCTCTTGCACCAACTTTCCTCATATCTTTCTTCACTACATCTAAAAACCTTCTCTTCGGCCTCCGTCTTTTCCTTTTTCCCGGTAACTCCATTTCTATCAACCTTTCTTCCTATGTACTCCTTCCTATCCGACAATGATGGGATGCGGAGTGTGAGAGCCTCTACCAGGCTTTTCTCAAGGCACCTTTGGATGAAGAATCAAATAAAGCTGTATCAGACTTGCTTGGGGAATTGGTAAAAAGCGAAAAGAAAGTTGTTTAGAGGCTTTCAACACATTAGATTTTACGCAATCCAGTCGGTTGGCAAGGAACATTATTAATAGGCTTACCATATTTCCGAAGGGGAAAACCGGGACGCTTGTTAATAGAAAAGAATTCTTCCCTAAAAAGTAATGTTCTTTAAAAAAAGGGGGAGCCTTCACTGTGAATCTGTGTTGTATTTCTGGCGAACCGAGCGGGACAAAGCTCTAAAAATCAGAACTGTCTCGCCAAAATCGTGACGTATGGTAAGCCTAGCCATTAACAACTTAACTGGCATATCCAGAAACACTCATCGTACTTGCTTTATTTCAGCAAATTCTATTGCAGCACAGCTAGGGAGTTAATGAGATATTTCAGACGAAGGATCGGGAATCAGCTCAATTCGTGGCCAAGGAAGTGTCTGCCCTCTGGAAGATTCCAACATCTACGGGCAAAAGCATCTCTGAAGATTTTACTTCAGAGGAATTTAGCAGTGCCCTCCAGCAACTAAAACCATAAAAAGCTCCGGGACTTGACTCCATATTCCCAGAGATAATACCTTATGCTGGCGCTGCCCTGAAGTCCCGGTTGAACAAGTTTTTATCTTTCTACATGCGCCATTCTAACTTTTACATTTAAATCTGAAGACGAGCGAGAGTGATGCCATCCCGAACCCGATAAAACTATTAGAGGATCCAAGGAGTTATAGACCGATCTCCTTGTTGTGTACTCCATTTAAAATCTTGGAGATACTTATCTACACTTGCGTCGAACCAATGATAGACCCACTGCTACTTAGAGAGCAGGTTGGGTTTTGACGCAGAAGGTCGATTGTACATTAAGTCAGTCTTCCAACTCAATAAATTAAAGATAACTACACGGCTGAAAAGAAAGTTGGTGTTGTGTTTATCAACTTTATAGCAGCCTACAATACCGTATGAAATGGTGGCCTCACTTGCAGGCACATGGTCGCCCTGATCATGAAACTTGTTTAAAATTGCAGTTTTATCCTTACCACTGGTATTGTATTGTAAAGCAGGTTACAACATCTCAAGAATGGCGTCCAACGGAGATCAGTTTTATAGCCCCTTTTTATTTAACATTTACATTGATGATCTGCCAGAAAGAATTACCAGGAAATTTGCCTATTATAATGACTTGGGAATCTTGCATTCAACACCAACTGGCAGACATTAGAGTAGACTTTAAGTCAGGACATAACAATGGCAACTATATTTTCGTACATGCAGAAATGAAAGCTGAAGCTTAGTACAGTAATAATGGTGTCGGCTACCTTTTACCTTAACAACAAAGACGCACGACGTGAGCTTTTCTTCAGCGTCAAAGGACGAGCCCTACCATACTGTGCCGAGCCTATATACCTTCGCATAAAATTGAATAGGGCGCTCACATTTTGCCAAAAGTTTCAATCACTATGCAAAAAATTAAAAGCACGCGTTGTGCCTTTGAGGCAATTTTCGGGGTTGAGACCTGGGGTGCTGGTGCCACAACATTGCACACTGCGACTCTGGCCCTGGCACTCTCTGCTGCAGAGTACTGCTTACCTGTCTTGCGCTGCAGTGCCCAGACTCGTGTCATCAACAAATCTATCAATGACATTTTGTGCATTGTGACTGGATGCCTGCGCCCTACACCAATAAACAATTTATTTGTCTCGGCAGGTATCCGACCAACTAAATTTCGCTTCAATCGAGCCATGCTATCTCTAGCTTCCCAGCACAAAGGCTTAGACACCTACTTTACAAAAGCCTCTTGCCCCGCTTGACCCTTATAGAGAACACTAAAAGCTCAAATTGAGTTGACCATTTGAGCCTGCTACACTGTAACTTTTAAAAGACTATTCTAAATCGGACACCTGAGTATCATGTTGGGCGGAAACCAAATGGAATATGGAATGGCAAATCAATACGTCTAGCCTATGTACTTTCATTCCCAAAACATTAACCTCAAACCATTGGGAATGTATCTAACCAGACCATCCTGGATAAGACTCCGTACTGGCATTGGTTTATTCCGTTCCACAGTGCAGAGATAGAGTATGGCTCTTATAACAGCCTGTGAGTGTGGCGCGGAAAACCAAACTACTGACAACATCATAACATCCTGGCCCATCTTTCATCAGCGAAGCAGGGCGTTCGGTCTGGAATCAGTTAATGAGGAAACAGTGGCCTGACTGAACAATACCTGTTCTAGTACTTGAAGAGTCTTTCCGTTTAAAAAACTTTTACTCCATACGAAAAAGGATTGCGCAAACAGTATTTATAAAAAATAAAATTAGTTACAATTTTCGCAATATTTTTCTGTCATTCCATGCACTGGCGGCTCGCGCATTGAATCTGCAAAGCTGCAACATTCTAAATATTAGTGCAGCGGTTTTAAATATTATCAACATAACGAATTTGTATAATCTGGCAAAACGTTTTACGCCGGATGCCCTTCCTGCCACAACCCTCCCCATTTATCTGGACTTGGGACCGACATCGGAAACACTGAAAATACACCCCCGAAGGCTGAATAATTGAAGCCAGGCTAAGGGATAGAATAGAGATCAGTGAACAGCAATACTTACGACAGGGTTCCAAAAGAAAGCTTACGACAGGGTTCCAAAAGAAGAGCTGTGGTACTGTATGAAAACATCAGGAATGGCGGAAAAGTATGTGCGACTTGTACAGGATATGTACGAGGGAAGCGAAACAGTGGTGAGTTGTGCAGTAGGAACTATTACAAGCGGACAGCAATATCTTGGTATCTCCGGAAGCAGGTCGGGTTAATTGCCTACCCTATGTATTAGCGCCTCCGTCGCTTTCCTGCGAGTCAGGAGGATAAATATAGAGATAAAAATAAAAAAATAATAAAAAAAAAGTACACAAAGTTTTAAGGTCAAGGTCGGACTGCACCAGGGATCAGCGTTAAGTCCGTTCCTGTTTGCAGTAATTATGGATAGGCTAACGGACGAATTAAGGAGAGAACAACCGTGGACGATGTTGTTTGCTGATGATATTGTGATTTGCAAAGAGACCAGGAAAGAAGTCGAGAGGAGACTAGAATGCTGGAGATATGTAAGTAGGTCAAAGACTGAATATCTGTGCGTAAATGGAGGAAATGACGAAGAAAAAATAAAGATGGAGGATACAAAATTGCCAAGAGTAAAGGAATTTAAGTATTTGTGATCAATGGTGCAAGGAGGTGGTAGTTGTGAGAAGGAGGTAAAGAGGAGAAGGCAGGCAGGATAGAGCGGATGGAGAAATGTATCGGGAGTAATCTGTGACACGACGTTACCAGCTAGAGTAAAATAAAAAGTGTACAGTTCAGTGGTGAGACCAGCAATGGTATATGGACTTGAGACGGTGGCGGTCACAAAGAAACAAGTAGAAGAGATGAAAGTTGAACAACTGAAAATGTTGAGGTTTGCTATGGTTTGCAGAAATGAAAATGTTGAGGTTTACTATGCATAACTCTATATACCTTTTTCTGTACTTAAAGTGCATTTTTTTGATTTTAATTGAATTTAATCCTGATGCTGGCTGTATGGAGCCACAAATTTAAAGCTTGGCTCCTGTTCCGATTCTTGTTCAAGCTTCGGTTCCATCGCCTCTAGGCCTGGCTCCGGCTCCATATTCTTCGTTTAAACAAACATGAAAATTATCGTATTGAAGTAAGTTTTTCCAAAACACTTAGTGAAGACAAAAAGGTCTTTATTTGACCTCAAAAATAAAACGATCGGCAGTGAAAAGTGAAGAGAAAAAAGACTTGCATCAAGAGCGTTCAATCTGTTGGAGCAAAGACCAAAAGTATTTGCAGGTCAAGAAAATAAAACACGCGGCCGAAGTTTACAATTTAAGACTTTTGTTTTGGTTTTCACTAAGTTTTTAGTTAGAAACTAAGCCACCTAAAATCAAGTTTTTAGTAGAAATTTTGGTAATACGCTGTTTATTTTATTAAGAGTGGCTTATTTCTGGATCTTGCTCCTCTCGCCAAAAACTGTTTCAGAATCTCTACCAGCGCTAAACGTTTTTACAATACAGAGCAAATTTTTTTTTTTGAAATCGAAACAAAAATTAAAAACAAAAAGAATTTTAAATTAACCTTAAACGTCAAATGTTAACTTAAAGCAACAAACTGAACTTTGAATTTGTTCTCACGTTTTCTTCTAAATTCGTGCGAAAGAGCGGTGTTAACCCAAAACAACATCTGTACTTGTTATGTTTCTTGAAATAGTTTTAAATATTTTTAATTTTTGATCACGTTTTATCAAGTATTTTGTTCGGCAGTCATAAGTATGCGGTTTTAGACTAGAATTTGATTTTCACAAGCAAAATTTGAAAGCTCGGTGGAAAGTACAACTCCAATTTTTTTTCATATGTAGAAAGAGTAATTGCTCTTTCAAATTTCACACTAGTTGAACGTTTTTTAGGTGAAATAAACCATCACTTTGGAACAAAAATTTGTGTTTTTGTGACAAATGTTGCTTTGAGTTAACAAACCTAAAAAAATTGTTATGAATATTAATATTCAATTTTTCTTACATTTTGTGCTTCATAGTGTGATTACACTCTCGCGTAAATAAGCAAAAAAATTTTTTATCAAAAGAAAAAATTTGGTCCTTTAAGGGTTACAGGCAAGAAAGTAAATCTTTTGCTTCATAATGGAAGTAAAAATCAATAAAAAGATTCTTACTTCAAGTCAAAACCTTAAAAAAAATCTTTCCTTCCAATAGAGATACAAAAAGTCACTATACAAAAGAAATTTTCAAGCGCAATTTATAAAAAAAGTGGACACCCATCTATTTAGACCAGTGGTTTTTAACTTTTTCTGCATATTTTACCTCTTAAACAAATATGAATACCAAATTTACACTCAATATATATTAAAAATTAAAATTAACAAATTACTTTAATTACATTCAATGTGATGGCTGCATTCTCCAAACCCTAAGCTTTGCCAGAAACGTGTTGATTGCATTGTGCCCGATTGTGCTATTTCCTGGACCGTAGCAGCTTCTTGTTTAGTTGATTTAATACTTCAAATATGTCAGCAAGGCAAACTAAGTACGTAAAGAACCCGTCTTTACTAAATACCAACAAATTGATTTTTTTGCATTAAAAAACAACTTGACTTCTTGTCTGAGCTTGAAAACACATTTGTTTCTCTTTGAAAGCCAACAAACTTAAGTATGATACAATAAAGCTTTAGGATTGGTATCCATTTCTTTGTAAAGTTTGCTAAAAAGTCGAGTGTTCAGCGTGGAACTTTTCACATAATTAACGATTTTAATTATGACAAAAAATTTCTCATTAATAATTTTTAAAAGAAGTGCTGCTTAGTGAATCATGCATTACATTCATGGGATTGCTGAATTTTTCTGCTTTCCGAATGGCTGGGTTTTTCAAAAGCTCTGGTCCCGGAGCTTTAACTGGTTTTAAGTGTTGAAAGGCAGCAGTGAATTCTCTCTGTGAGAAAGTGACCGAGATATTCACTGGGTTTTGGTGTGGTTGCCCTCCAAATGTCAGACGCTTCTTGAAAAACAAGTCGAGATGACTTGCGGTCAGTAGTCTCATAGCATCAGACAATTGCCTCAAACTATAAAGCAAGATAATAAAGAACGTTCATCTTGCTCGCAAAGAGGTCTTCGATGTTCAGCTAGAAAATATGGGACCGTTTATGGAACTTTTGGCAATGTTCCCTAAAAAGGGGAGTTTTTTTCAGGCATTGCCCCATCTTGAAAAAGATGTTTTCCGATTAGAAGACCCTCGCTGACCGTCGGCATGGGTAGATACTCTTCCGTTTTGGCAGTTTTGGTTTCGGTCTGTCATGTGTAATAACAAGAGCAGACTTACTTACAATCCAGGCTGCGAAAAGCACCTGCCATCTGGGCCGCATATCTAATGCATCGAAAAATGGTGCATTAGATATGCGGTAAGATTGTGCACGTATATGGAATGCGATTCAGCTTGTACTAAATCTTGCAATCTGCCTCTTTCGCGATGAGAGTCGGTATTAGCAGAATCATTGCATTCAATAAGATCTTTATCGCGCACGGCCACAAATGCCATTTCGAATGAAAGTTTTTTTTTTCAGCGTCATTCTACAACCGTTACGTCACTTCTTGTATAATGTCAGGATCCAGCTTTTCTCAAGCGTTTTTTTGCTTACCTTCAAACCTGACCTATTTGTGGACAAGGTGAAAATAATTCATGTTAACTTATTATCGGCAGATGCGTTGTTCGAACGGTCAGAAGTAAGAGTATTTTTACAAAACTTGACTCTTTGTCTACAAAAAGATGCTGCGGATGAGAAGCCCGGCTGTCCTTCAACTTCTGTTAACGACAAAAAATATTAAACCACGATTGTGATTTATTTATTGAGCGGGACGAGGTCGCTCCGCAGAGCGTCAAAGATTGTGACAGTCCTACTCCTTCTAACTAGGTACCTCGGCGCTCATCAAAAGTTTATAAAGGCCTTCTCCCACCTTGTTATAAGCGTAGATCAAGAGTAATGTGTATTTTTTTGAGAAGGAGTAAATGAACTATGCAATTGCATATTCTCTGTGCAATGTTTGCCGCGCGTTGCACCTCTTCTTTAACGCGCTAGTTTTGACTTCTTCTGTTATTTCATATTCTGTTACGTTTTAGTTTCATCAGTTGTTGTTAAAAGTTATTTTCATATTGCTTTTTAAAATTATTTTTTATAATGGTTTTTCGTTTCGGTAAAAGTGAATTTCAAATCTTGGTTTAAACTTTTATAAAGTTTTGTTAAGCATTTTCTGAATGTTGTTAATTCATAACTCAACATTAAGAGTTGGCTAATTGCCAATAAACTTCTTCAAAATTCTGAAAATACTAGATACATGTTATTAGGAACGCTAAATATACAAGTCAAAAATACCCCCAGATAACTTTTATTTTACCTTTAGAGACTGTAGTATTGAAAGGGTGTCTTTAATCAAACTTCTAGGCGTCGCTGTTAATGAACACTTGTCGTGGAAAAAACACATCATGTTAATATACAAAAATTAAGGCAAAGTTTTTTGCGTGATATTAAGAATTATACCAAATTTGAATAAAAAACATTACTGACACCTTATCATTCTCTCTCATCATGAGTCACATACGCTAACGCAGTACTGCACATCAAGTTGGTATTTTTGAAAGGAAACATTTATTAGCAATTAGCAAAAACTCTGGAACAAATTCATAAGAATAATTTTTGAACATTTTTAACAAAAAATGTTGGTCACACGACAACACGTTTATCGAAAAATTATTTCACATGAAAACCGGAAGAGCAGTAATGTTGTTACCAGCTTTTGCCCACCTAGTGTTACTCAACAATAATTAAAATTTATTGGTCCAAAAGTTTGGAATAATAGTATTTTTATAATATGAGACCCCAAAACAAACAAAGTTTTCAAACAAAAATTAAACCAATTCTTATTGAATCTTTAACTTTCCAGATCATTCTTCTTATAATTTATAAACTTCAAAAATTCCCACCTCCTGGTGCTCGTTCTTGTTGTTGTTTTTTCAGAAAATTTGTACCCTACAAGATGATACATCCACTTCTACTTTACTTGCATTACGATGAATAGAAGAGTCAGTCACGAACCAGATTCAAATATCGCTTTCATTCTAATACAAGTTGCATTATTTTTAAACATTGGTGCATTGCATCTTGTGCTTTCGTTTATTTTGTTAGTGTCTATGTTTCTTTTTAATCTTACTTTCAATTTTCTTGCCTTGTCATATGCGTAAAATGCTTCTTTGGACGAGTGACAAAATTTCTTTGGACGGATTTTGCCTGTCAGGTCTATTTTGCCAGCGACCTGTTGTGTATTCCGTCACGTTTTTTTCACCGGCACCACAGCCTACAACTCGGATGACGCTTTACTTTTATTTCATTTTGTTCGTTTCTTTTCTTCTATTTTTTCTTAAAAGATGCCACAACCATGCACAGTTATTTTTAAAACTTTGTTTTTTATTTTGATCGCATGCGATAACGTTTATCATTTTGTTGCTTCTTTTTCTGTTCTGCTTTTTACTACTTACAAATTTTTTAATTTCATTATATTTTTTATGTCGGAACTGAAATAAACGATATTGATACTGATACTAAGTTTTAGAGTACACGTAAATGGTTTCTCTTTAGAAAAAAGTTCCCTGTTTTTTTTTGAAAACATATTTTTTCTTTGAGTCCGTTAAAATGACTGAATCTTGAACCGGCATCAATGATTTAGTTTTTTTAAATGGCTTTCAGTAAAGCCATGCCAAAAGCTTTTCGTGTCACATTTTTTAATGGCAGTCGTGACAATGATGAAGTAAAGAGCAACACATATTTATATCTTTGTTTACTTCGTCATTGTCACGACTGCCATTGAAAAGTATGACACAAAAAGCTTCTGGCATGACTTTATTGAAAGCCATTTTAAAATTCTGTACCGCTAACAAATTATTGATTTATTTTTGTAAAATTGAAAATTTTATAGGCAAAAAATGCATCACAATGCTTTAAAATGGCAAGCAAGACTTATTTCGATAACATTAACGCGAAAAGAGTCAACATTTCTCTCGAAAAAGCAACAAGTTATTGAAAAGGATGTTAAGTGGTACAAGATTTAAAAAACGTGTCGCCCAAAGGTAGATTTATACTGAAAACAATGATTGTCTTAAGAAAGACTATTTTGTCAAATTACTTTTTGGTCAATATTAGTCAGAAGAGTTCGTTGTCACTGACCGAAAATGGAACTCGAAGTTGTACTTTAAGTGGTCGTGATCATTAAACTGGTCGACCGACAGGATTGGATAAGATGCGCTTTTGATTGGCTTAACAAGCGTGCACAATATGTAGGTCAAAACTGGGCAATTTTTTTAGCCTAGACAAATTCCTTAAGACCGTTAAACTTCTTTCCAAACGAGAGTGTTCATTTACTCCAAAATTTTCCTCAATCAGATTCGACTGATGACTTAGCGCTTACAATTTATTTGAAATAAAAAAATTGTCAGAAAATTTAATATCAGTATTTTTTCTGTTGTAGCCACCAAAAAATCCTTTATTTCTTCAGCTTCAGATTGGAAGCCGTTTTTTTTTCAAAATTTTAAAACTTGTTTTGTGTTGTCAAAAGGAATTTTTCTACGCCTTAAAAATCAACTAGTTTTTACCCTTACAGGGCGCGCTTGTTAAGCCAATCAGAAACGCATCTTTTTCATCCAATCCAGTCAGTGGACCAGTTCAATGATCACGGTTTCTTGAAGTACAACTTTGAGATCCATTCTCGGTTAGTGACAACAAACTTTCCTGAATAATGTTGACCAAAAAAGTACTTTGACAAAACAGTCTTTTTCAAGACAATTCTCTTATCTAAAGTATGAACCCATCTCTGGGCAAAGCGTTTCAAAACAATTCATTATTAAACTCTTGACAAAAGTCATTGTAACATGATTAAAGTTTACAAAATCTAAGAAGATTTACAAAGCTAGTACATAATCGTAATAAAGCAAAGTGGTTGTTCAAGGCACTTGAGAAAACAAAGCGACACTTAGATTCAAATCTTAGAGTACAAAACATGTTCGTTGAAATGGAACTAATATTTTTTTTTGTTATTGCAATCAGTTATTGTTAACCAAAACTTACCAAAAGCTTCTTGATGGACTAAAAATCTTTTTACATTTTTCTATTTCAAACAGCTTTTACAAGCCACAAACTGCAATATCTCATTGTGCCTAATATCAAAATAAACAAATGTAAAATATATCTAAGATCATCTATCAAGTTTAACACCGCTGATGAAAAAAACTGTAACTAAACTACATATTCAAATACGTAATAATAACTATTTCAATAAATCTACACAGCTCAGATTTATAACAAATAAAAACAACAAAAACAATTATATAGAATGAATAGAGAGTCATCTGTCACTCAAATGTATCGGCTGGGTATCGTTCGGCGGTGGGTGCTGGGGTGGGTGATCTACAAATACATTGTCTATTTAATCTTTCGCAATGTTGCCTTACTTTTTGATTTACCATCAAAGAGTTGTGCGGAGAGTACGTACACTATTCATTTAAAAGACTATCAAAATTGAATTAGCAATAGAATCTTAGAAATTAAACGGAGTTAATGATTTATCACCATGTCACCTGAATGTTCTGGATCAGATAACAGAAAAATTACTTTGGAATTGGAAGCTGAATTTTGATAATTAAACGACTAAAAAAACACGATGAATTTCCGCTTTTTGACAAAAAACTTACATTTTTTCCCCAATTATTTATTACATACTGAATAGAAATCCACACCAGTTCGAGAGCACATAGACAGAAGCAAATAGCGCTTAGGATGTTCATGTATCTCATGAAAACGGTTTTTTCCTGAACACAGAAAAAGTTATAACATTTCAATTCCTACTTTTGTAAATGTCGCCCACATCAGACTTAATTATCAATAGCCCTTTAACTTTGCTATATAATCTTAGACGGTAACTATAATCCAATAACCCATAACCCAATAAAACTGCGTTTAAAAAAATAATTTATTCATAACACGACTTCATACGAACTTACATAAGGTCTAGAACTCCAACAGGATAAGGAAGCAGCTTGGCCACAGGCAACATCGATTTCGGTGTACTGGATTGGATTCGCTTTGCAAAAGTACAGCTCTGGAAATTTAGCCCACAAGAAGTGAAGTCCAGTCGGGGGATCACAGTGACTTACATCGGGATTTACATCGGAATTCTTACCAAATGTATCTTTTAAAAATCTGGCTGCTCTTATGCAAAGATAATCCTATAAAAAAGAGCACAAAAACTGATTAGAAATCGTCTTTTGTCAAATTAACTTAAAAATAATAAAAATAACAAAAAACAAACTTAGCAAAAACAGTTTTTATAAACCAAACTAAACAAAAAAAGATTTATTGAACACAGTGTCCTGCTTTAGAAGCATATTAAATATATATCATTTGTTTAAACGAAAAAATTTTTAAAGTAAAAATCGAATATCAAAACATCTTACCGGGTAATTGTAAAGCAAATAAAAAAGATAAAGAGTCACTCCTTCTGCAACTAGACGCAAAATGACGCTAATGAAATAAACCAATTTCAGTCTGTCGCTGATTGGAAACTGCAAAAAACAGTTTTAATTATTTTCTTTTAATTAAACGTTTTTATGGTCTACTTTATTTTTTGTTGCTGAATATGTCATAAAGCAGCTTTTAAATCCTAAATATTACGTGAGGTTTAGAAAAGAATTGTTTTACTTCAGTATCTTGTTATAAATTGCAGTTTATAGCATGTTTTTATGTTTAAAACCTTAAGGAAAGCTTTTAAAAATTTTTACATCGATTGGAAAAAAATTTTCTGCTTTATCTGTAATACACCCTCATGTTTGTCTAAAAAATTTTTTTAAAGCAAACATCTTACTTCTTTTAACTGTCCTCCGGCAATAAATGTCTTTGTCTTCACTTTTCCAATTATCATCTTGCGAATGTTCAGCATACGCTTTTCGTAGTTACGTTGCTGCTCATCCAGTAAACAAGAAGTCTTTTTAACAAGAGTCTGATCAAATGATGGTGAAAATGTTTTAAGGATTTATTTATTTATAAAAAATAAACTTGAATCATTGATTTTTAGATCAGCATATCATTTTACAAAGTTATTTTGTTAGTCTCTATTGAATGATTTTCTCTAATATAACTCAAATATAATTAGCTTATTTGAAAAATCGTTTTAGAAAATTGGCTATATTTTACAATCAAAATTATGTTTTCCAAAACGCTTTTGTTCAAATTTATAAAAGTTAGCCCGTGCATTGCATGCGATCAACAAGTAGATTAGTTGTGTCTTACCTTGAACTTTAAATCATCATCCTGCGTTTCAAGTCTTTTTTCAACATCTTGTATTTTCTTTATTTGGCCAGCAACATACGTCGCGATAAAGTGAAATACAGCGATGGGTGTAATGACAATCAACAACTGAAAAGTATGCGACTTTACTGGGAAAAGTTCATAAACAAAGATTTATCAAGCGCAACAACTTATTGGGATTCTACGAAATTAATAAAAAAAGCAGCATTATTTCAAATCATTTTTATGTATTTTTTGCTAATAATTGCAGTGTCAGAACAAATAAAACAAGCTAAACATTTTATTCTTCACAAAAAATAAAAAAAAGCAGTAAAAGTTTTTAATATAATATAATATAATGTTAAACCAGCAGTGTTTTCGCCATAAAGAAAGATATAACAAATTCTAAAGTTTAAAAAAACACGTAGCATAATCAAAAACTGGTTACCTGAAATCCCCAAAACTGCAAATGGGACATTCTAGTAAATTGATTATAACAAACTTGCTGGCAACCGGGCTGGGTGTTGGTACATTTGAAGTTACTTTGTTCGTCCCAATATACTATACAAAAAGATTTTATTCGAAAAAAGTGTCACAATTTGAAGCATTTTTTTTAATGAAAGTCAGTGTCAACGTGAGATTATCTTTTTTCACTATATAGGCGAGACTGCTTAGAGACCATTTTTCTTTATTTAATCGCAACAATTGCACAACATCCTCTCATTGTTTTAAGTTGCCCGCATAATCGGTTGGTGGTAAGTCGTTTCAAATTAGGGTAGGCTTAAATTGCATGTCAATATGCTTATTCAACTTTTTGTTTGTGAAAGAACCGTTCGACCGTTTTAAACTTCCATTTAAAGCTAAAACTAAACGGATAAGCTGTACACATTATTTCACATAGTCAACAGGAATGCAGCGTCCGCATATAACCTTTGCACTAAACTTTATTAAGACAACACGATTGCGTGCTCAGAAAACTGTTTGACAAAAATGCAGGTTACAGGTTAATATTTATTTGCAGAATTAAGATTAACTGTTTTAGACTGTATCCAAGCGAAATATTTCTTTTGCTCTCTTATTTAGAACAAAAATTTAGTAGCACACAATAAACAAATAAAAAACCAAAAAGCGTTTTTTAGTCGAAAAGAATAAAATTAAGAATTACTTTCCAATTTAAGTAGCCCATTTTAAAAATTCACAAAAAGTTAGAAAAAAACCCACTCACCGGCATTTCCTAACGTAAGAAGAACTAGTAAGCGGAAAAAGAACGTTAAAGCGTACCACACTTTCCCCAGGAATGTGCTATATCTGAGAGCCTAAAATATGATAAAATAGTTTTAAGTTTGATATTGTTATTTCTAGCTGCTTCATTATCAACAGCTGAAATACTTGCACCCGTACTTCATCAGTTTCAGTAGGAGAAATTTAACCTTGAAAAAAATTAATGTATTATCTTGTAACATGGTAATAAGAAGATCTTAAATTTAATTTTTGTTTATAAAGTTCAATTTTGCTATAAAAAGAATGGTAATTAAGTTGTCTAAAGAGAAGCTGGCTCGTCCAAAAATTTAACGGAAGTCTTCCGTCCTCGTAGTGCTGAACTTCTTTGGCAAGGTCAGCGAAATCTCCCAAGTCTACTCACTACCATTATGTTTAAAAATGCGTATCTCTGGCGCCCAGCAAGAAAAACTACAACTGTAAACTGAAATGAGGATTGAAATTTTTTTTCTGCAGTTATTACCAGCGAAGCAACCCAGCGGCATACAGCAAAACTCGTTCATTCAGCGTAACAATGGTAACTCGACCATTCAGCAAATTATGGTTACTGTTCCTTCAGCGAAGTTATGGTTACTGCCTAATGGTAGCGATGTCTCCCTTTTTATAACAAACTCGAATCGGTCCTCGTGGCTCAAACGAAAAAGCTTTAAATGAAATCAATTTCAGGAATTACGCAAAAGTCACCGACCAAAGCAAGGTCCCATCGCTGCCATTCAATTTAAAAGCTGCACTTACGATTAATTAACATCAGGACACGTTAATTAACAGGGAGACACATCATCACATCTGGACTCTAAAGAAACTCTAAACAAGTTACAAATGGATCGATCATTTGAAAACGTCAAAGAAACATCAAATTCTCTTGTTACTAGTCGGCAGCAACTTTTTCACGATGTAATTTAAATTTTGCAGGAATAGCGATTTGTGTTACAAAACACATGATTTGAGTTGGAAATACAAGTAAAAATCTGTAAGGTTGCATTTGTTGGAGTGTAGGTCGTCTTATGCTCAGAACAATGTAATTCGTTTAGTTACAGAGTGACATAATTAAAAAACAAGAAGCTTTGACCGGGTGCTTTTAAATCTGGCCCGGTTGTGAAAGATGCCACGTTAAAAATTTAGATTGTATATTTTTTGAAAGCGTTTAAGAGATAAACAACCATAAAACATTGCAAATAATTGAACTTATTTTTTTTGCAAGCGAATTAATTTAATTGTTTTAGGAACAGAGGCGGGCACGGTACTTCTTAAAAGTAACGCGGTACCGGTACTCGGTACTTTTGAATAATCCAATTTAATAGTAATGACGAAAACTCCTCTATCATACGTTGGATTTTATATGACATTCAAATATGTACTTAACAAAACGAAAACAATCCCCTAAGTATCTAACGGAGTGTCGCATTGCAAGTATTTTTTGGCAGATTAGCTACTATAGAGATAAAAAAAAAACATTGTTTTTAAGATACAAGTCAGGATTTGTCAATTACTTTCTTTTGATTATTTTTAGATAAAATTATTGGTTAAGCCAAAGGGTTCATTAGTTAGAAGTGGGTGTGTATTTTTTCCAAGGTGTGCGCTTGCTTACACTCGAACAAGTCAACCGGTAATTAATCAATTAAAAAATCTTGTTAGCAGTTAATTAGTATATTAATTAATTTGAAAAAGTTAATTTAAAAAACCTCGTAAAAAATTAGCGTCCCCAACAGTCGCGTACTAAGGAGTTTTGAAAGGGGCGGGGAGGGACATAAAACCACAATCAATTATTCTTAGTGATAAAATTCAACTGGTAAAAAAAGGTCTTTACTTTGAATCTGTCTCCGATTTCTCGTACTAGTGATCTCCTTGGGAGGGCATAACACAATGTTCCCCCTCTAATGACGCTACTAATCCTCAATAAACTATGCTTCGAAATATATTGGGTTTGCTTTATATTCTGAAGTTTCACATTGAAGTTTATAAATACAACACTTTGATTTTATTATTATTTGGGTTCTTGAATGTAAGGTTAATTTTGTCTTGCCATTATTATTTTGTTAACAGCAAAAGAAGTTATCAAATAATAATCATGATTCAGATAACAAGATTTCTGAAAAATTTCTTGTTGGTGTTGTGTTTCAATTATTGCAAATGTAGGGGAGGTAAAAACACTTTCGGATCGAACAGGTAAGGTAATGAGAGGATAACTTCATTTATTGTTAGAGGACAACTTCATTAGTAGAAAAATGTTGGGAACCACTGGGTTAGAAAATAACTTCATTTGACGTACTTTTAGGAACGCTTTTATTTTCCGGAAAGCTACCTCACTTTCTATAAAACAATTTCTTTTTCTACTTAAAAAAGCTGTAGATAGTTGACTGGCGTTTTTGTGCCACTATCTAGCTTTCAACTTACAAATAACGTCGACTTGAACACTGAAGCAGCCTGCTGTGTGTTTAAGTAAAAATTTTAATTTTTATTTATTGCGCCACAATGATCTTAAGATATTTATTATTTTCTTTTGATCATGTTAAAAGAATAGCTAAACATATTTCTGTTTTTGCTAAGTTCTAGATATGCAGACGTATGTTGGAAAACAGAATTGGGAGAAATTACTTGCAATAGATTTTCATATTTCAGTAACAAAATGCGAAAGAAAATACTCGTATACTGCTTTTCCTAGTAAACTATTGCAAATCCCAACAAAATCTATAAGTTTAACTAACTGTAACTTTTAATAAAAAGCACTTTATTATAGTTTATGGCTGTTTGATTGGTATAATAAAATACGCTTTCAACATTTGTCCGAGATGCAGCGAAAAAATGCGGAATGTGCAATTCTATGACTAGACGAGTTAGCCTATAAAAATGATCTGGTCATAAAATGCTCCCGCACTGAGCGTCGTTAAACTTATTCAGACTGTTTTTTTTAAAACTTTGTATGACTGGGGGGGGGGTGGAGAGTGCCCGCGCTTGTTGCTTGCTTATGTCCTGACAATTACTAACGCTAGCAATGTCATTCAAGGTTGTATGTATAGCAAAAAATTTTTATTCTCTTTCGATAATGATACTTAAATGGTACAATAAAATATTATTTCGGATTAAAAAACCGAGTTTTCGAAAGGTAGTCAACTTTTGTAAATTGGCTGAAAACGAGGAACCGGTTTCAAAAAGTTAACGACTTTGGCAATTTGATTGATTTTATAATTAAAAGTAAGATTCTTTCACAGTTGGAATTCTCTTACGGAGTTTAATGCAGTTTACAGAAAAAGAAACTTTATTTCAGCAAAATCTGATTTCATTATCAAAACGCTTCGATCTATGCAATTTTATTTTACAACAAACGCTTCGATCTTTGCAACAAACGAATACTTTTCAAAATTTACCCTACATTTTTAACAATTTTGGAAATGAAAAAAATATATAATTTATTTTATAATACAATAAATGTAATTTATTTCATACAAATGTAATTTTATACAATAAAAAGAAATTAATTCATTCCATAAAAAAATAATGAAATTGTAAGTGTTAACATCGTACTTTTTTATGATTATTTCAAAATGTCATAATTAAAAAAATTCGGTTAGGGTTGATTAATTTGATCAAATATTTTTTCTTTTTTCAAGCTTTTTTTAAGCTTTTTTCTTTTTTAGTAGGTTAGTCTAGCTTACATAGTAGAATGTATTGTAGTCGAACTTGGCTAATGCTCAGACGTATATTTTTGGATTTTAAATTTAGGGTATATTGAATGAAGTACATTTTGTCGGAGCAGAGCTACCCAACCCGAGACCCGTGACGTCTATTGTTGAAGCCTGCCAAGGAATTTGTAATGAGATGATTGATCAAATTATTGCAGTGCTTTTTATTTCATTGTTTTATTTTATTTATATTCATTGCAATTGTTGATTTTATTTCCTTGGTCTATTTTTATGTTTTCCTCAAAATCGCTTTTCATTTTTCTTCTGTTAATGTATTTATAGTTCATTAAACATTTGTCTAAACTTTGCTGAATCATTTTATACATTGTGCTATGCTTGAATGCAATATCATTCATTGATTGTACCGATGTTTTATCTTTTTAATCTAATGTCAAAAATCATACTATAAATTAAATAATTCTTAAGAAAATGTCGGTGTCGTAAGTCATGACCAATTCAATAATTAATTCAAAATTACTTAAGGTAGAAATTTATTTTGATAGGAATGACTGTTTTGGACAATGTTAGATTGTTTTATACTCTGACGCAGAGGTGCTCGACCTTTTAACCATTATGGGCCGAATTTTGTTGGAAAGTTTATTGCGGGTTGCAATCGTTGCAGAAATCAAGGTATCTTCTTTTTTGTCTTCACTTTAATTTTAATGTGTTATTTTTGAATTAATTTCCTTGATAACCGAAATTTGGACCAAAAATTTAGTTGAATACCGAACACAAAAAGGTCAACAGTTTGATATACCTACTTGTTTTATTCATATATAAAGCGGAAAATCTCTACTGTGACGAAAATTATACAGTGTGTCGGAAAAAAACTATACCCAAATTTGTATATGTATTTTCCAACTCAGTGGTTAGTTAGATTTCATTGATTTTCATGGGAAACCTTAATTAGATCATTAGCTGCATAAGAGTTTAATCCCGAGTGCAGTCCGCCACGGATTATTGATTTTTACGACTTTTTCCGAGGCAGCCTCTTTTGTTTTAAAATCAAACATGGGGAACATACTAGTAGGACCTGGCAATCACGTTGAAGGGCGTTACATAGGATTTCTCATTATATCATTGTCATTTAAGGGTTTTAATCTGGTTTTGCTAGCCCTTTTGCAAGGTAGCGGTCAGTCTAAAGGCCCTCTCACATAGCCGAAAACGCATAAAAATCGCATAAAATCTGGGTTATACGCGTTTGTGCGTGAAAACTGCGTGATATGCGTAAATTATTAGTGGAGCCTGCGAAATTGATAAGTTTTTATGCGTCGAAAGTGGAGGCGGGGGTGGGCTTGCGCGCTCGTACGCAAAAATTGCTTGAACTGCACAAAAATTATGGCTTTGCATGATTTTGAAAGTGTGTGGGGCCTCTGCGTTAATCGTGCGTGGAATATGCGTACTTAAACCTGAAACATGCGTCTTGTGCGTGTTAAGGACGTGTTTTATTTGTCTTTTTTGGTGATTGCTGTGGTTTGCTACGCCTTCTATTCGTGATTTGTAAGTGATGTGTGGATAATTCATTAGTGGGACATGTGCTATTTATCAGTTTGTTTTCGACGCATTGGCCCAATTTGGGAAGTTTTTCCACGAAGATGCACGCACTTAGCAGCCTATACGTTAGCCATCAGTTTTGGGTTGTATGATAGGGCCTTAAAGTAGGAGATAAGATGGTACACTTTACTCTTGAAGAGCGAGTTTTCATGGTGAAATGCTACATACTAACTCGGAGCCCAATTGAAGTTATCCGGAACTTCCGGGGAAGGTTTCCCCATCGCAACACCCCAACGAAGGTAACTATCTTAAGCACCTACCAGAAGTACCACCTATTTGGAACCAGCTGCAACAGGAACAAGGGAAATTCCGGTCGTCGGCGCACGACAAGAACAACTGAGAACGTGCAACGGGTCCGTGAAATTTTAGAAACTGATTCAACAGTTAGAGCTCGCTGCAACCCGTCCGGATTACCTAAGACTTGCTTCAATGAGATAACACGATTAGATCTACGCTGGCATCCGTACATGATTCAGGTCAACCATCAGCTTCTCCTGGGTGATTTTCAGAGACGAATTGACTTTTGCACTTGGTTTCTTGAGAGGCCAGAAGCGTTCTTGAGGTTTCCTGCGATAGGAGACGAGGCGGCATTTCAAATAAATGGAACGGTTACAACCAGAAATGTCAGACGTTATGCTCCAAAACACCATCCCCCATTGGAGCAAGCCTTCTCCTAATCGATGTCAAGGGGAAACTTTCGGTGTGGATTGGCTTATGCGGAAACGGGGAGCTCATAGGGCCATTCTTTTTTGAAGGCAACGTAAAAGGTGAAGCTTATCTTCAGATGCTTAATAACCAAATCGTCCCGGCTCTAGTGGAACGCTATATCCTCCAGGCAAACGGCACTTTGTTGAGGGTATGGTGGGCGCAAGACGGAGCTCTGGCTCATCGCAGGACAATGATGATGGAACGTCATCAGCAGCTGTTTCTGGACCGCATAATTTTGCTGGGTTGTGATCACAAAAGACCGCCTAGGTCTCCAGATCTGACTCCTCTTGACTTTTTTGTCTGGGGTTACCTTAAAAGCAAAGTGTTCCTCCTTCACCAGCTAACCTCGCAGACTTGCGTCAAAGGATCAAAACGAAGCTGTTCAAATTCCACAGGGTATGATCATCCAAGCCATACACGAAATGGGACAAGCTGAACTTTGCATATGTAACAATAGAGTTTATTGAGGGGCGTTTCGGACTACGAGCTGACTAAGCGCACTTGATTTATCGGGAAAATGAGTGGTTCTATATAGATTAATGCGTGTACACTGGACCGCGATACAAAAGAAAATTTTAAGAATTGGATACTGTCACTTGATAATGTAAGTATCAAGTGACAGTATCCAATTCTCGGTCCAAATAATCAGTTAAAAATCAGTTAAATAAAAGCTCTTTTAGTAAAGATATTGACATTTTTCTGCCGGTATAGTTTTTTTCCGGACACAACTGTATATTTTGAGTTTTTTGCGCGTCTTTGGATTGGTTTAAGCACTGCAATAATTTGATCAATCATCTCATTACAAATTCCTTGGCAGGCTTCAACAATAGACGTCACGGGTCTCGGGTTGGGTAGCTCTGCTCTGACAAAATGTACTTCATACCCTAAATTTAAAATCCAAAAATATACGTCTGAGCATTAGCCAAGTTCGACTACAATACATTCTACTATGTAAGCTAGACTAACCTACTAAAAAAGAAAAAAGCTTGCAAAAAGAAAAAAAATTAATTTCATCAAATTAATCAACCCTAACTAATTTTTTTTAATTATGACATTTTGAAATAATCATAAAATAGTACGATGTAACCCTTAAAATTTTATTATTTTTTTATGGAATAAATTATATTTCTTTTTCATTTTAAAAATTGTTAAAAAATCGGGTAAATTTTGAAAAGTATTCGTTTGTTGCAAAGATCGAAGCGTTTGTTGTAAAATAAAATTGCATAGATCGAAGCGTTTTGATAATGAAATCAGATTTTGCTGAAATAAAGTTTCTTTTTCTGTAAACTGCATTAACCTCCGTAAGAGAATTCCAACTGTGAAAGAATCTTACTTTTAATTATAAAATCAATCAAATTGCCAAAGTCGTTAACTTTTTGAAACCGGTTCCTCGTTTTCAGCCAATTTACAAAAGTTGACTACCTTTCGAAAACTCGGTTTTTTAATCCGAAATAACATTTTAGTGTTACGTTTAAGTATCAATATCGACATTTTGCTTGATGAAATGTCTTTGCTTTCATTAATAATCAGAGTATGACAGTTTGCTTGTCTTTTTTTTTTGTATTACGTTTCCCCAGCAGCAAAGTTGCTTTTCAGAAATTCAAAGCATTAATTTTTGCTTAGCCAAGACCTGGGCAATTTAGTCTATTTTGACGAATGGTCATTTATCATTTGGCTGGATACTTTGGCCATTAAAAGCTTAGCAATTTAGCTATCACGCATTAAAAAAATACTACCCCATTTTGATAAATATCAACTACCCCACTTTGATAAAAAGCAATTGCGGAATTACTTTGAAACAAAATTAGTGAAGCATAAATTGAAAAAAACCTTTTTTTTTTTTTTTTTTTTTTTTTAATCTCTATATTTATCCTCCTGACTCGCAGGAAAGCGACGGAGGCGCTATACATAGGGTAAGAAATTACCCCGACCTGCTTCCGGAGATGCCAAGATATTGCTGTCCGCTAGTAAGTTAGTAGAGATATTACTGCAATTTAGTACTGCTTGTCAAGACCACCAAGCAGGGGAAAGTGCCGTAAAGTGTCTTTCCCAAGGACACAACAGAATGGCGTAAGTGGGTTTTGAACCTAGACCATGCTGATCATCAGTCCGGTGCTTTAACCACTCGACCACGCTTTAATAATTATACTTAAAGTATTCTGCACAAAAAATATTCATAATGTTTTGCTTTTGAAATTGGAATTTTACAACTGCGCGGGAATGAGATTTCACTGCCCAAATCGTCTGGTGACACAATTGTGCAGTTGCGCAATTGCGCACCTTAACCCTTATCAGCACGCTAAAATTTACATACGTACAGGAGCGATTGACTACATTTTGTAGTCACTGTTTAAAAACGTTTTTTTTTAATCGGTACAGCTATATATTGTTTGTGATAAATGCTTATTTTTTGTTTGCATGCTATATCTACCATAGATTTTTTGACTCTGAGGCCATTTTTAAACGAAAAATTTTTATTTGCCATTTAATAATACAACAAGGCAGCACAAAAATAACCAGTTTTTAGTCACTGACATAGTTTTTGCATTTGCATATCTTTATAGTCAAACAATGTTCCAGACAGACAAGTTTCTTACATGAGCCGCATTGCCTGCGAGAGTTTTTCTTGCACACGGTGCATCTTTTTGGTAGGTTTGGCTTCAAGGAATGCTGCAGTCCTCTGGTTACAGCAGGTGTTGAAATGCCCATTTGAGCTGCTGCTTCCCGTACAGAATTTCGCATTTTCGACTTACACAATCGAGATTGTACGGAAGGTATGGCCAAGTCCAATGTCAGCTTTTTCAGAAAGTCTTTCCAAAAACTTCTGCAACTATTTTCTGGATTAATATGTATGCGTTTTTTGCAGCAGTGTATAGTATATTGAAAAAGAATAGGAGAGGCCTACGGAGAGTTTTCCGGCGACAGAAAATTCTTCCAGATTTTGGTCAAATGTGTCGACGCCACCTTTACTTACATTACAGTCCAAGATCATCTGCAGTTTTTTGATTCACTGCTGTGGGTTTTTGTTTCTTTTGGCTTGGTAGGCCATCAGACATATTCCATCTCCATGATTAAAAACAAATTTGCTCCAGTACATGTCTTTTTGTCGCAAAACCAATGGAACTTTCCTACGATGTCGACACACAGTACAGTAACGTTAAATTTTGCTGGAACAACTGGTTTGCAAGAGTGTAACTAGTGAAGTAATTATTAGTGCAGATGTCTCTTCCAGTACCGTACCAAGGCTCGACGACTTTTAGAACAATATCCTGGGCCAAATTGTAATGAATACGATTGCCTTCTTTTCCAGCATATGCAATTGCATTCAATGCATACCCAGTGTTAGACTTGCAGGCCCAGAATATCTTCAAACCATATTTTCTTGCTTTAAACGGAATGTACGTTCGCCCTGAAATTCTCCCTCGATATCCAGCAAGCTGTTCGTCCACGATGATACATTCTCCTGGAATGTAAATTTGCGTTTCGAAGAAAAATTTTGCATATTTCTGAAACAGCAGCAAACTTGTCATCAGTCTTTCTTTGTTCACGTGTATGCCAGTTGTCAAAACTAGTACATTGCAGCAAAAGTTAGATTCTGTTCAATGACATCACAGTACGGTAGAAAGGCGTGCTGTCACTGGGTTTCCATAAATCTCTTAGAACTGTGAAATTGTCTCGATCGCATCCTGCTCTTAACATGATAGCAATGCTTGCCTTTAGCTCTTCTATTGAAAACATGCTTGTTGGATAGCGTACCTGGTGGATATTTCTTTGTATTTCTTGTAGCTTTCTACTGTATTTATGTGAAGAAGGGTAGTTTGGAAAATTTCTTCACTGACCAAACATTCAAGACTTTCTTTCTCACTCTGAGGTTGAGCAATTGCTTTCGGACCCTCGTTAATAATATTCCTTTGACGTCTTTGTGCTGGCATTGGCTGCGATGTGTACGAAATACCACTAGGGCTTACAACTCAATCATCGTCTTGCTCATTATCACTTTCTCGGTCCGAAGGTTTTTCCTCATTATTTGAACTATCAGATTCTCCTTTAACAAACACTTCAACATTTCCTTCATCATCAACAGCAGTGTCTTCTTCTTCATCCGTTTGCAATTCAAGCGAAGCATTCTACCTCGCCACTTCCTCTTCTTCGCGATTCCTGTGATTATAAACGTCCTCCTCTGAGATGTCAAGCAGAGTGCATGCATTGAGAAATGTCAATCGTCTATTCATAGTAGCAAACAATAGTTTTTTAAGTATAATATTTACAATCCTGTTTCAAAAATTAATGATATAAATTTTAAGTTTTTTACGAATAAACTTCCAGCATACAATAAATATCAGAATCTTTTATGTGAAAAGCTGCTTGGTGGCAAAAAACCTGTTAATAGCTGATAACTCAAATATGTCAAAGACATTATTGCGAAACAGTTTATAAGTTCGTGCTCTTATTAGCTAACTTTCTATATCTTCTTGCTGTCTAAGCAGCCATTTTCTAGGCATGCAAAAACAGTACAGCAGCAGACTTACTTTAGCTAAAGGGATCTGCCTTGCTAGGTGTGCTTGCTTACTTATTTTAGAAGACCTTTTTAACTATCTGATCTACAATAATATTATTCACAGACAAAGAAGGTATTCTAAACCTAATTCTGCCAAACATTGCATGCAAGTAATGGCTGAATTGCAGTGACCTGATTTACCAGATTGTTTTCGCTTTCTTGCTGACAATGGTATCTACTGTAGGTCAAAAAAATCTCCAGTCGCTAGAGCTTTTTTCACAAAAGGTCAATCAATCTTATTTGCTTTTTTACCGAAGTGTTTGGTTATATCAGTATGCTTCATGTTGCTTTGCAATAAACTTTCATATTGTCTTATGTTCAGCAGAATAGAATGACTACATTTTGTAGTCAAACGCTCCTCAACGTAACTTTTTTGAAATACTCAAAAAATAAAAATGCGATCCAACTTTTTTTTACACACAGGAAACAACTCAGAAAACCCTTCATCATAGTCGAAGTACACCAGTATAGCTCCCCCAGCAAGAACGGCCAGACTGCAAAGATGCGATGACTACAGAATGTAGTCAATCGTGCTTTTAAGGGTTAAAGAGAACACTGCTCACAAGTATTATAATTTCTCCCAATTCTGTTTTCCATCATACGTCTGCATACCTAGAACCTAGCAAAAACAGAAAAATGTTTAGCTATTCCTTTAACATAATCAAAAAAAAATAATAAATATCTTAAGATCATTGTGGCTGTCACAGACTTTGTTCGGGAATCCCAAAGGACCAGTTGAGCTGGGTAACCCAAATACCTGCGCTGAAACAAAGCTGTGTCCAAATTTTATTTTATTCCGGCTCAAGAAGTGGTCTTGCTATGAACCTGAAGCTTTTGTACAGTGGGTTTAACGAAAGCTCGGATTGGTTTTGTTGAGGACTCTTCTTCGCAACAAACAGAGACCACTGTCTCTAATAAGAACGAGTGTATTACAAAAATCACAACCGACGAAATTCTATTCCACGCTTTGTCAAACTGGAAAGCGAAATCAACGCTATAACTTGATTCAATTAACACAAATAATTCTACCTCTGCAGAACACAACTCCACAGACGTCTCTCTCGCTACGGTGTCTATCGTCGTCTATATCGTCTCGCTACGTATTGCCTTTATATAAATAAAAATCACGTGCCGACAAAAATTGTAGTATATGCGGGACGAGATTATTATTTCGTAATAAAACTTAAGATTACTTTCAACGAGAATAAACTACATCATTATGATTATGAATGAAGTGTGACAGTGGCGCAATAAAAATGGAATTTTTTTTTAAACGCACAGCACGCTACTTCGGTGTTTAAGTCGAAGTTATTTGTAAGTTGAAAGCTAGATAATGGCACAAAAACACCAGTCTACTATCCACAGCTTTTTAAAATAGAAAAAGAAATTGTTTTATAGAAAGTGAGGTAGCTCTCCGGAAGATAAAAGCGTGCCTGAAAGTACGTCAAATGCAGTTCTCCTCTAACCCAGTGGTTTTCAACATACTACCTTAACTGTTCAATCTTAAAATGTTTTCACCTCCCCGACATTTGTAAGATAAGAAATTTATGAGAAGTGTTGTTAATTGAATGATATTATTTAATAACTTTTTTGCTGTTTGACAAAATAATAACGGCAAGACAAAATTAAGCCTACATTCAAGAACATAAATACAGTAATAATAAAATCGAAGTGCGGTATTTATAAACTTCAATGTGAAACTTGAGAATAAAAAGCAAACCCAATATATTTCGAAACATATTTCTTGAGGACGTTGTAGAATTGTAATTCATTTCATCATGATTGTTGTATTCTTGATTCTATTAAGGAACAAACGATCAAACCTTTCTATCTTGATTAAAGAAATTTAATCAGGTTTATGTACACATACATCCCACAACAAGGGGTACAAAATACAATAAACTGTATTAATAAATAAAATAAATTTAACAACGATACATAGACCCAAAAAATAACTAAAGACAGAAATATGATAAATATATGATTGACGGTAGACTATTAACTATTTACGATTTACGATACGACACGATTTGAGATACGATACAAGTTACAGTACGTTTACGATGCGATGTACAATTCACGATTCACGATTCACGATATTTAATTGATTTGGATTCCACGCCAAACCTGCTCGTTCCAACAGTAGTCGACGTACTTATTGATGTTCAAAAAGTAGTCAATAAGTTCCAAAGCTTTAACAAAGTTAACAATTCCACTCTACCGATTAACAAATGCTATCCTTCTTTGTCTGTCCGTTTGTCTGCGGTCTGTTTCTGTTGTGTGTTGTCTCTTTTTCAATGATCAAACTTAAATTTATAAGAAACAAAAATACGTCAGGCGCAGTAAAAAAGGCAAATCAAGCTTACAATAACAAAGGTAAGAAATTAACTGAAACGAGATTAAACCGGGTTCGAAACTTGCTGTAACAAATCTTATTATTAAATCAAAAGAAATAATCAATTAATCAGCATTTCTCTTTTATACTTCTTAATATGTATATATCGAAATCTCGTCACCAAACCAAATTGAAGTTGTTTTTACTATAATCAAATAAAATTCTTTATCAAAAAATAAAGGGACAAATAAATCAATAAGCCAATTATTAACACTCTCCCCTCTAAATTATCGAGAAATGAATACAATTCAGCTTCAAGAAATTTACAACCACAATCAAATTTACTTTCTGAACAACAGTTTATCGGTCATTAATTTAAACGTTCCAGAGGCGCCACGTTGCGGATATCTCTGTCAAAGGTTCGCCCATCCGCAAGTTTAAGTTTAATGCTGCGAACATGTCCGTTTGCATCAGGAAAGGTCTTTATAACAACCGCTTTTGGGTAATCACGACGCCCAACATCTATCTCTTCTTTTAATAGGGCAATATCGCCTTCCTTGAGATTTGGCCTCACGTCATGCCAGCGATGTCTTATTTGCAGCCATCTTTTCCAAAATTGTTCAGAGACTGCAATTACAGTACAAACTTATAATTGCTGCGATACATTTCAGGTTTGTTAAACTCATGAACAGGTGAATCAGGATGTAGATTACCGCTCAGTATAGATAAAGGTGTCAAAACACGCCAGTCTTCGACCTCGTTACTTAGTTTCGTAATAGGTCTACAGTTCATTGTCGCTTCAACTTTACACATTATGGTCAACAATTCAAAATCACTTGGCGTTCTACCCTTCAAAGCCGTTAGTCCATTAATGCCATTGTATATAATAGCAGCCATAGCATTTTTCACGGTTCGAATTGCTCGCTCCCAATTCCCACCTGCATGTGGATTTGCAGGAACATTGAATTTCCATACAACGTCAATACACTTCCGCGACATATACCGCGACACAAAATTTTTATCGATTTCGTCAAAACAAATTTTAGGTTTTTGCATTTTGCATTGATGTAATAACTTTTTAAATTCTGCATCGCAGCCTTTAAAATTAGTGCCTTGATTAGAAAATAAACTACGACAATACATGCCACGTCGAGCGGTAAAACGCATGAAGCATTGAATAAACGAATCGGTAGATAAATCAGGTACAATTTCGATGTGGCAGGCTCGACTTGCCATACATATAAACAGCACTCCCCAACGCTTCACGATACAACGGTTAAGTTTCACAGCTATTGGCCCAAAAAGATCGACCCCAGAATTTTGAAATGGGAACTTAGGTGCGTTTATACGGCATTCGGGTAAATTCCCATTATTTGTTGTGCAGCTTTAGCACGTCTAAATTTACAATAGTGGCAATTACGTAAATACTTTTTCACAGTGCTTAAACCGTAGCAAATCCAGAACCTTTGTAACAACTTACACAAAACGTAATGGGCACCAAAATGATTCGACATGATATGTTCATGCTTAACGAACATTTCTGTTATAAAATTGGCTTTTGGTAGAATATATTGGTGAACACTGTCATTTGGAAGCGAAGACTTCACAATACGTCCACCAACACGTAGCACATGCAAGGTATGATCATAAAATGGCAATAAAATTTTAATTTCCAACAGCTTGGCTCGAACACTCCCACTACACGACTTCAAAGCATCATCAAAACCACGCTGCCCAATGATCGATAAAATGTCAAATCCGAAATAGGATTCCTGGGCCATTCTTATCAAATCTAATTCGGCCAATTTAAACTCTTGGCTTTTTATACAGCCAACTATAACGGACATGTTTAACTTAAGATTTTTAGTATGCAATTTACTAACAACATACCGATAACGGTATACAATCATTTTAATGCAACTAAACAAATTCGAATAGCGCTTAGCAATATTGTAAAAATACGCAGGTATCCTGTGATCAATCTCATTTTTACACAGCATCTCTTCATTCCCAACTTCTGAATTAATACACGCCTCAGTATTCTCACCACTATCAATCTCAAGGCAAACATCTGAGCATTCATCATTAACATCATTGGCCACATGACAAGCATTCACTACTTGTTTTTTATCAAAACCACTATACATTAATTGTTCATACAGAAATACAGGACCTTTAAAGTAAACTCAATTAGGATCAGCCTTTTTTGGGTCAATACCGCGAGAGCATAGGTCGGCTACATTTGATGATGTTGCCACATAACACCATGTATCGTCACTAGTAAGACGATTGATTTTAGCTATCTTTCGAGCCACATATTTCTTCAGCCTTAACTTACGATTCTTTATCCAATCAATCACAACTGAAGAATCAGAGTGTAAATAACCTTTTGATATAGGAAGCTGTATTGAACCTTTTGTATTCCGGTGCATGTTGGCTCCCATAACTGCAGCAATTAATTCCAATCTGGGAATACTGAGTGTAGTTCTTCTAGGAACAACTTTTGATTTTCCCATCACGAATGCAACATTGTATAAGTCATCCTTTGTTATTTTTAGATATGATACACATTCCAAGCCTTTTTCTGAGCTGTCGCAAAGGGTGTGCAGCTCATAAACGTCCGCTTCAATGTCCCAATAACATCTTGATATAGTCAGCCTTTCTAAGCATGGCAGACCCGCAATCCATTTTTCCCACGACTTCAATATGGTGGTGGGAACAGGATCATCCCACAGTTCAACTTCTTGACAAACCTTCTGCAGAAGTATTCTTTCCTTCAGCATATATGGAGCACATATTCCAATAGGATCAAAAATTTGTGCTATAGTACTCCACAGACCTCTTTTAGTTTTTGGTCTTTCCTGAATGTTAACTTTTGGAGATAACGTCTTCTTTGATGGATTCCACTGTAATCCAAGAACTTTGCAATTCAAATTATCTTCAGACGTCAGATCTTTCGAATCTTTCACAAGCAATTTTCTATCAGGTTCTAAACATTCGAGAATTTCGGGATGATCAGATACAAATTTTCTCACCACAAATCCTCCAGACTTCAATAACTCAACTAATTCACTGGCTCTGGCTTTACCTTATTCGACATTCTTACATGAAACCAAACCATCGTCTACATAGAAACTGTTTTTGACAAGATTTACTGTTTCAGGTGAAGCTCCGACATCATTATCTGTAGCAGTCTTCTTAAGGCAGTAATCAGCCATAGACATACTATAATTTAGCCCAAATGGAAGTCTTTTAAATCGGTATGTGATTACCGGTGCTTCAAAATCATGATTTTCAAACCATAGATTTCTCAGTAAATCTCTATCTTTTTGATTTATTCCACATTGCATGAACATTTCCTGGATATCACAAGAAAATGCCACAGGAAATCTTTTGAATCGAAGCAGTATATCAGAAAGTCTTCGTAAATCATCTTTTCCTTGATGTAGCAATGAATTTAAACAAACATTATTACATTTTGCCGAACCATCATATACAAGTCTTCTTTCGGCTTGTTTTGTAACAAAATGAGGTATGTAGAAAACTCTAGCATTTTTCTCATTATCATCCATGTCCACACGTTCAATTTTGTCAGTGTCAATTAACTTCTGGATAGCATCACAGTAAAATTTTTGAGTTGCTTCGTCTCTTTTCAATGAACGTCTTTGCTGCATTAAGCGGTGTTTTGCCAAACCTTTTGTATAAGGCATTTTGTTTAAATCGCTTTTAATAGGCAAGCTCAAAAAGTATCTGCCATCCTTTTTCGTAATTGATTTGTCATACAGCTTTGTACAAATAACATCATTTGCGGAAGGAGCAGTATCTTCATCGTCTGGAGCAGTCTCAAAATCGTAATTCATCCATTTTTCAATTTCCGCGTGTAACAACTCACAAGTATCAGCATCACCATTGCATAGATATGCTTGATCATTCATGTACACATTGTCGTGTTCCATCATACAAATCTTGTTGCAATGAACATCGCTGCAATTATTTAACTTATCATAGATCGGTGCATCAACATCACCTCCATCGCGCGCACCAGTATGACCAACTAGCAGCCAGCCAAATTTGGAGAGTTTAGCAGCAACTCTACACTCTTTGCCACGTCTCACTTCAGTCACGTCTAAGAGCTCTTCATAGTGACTTCCAATCAAAAGATCAACATTCTTCGTCTCAATTATTGGAATTTCAATGTCTTTCAGATGTGGAATTTTGCTGAGCTCAATGTTTTCCTTTTTACCTGGATTATTGTGACTAGCAACTTCTTCAACACATACCACATCTTTCAACTTAAAAGAAGGACCTTCATTTACGCCACAAACTACAAGATCAACTTTACAACCATCTTCTATAGTGCAAGCATTAGCTGTCAACAATTTAACGCAGGACTTCTTCTGTGCATTAACAGGTATCTTGAGCAATTTAATCAGCTTTTTAGTTGCCAGAGTATTATCCGAACCTGTGTCTAGCAGACAATTTACTTTCACAGATTGTTTTGAAGCTTCACAGTGCACGATAACAGGAATGATAGGCAAAATTTTTCTTTCACTATTTAATATAGCACTGTGCACCTTGGCATTCACACCATCAGTATCAGACACCAACTCATTATCTTTATTTTCTCTCACAGTACAGTTAGACTTATCATTCACACAGAGCAAGAAATGATGATCATCACTCTGGCAAGCACGACAACAATATTTAGATCTACACTTGGACTGTAAATGTCCCGAGTTAAGGCATTTAAAGCAACATTTGCTCTTTTTTGCTACAGACCATTTATCTTTCAGATTTAACTCTTTAAACTTATCACACCTCCACAAAGCATGCACATTTTTAAAGTTACACTCAGGTACAGGACACAAAAATACATTAGAATTTTGAGCATATGTTTTAACAAAAAATTGTTTAGCAGGACGTTTTTTCTCAGCATTAGTTTGGTTAAAGTCATATTTGGATTTTACATTACTTATGTCATTTTGCATCAAAGGGTGCGAAATTAGCTTTAACTGTTTTTCAACAAAACACAATAGATAATCAAAACTAAGCATAACAATACATGCATTACATAAAATTTCAGCAAGTTTATTCTTTGTACGCTTGGGTAAACGAGCAATCACTTTTTTTAAAATCCCAGGTGAATCAAGCATATAATTTTCATTAGTGTCAGCAAAAAGCGTTTTTATATCTTCTAATTCATTCATAAATGATTGAAATGAATCTAAGTTCCATTTAACTCGTTCATTTCTGGTAATATATGAAATATGACAACTTCTACAACAAGAGATGATTGACCAAAAAATTTGTGAAGCTTATTGAGTGCAGTGTTTAATGCAACTTCAGGATCTCTAATCCTATCACAACAACGTATAGCATCAGTGGCTTTACCTGAGCAACGTGACTGAAGAATATCATATATCAAACCATACTGTTTGCCATATAAGGAGATAACTCCCTCCATACCATGCTGAAAAGCAATGTAGTGTTTTGGATCACCATCAAAAACCACCTTCGACCCGCTTTCCATTAACACTTTACCAGCTAAATAATTGTCACCAATTCCAAAATTTAAATTAGCAGTGTGATTGAGTTTATGACTATTTAAGTCATCAATATCAAATACACCATCAACATCTTGCTCTGCTACAGACTTTATTTTATTAGCCTCCAACACAATATGTTGTTGCTCAACATCATTACAGGTGTCTATAGCCAGAGTTTTTATATTTGCACTCCCCCCATGCACAAAATTTACAGAAGAGCCCCCTTTTTTAAATTCATTCATTGAACAATAATTTTTTATTGTTGAAACATGCACATTAGAACCATAGTCAAAATTACTATCATGGTTTAAGTTATGTTCTTGAGTTTTTGTTAAGTTATCACTCACCACAAGTTTGTTTGCAAGTTCAGCTTTAAGCATTTTCTTCTTGAGTTTTATTTTTTGTATTTTTAAATCTTCTTCAGCCATTTTGACATTATTTTTAGTTAACAAGGCAATTTGTTTAGGAGTCAAATTTCCTCCTAGTATCTTTGATGACAACAGTCCTTTTGATTTCCTTGACATGCAGCTAGATCTGCTACTAGAGTTTGTAGCAGTGCCTTTACTACTTGTCTTCAAAAGATTGTCTAACAGAATCTTCTGTTCTGCTTCAGCTTCATTATAATGATGTTTAATAATTGAGTATTGCACTTCTGCTGAGTCTCGTTTGTCAAAATAATCTTCAATCTTATCATTGTCCTCATCAGGATTTAAGTTGCCAACATTGATTTCTATGAATTGAAGCAATTTTTCAAAGCATTTAGTTATTTCTATAAAGACATCTTTAATTTTTTGAAAATCTTTTTTATTTGATAACAATTTTGAAAATTCACAAGCTGCTTTGTTGAAGCTTCTATTTAACTGTCTCATATTTCTTTCAGACAGTGGCACATTCACTTTTTTCAAAACACTTTCTTCAGCAGCCTGAGAAGTACTAGCACCTTGATCAAGTGACATAACAACTTTTTTTTTCTCTTATTATTCAAAAAGAATAATAAAACAATGTTTCTATAATGTTGTATTCTTGATTCTATTAAGGAACAAACGATCAAACCTTTCTATCTTGATTAGAAATTTAATCAGGTTTATGTACACATACATCCCACAACAAGGAGTACAAAATACAATAAACTTATAAGATAGAAACATTGTTTTTTTGTGCTTCCTTATTCAAATAGAAAAAATAATTAATTAAAATCTTATTATTAAATTAAAAGAAATAATCAATTAATCAGCATTTCTCTTTTATACTTCTTAATATGTATATATCAAAATCTCGTCACCAAACCAAATTGAAGTTGTTTTTACCATAACCAAATAAAATTCTTTATCAAAAAATAAAGGGACAAATAAATCGATAAGCCAATTATTAACAATGATCTTATACCATTTTTTATATTTTTTTACTTAATTAATTACCAGTTGGTGTGTTGGAGTGTAACCCACACCTTTGAAAAAATACTCA